>CAMZMU010000090.1:19905670-20271409 GCA_947311845.1 Poa pratensis | reverse complement strand
AGGGGCTTCAGCCTATCCCGGTGGGGCTGACATGTGGAAGATCATGGTCCGCCCATTCTCATTGCTCGTGTTGGCGATGGCGTCTCTCAGACCAGGAAGGTGCTCCATCGCATAGCCAGGCGGGAAGAAGGCATGGGAGGTGCGCACTCTTCCCAGGAGAGCTCACGCGCGGAACTTGCAGTCCATCTTCTTGGCCGTCCTCTCCTTGGGTGCATCAGGGCAGAGCTTCAATGCGAGATCAGATTGGGACGAAGGAAGGAGAGGCAGGGGTGAAGAGGAGAGTGAAGAGTGAAGACGGGGCGGAGGCAGCGTCGGCCCTAAATAGCGAGGGGAGCGTGGGGATGCGTAACGTGTGGGCGGTTCCTATCCCGCCCGCATTAAAACCGTCCCGCGTTCCCAGGCGCGTGGTGGGGCCACCATCACAACCGTGCAGCAGTTACAACTTTCGCTGGAATCAAGGCGCATGCACTCGAGTGCTTGCCACCAAGGATGACGTCACAGCGGTTGCCACGTTGGGCAATGGTGGCTCTAGGTTGATAGTGCCAGAAACAATGCTTGT
The DNA here is from genome assembly GCA_947311845.1 of Poa pratensis. Classification (NCBI taxonomy): domain Eukaryota; kingdom Viridiplantae; phylum Streptophyta; class Magnoliopsida; order Poales; family Poaceae; genus Poa; species Poa pratensis. The sequence goes on along the minus strand of CAMZMU010000090.1, from coordinate 20,270,850 downwards.
ACGTCACACGTCAGTTGGGAACCCCAAGAGGAAGGTATGATGAGTGCAGCAGTAAGTTTTCCCTCAGTATGAAACCAAGGTTTAATCGACCAGTAGGAAAACGAGGTTTGCTTCGAAGGTGTTGGTGAAGGAGTGTAGTGCGGCGCAACACCAGGGATTCCGGTGCCAACGTGGAACCTGCACAACACAATCAAATTACTTTGCCCCAACTTAACAGTGAGGTTGTCAATCTCACCGGCTTGCTGAAAACAAAGGGTTAAACGTATCGAATGGAAAATGATGTTTGTTTGCATAAAACAGTAGAGAACAATGATTGCAGTAGATTGTATTTCAGATGTAAAAGAATGGACCGGGGTCCACAGTTCACTAGTGGTGTCTCTCCAATAAGATAACTAACATGCTGGGTAAACAAATTACAGCTGGGCAATTGACAATTGATAAGTGCATATAACATGCATGTGTGAGCTGTGGTGTCTACTATGAGATTCATTTGGGCATTACGACAAAGTACATAGACCGCTATCCAGCATGCATCTATGCCTAAATAGTCCACTTTCCGGTTAACATCCGTACCCCTTCCAGTATTAAGTTGCAAGCAACAGACAATTGCATTAAGTAATGTGCGTAATGTAAACAATACATTCATCCTTGAATAAAGCATTGCTGTTTTACCCCTAGTGGCAACAACACATCTACAACCTTAGAACTTGCTGTCACTATCCCAGGTTAAATAGAGGTTGAACCCAACTATCATGCATAAATACCCCCTCTTGGAGTTACAAGTATTCACGTGGCCAAGGCTTCAACAAGTAACGGAGAGCATGCAAGATCACAAATGACATAGACATGATAATATAATATTCAGCTCCACATAGGTATCAATATAAGTCAGATCCCAGCAAACACAACATGTAGCATTACAATAAGATGATCTTGATCATGATAGGCAGCTCACAAGATCTAAACATGATGGCACAAGTGGAGAAGACAACCATCTAGCTACTGCTATGGACCCATAGTCCAAGGATGAACTACTCACGCATCACTCCGGAGGCGGGCATGGCGATGTAGAGCCCTCCGGTGATGATTCCCCTCTCCGGCAGGGTGCCGGGAAGAGCTTCAGAACCCCCCGAGTTAGGGTTGACGACGGCGGCGGCAGCGAATATGTTCTGGATGAAAGGCTCGGTGTTTTAGGGTTTTCGCGTCTCGGGGAATAAATAGGCGAAGGGGCGATGTCGGCGGACCCCCGAGGGGCCCAAACCACCAGGCGCGGCGGGGGCCCACCCGCGCCTGGTGGTTTGGCCACCTCGTGGCTCTCTTCGTCTCTCCTTCGGACTCCGTGTACGTGCTGGAAAAATAGGGACTGGCCTTTTGTTTCGTGCAATTCCGAGAATATTTCCAGAAGTAACTTTCTGAAACCAAAAACAGCAGAAAACAGGGAACTGGCACTGTGGCATCTTGTTAATAGGTTAGTCCCAGAAAATGCATAAAAGTGATACGAAGTGTATATAAAACATGTAGCAAATGGTATAATATAAGCATGGAACAGCAGAAATTATGGATACGTTGGAGACGTATCAAGCATCCCCAAGCTTAGTTCTACTCGTCCTCGAGTAGGTAAAACGATAACAACAAATAATTTCTGAGGAGACATGCTTTCACACAATCTTGATCAATATATTGCAAGGCTCATGTCATGAATGAAGTGACTCAAAGCAATGATCTATAGTTTGCTAACAAATAGATAAAGAGTAAACAATGAATCATATAAGCAAAAACTTTTCATGAATAGTACTTTCAAGACAAGCATCAAAAAGTTTTGCATAAGAGGTAACTCATAAAGCAATAGATTCAAAGTAAAAGGCATTGAAGCAACACAAAGGATGATTAAGTTTCAGCATTTGCTTTCAACTTGTAACATGTATATCTCATGGATAGTTGTCAACATAAAGCAATATAACAAGTGCAATAAGTAAATATGTAAGAATCAATGCACACAAAGTTGACACAAGTGTTTGCTTCTAAGATAGAAAGGAGTAGGTAAACTGACTCAACATAAAGTAAAAGATAGGCCCTTCGCAGAGGGAAGCAGGGATTAAATCATGTGCTAGAGCTTTTTAAGTTTTCGAAAGCATATAGAGAGCACAAAATAAGTATTTGAGAGGTGTTTGTTGTTGTCAACGAATGGTAGTGGGCACTCTAACCCCCTTGTCAACCAGACTTTCAAAGAGCGGCTCCCATGAAGGACGTTATTCTACCAGCAAGGTAGATCATCCCTCTTCTCTTTTGTTTACACATGTATTTTAGTTTCTTTATAGATGACACTCCTCCCAACCTTTTGCTTACACAAGCCATGGCTAACCGAATCCTCGGGTGCCTTCCAACATTCACATACCATGGAGGAGTGTCTATTGCAAAATTAAGTTGCTTACTGATAAATCAGGGCAAAACATGTGAAGAGAATTATTAATGAAAGTTGTAATTAATTGGGGCTGGGCACCCCGTTGCCAGCTCTTTTTGCAAATTATTGGATAAGCGGATGTATATGCCACTAGTCCAGGTGAAAGTCTGTCAGAAGTAAATGACAAGATTGAAAGATAAAACACCACATACTTCCTCATGAGCTATAAAACATTGACACAAATAAGGAGTAATAAAGTTTTGAATAGTTTAAAGGTAGCACATGAAATATTTACTTGGAATGGCAGGAAATACCACATAGTAGGTAGGTATGGTGGACACAAATGGCATGGGTTTTGGCTCAAGTTTTGGATGCACGAGAAGCATTCCCTCTCAGTACAGAGTTTAGGCTAGCAAGGTTGTTTGAAGCAAACACAAGTATAAACCGGTACAGCAAGAATCACATAAAAACATATTGCAAGTATTATAAGACTCTACACTGTCTTCCTTGTTGCTCAAACATTTTACCAGAAAATATCTAGACCTTAGAGAGAACAAATATGCATCCCAAGTCTCAACAAGCTCTACGGTAGTTCTCCACTACTAGGCTTTAACTACATGATGCAAGAGCTTAAACATGATCTACTTGAGAGCTCAAAACAATTGCAAAGCATCAAATCAAAACAAGACAATGATCTACAAGAATGCATATGTCTTTTCCAATACCAACTACTACATGTAGCATTTTCTTTCTTCCAAACAAACACCAATAAATTTAAACATAAACTCTCCAAATGATAATATAATGCAGCAAGAGAGTATTTATAAACAAGTGCTAACAGCTCGAAGAGATGCATGAAAAACAGGAGCTAAAAGCACTGCAGTAGCTAGTTAAGAATACTCAACAAATATAAGTGAAGAACATGAGTATTCACATGAAAAAGCGGAGCGTGTCTCTCTCCCACACAAGGATTGCTAGGATCCGAATTTATTCAAACAAAAACAAAAATAAAAACACACAGACGCTCCAAGTAAAGCGCATAAGATGTGAAAGAATTAAAATATAGTTTCACTAGAGATGACCTGATAAGTTTGTTGATGAAGAAGGGGATGCCTTGGGCATCCCCAAGCTTAGACGCTTGAGTCTCTCTGAATATGGTTGGGATGAACCACGGGGGCATCCCCAAGCTTAGGCTTTTCACTCTTCTTGATCACATAATATCACCCTTCTCGCTTGATCCTTGAAAACTTCCTTCACACCAAACTCAAGACAGTTCTCATTAGAGGGTTAGTGCATAATCAAAAATTCTCATATTCTGTAATGATACAATCAATCCCAAAGCTTCTGGACATTAGCTACAGCCACCAATGCTTTGTGGAGCAAAGAAATCCACACAAACACAGTAAAAGAGCGAATGCAAAACAAAAGGCAGAATCTGTCAAAAACAGAACAGTCTGGAATGACGAATTTTTTCGAGGCACTTAAGTTGCTCAGATGGATCTGGCCTAAAATAATGAAAGTTGCGTACATATCTCAGGAATATGCGTGATTTTTCTCAGAATTTTTTGAATTTTCTACAGGGAGATAAGCTCAAATCCGTGACAGCTAAAAATCTGTCACTGCGCAGAAATCCAAATCTTGCATCAACTTTCAATATAGAACTTTACTTGGCACAACATTGCGATAAAATAAAGATACAAAGGAGTTGCTACAGAAGTAACAAAACTCCTTGACTCAAAGAAAACAAAAATAACAGCAAATAAAAACGATGGGTTGTCTCCCATAAGCGCTTTTCTTTAACGCCTTTCAGCTAGGCGCAGAAAGTGAAAATCAAGTGTTGTCAAGAGAAGAAGCATCAACATCATAACTTGCTCTAACAATAGAGTCAAAAGGTAACTTCATTCTCTTCCTAGGGAAGTGTTCCATACCTTTCTTGAGAGGAAATTGGTACCTTATATTACCTTCTTTCATATCAATGATGGCACCAACAGTTCGAAGAAAAGGTCTTCCCAAAACAATAGGACAAGATGCATTGCATTCAATATCCATAACAATAAAATCAACGGGGACAAGGTTATCTTTTACGTAATAAAAACATCATTAACTCGCCCCAAAGGTTTCTTCATAGCATTATCAGCGAGAAAAACATCCAAATAACAATGTTCCAAAGGTGGCAAATCAAGAATATCATAAAGCTTCTTGGGCAAAACTGAAACACTTGCACCAAGATCACACAAGGCATTGCAATAAAAATCATTCACCTTTACCTTAATGATGGGTTCCCAACCATCTTCTAATTTCCTAGGAATAGAAGCTTTAAGTTTCAACTTCTCCTCCCTAGCTTGCAAAAGAGCATTTGTAATATGCTTTGTAAAAGCCAAATTAATAGTGCTAGCATTGGGACTTCTAGCTAATTTTTGCAAGAACATAATAACTTCAGAGATGTTACAATCATCAAAATCAAAATCATTATTGTCAATGGTGGTGGAACCATTGTCTCCAATAGTTTGAAAAATTTCAGCACTTTTATCAGAAAAAGTTTCAGCAGTTTTAGGCAATTTCAAACGCTTAGCAGAAGTAGTAGAGACATTACCAACACCAATAACATTACCATCAATAGTAGGAGGTTTACTAGCATGTGAAACATTAGCATTACTAGTGGTGGTGATAGTACAAACTCTAACTATACTATTCTCTTTTTCAAGTTCTTCCTCTTTTTCCCACCTAGCATGCAATTCAGCCAACATCCTAATATTATTATCAATTCGAACTTGGATGGCATTTGCTGTAGCAAATGACTTAATATCTTTAACTTCATTAGGCATAACTTTCAGTTTTAGAATTTCAACATCATGAGCAAGACTATCAACTTTAGAGACAAGATCATCAATTTTTTCAAACTTTTCCTCAACAGTTTTATTGAAAGCTTTTTGTGTGCTAATAAATTCTTTAAGCATAGCTTCAAGATCAGAGGACACACTTCTATTGTTGCTGTAGGAATTACCATAAGAATTGCCATAACCATTTGAAGGATAAGGCTTATAATTGTTGCTACCAAAATTATTCCTATAAGCATTGTTGTTGAAGTTGTTGTTTTTAATGAAGTTTACATCAACATGCTCTTCTTGAGCAACCAATGAAGCTAAAGGAATATTATTAGGATCAACATGAGATCTACCATTCACAAGCATAGACATAATAGCATCAATCTTATCACTCAAAGAGGAGGTTTCTTCAACAGAATTTACCTTCTTACCTTGAGGAGCTCTTTCGGTGTGCCATTCGGAATAGTTGATCATCATATCATCAAGTAGCTTTGTTGCTGCACCTAAAGTGATGGACATAAAGGTTCCTCCAGAGGCTGAATCCAATAAGTTCCTTGAGGAAAAATTTAATCCTGCATAAAAGGTTTGGATGATCATCCAAGTAGTCAGTCCATGAGTGGGACAATTCTTCACCAAAGATTTCATTCTTTCCCAAGCTTGAGCAACATGTTCATTATCAAGTTGTTTAAAATTCATAATGCTACTTCTCAAGGATATAATCTTAGCAGGAGGATAATATTTCCCTATGAAAGCATCTTTGCATTTTGTCCAAGAATTAATACTATTTCTAGGCAAAGAAAGCAACCATTCTTTAGCTCTTCCTCTCAAGGAGAAAGGAAAAAGTTTCAGTTTTATAATATCCCCATCCATATCCTTATACTTTTGCATTTCACAAAGTTCAACAAAGTTATTAAGATGGGCAGCAGCATCATCAGTACTAACACCAGAAAATTGCTCTTTCATAACAAGATTTAATAGAGCAGGTTTAATTTCATAAAATTCTGCTGTAGAAGCAGGTGGAGCAATAGGAGTGCATATGAAATCATTGTTGTTTGTGCTAGTGAAGTCACACAACTTAGTGTTCTCAGGAGTACTCATTTTGAAAAAAAAAAAAATAATTAAACAAGTAACTAATTTTTTTGTGTTTTTGATAAAGAAGCAAACAAACTAAATAAAAATAAACTAAGCAAGACAAATAACAAAGTAAAGAGATTGGGTGTGAGAGACTCCCCTTGCAGAAGCAATTCTGTTTTCCCCGGCAACGGCGCCAGAAAACGTGTTGGTGGCTCTAGGTTAATAGTGCCAGAAACAATGCTTGTACGTCACACGTCAGTTGGGAACCCCAAGAGGAAGGTATGATGAGTGCAGCAGTAAGTTTTCCCTCAGTATGAAACCAAGGTTTAATCGACCAGTAGGAAAACGAGGTTTGCTTCGAAGGTGTTGGTGAAGGAGTGTAGTGCGGCGCAACACCAGGGATTCCGGTGCCAACGTGGAACCTGCACAACACAATCAAATTACTTTGCCCCAACTTAACAGTGAGGTTGTCAATCTCACCGGCTTGCTGAAAACAAAGGGTTAAACGTATCGAATGGAAAATGATGTTTGTTTGCATAAAACAGTAGAGAACAATGATTGCAGTAGATTGTATTTCAGATGTAAAAGAATGGACCGGGGTCCACAGTTCACTAGTGGTGTCTCTCCAATAAGATAACTAACATGCTGGGTAAACAAATTACAGCTGGGCAATTGACAATTGATAAGTGCATATAACATGCATGTGTGAGCTGTGGTGTCTACTATGAGATTCATTTGGGCATTACGACAAAGTACATAGACCGCTATCCAGCATGCATCTATGCCTAAATAGTCCACTTTCCGGTTAACATCCGTACCCCTTCCAGTATTAAGTTGCAAGCAACAGACAATTGCATTAAGTAATGTGCGTAATGTAAACAATACATTCATCCTTGAATAAAGCATTGCTGTTTTACCCCTAGTGGCAACAACACATCTACAACCTTAGAACTTGCTGTCACTATCCCAGGTTAAATAGAGGTTGAACCCAACTATCATGCATAAATACCCCCTCTTGGAGTTACAAGTATTCACGTGGCCAAGGCTTCAACAAGTAACGGAGAGCATGCAAGATCACAAATGACATAGACATGATAATATAATATTCAGCTCCACATAGGTATCAATATAAGTCAGATCCCAGCAAACACAACATGTAGCATTACAATAAGATGATCTTGATCATGATAGGCAGCTCACAAGATCTAAACATGATGGCACAAGTGGAGAAGACAACCATCTAGCTACTGCTATGGACCCATAGTCCAAGGATGAACTACTCACGCATCACTCCGGAGGCGGGCATGGCGATGTAGAGCCCTCCGGTGATGATTCCCCTCTCCGGCAGGGTGCCGGGAAGAGCTTCAGAACCCCCCGAGTTAGGGTTGACGACGGCGGCGGCAGCGAATATGTTCTGGATGAAAGGCTCGGTGTTTTAGGGTTTTCGCGTCTCGGGGAATAAATAGGCGAAGGGGCGATGTCGGCGGACCCCCGAGGGGCCCAAACCACCAGGGGCGCGGCGGGGCCCACCCGCGCCTGGTGGTTTGGCCACCTCGTGGCTCTCCTTCGTCTCTCCTTCGGACTCCGTGTACGTGCTGGAAAAATAGGGACCTGGCCTTTTGTTTCGTGCAATTCCGAGAATATTTCCAGAAGTAACTTTCTGAAACCAAAAACAGCAGAAAACAGGGAACTGGCACTGTGGCATCTTGTTAATAGGTTAGTTAGCGATGGCAATGGGTACTGTTTACCCGAAACCCGACAGGGTTTTCTCCATTAGGGGCTGGGTGTGGTACTTAATTAGTCCCCATGGGGAGCTTCACGTCGAGATATGCTCCCCGTCGGGGAGAGTGGGGCGGGGAGCGTTCATGTAGTCCCCAGACCGAACCCCACGGTGCCCCGCTTAGTATCTAATATATCGCTCATATTTCGCTAACCCTAGCTTAATTTCCGCTAATCACCTAATCTCTCGCCTAACTCTGCATCTATATAATCTATCCCTCGGTCAAACCCTCATCACTCCTGGCGGCTACCACCGTGGTCGCCTATTTTCCATCTCCAAGATAAGCGGCGAGAACGAGATGGAGTCCTTCGCTTCCGATAATCAGCCGCACCACGCCGGAGTAGAGGCAGCGGAGCGCTCGGCCTTGGGCGTTCAGCATCCAGGGAGCCAGGCCGGAGACGAGGCCGTCGACAGATCGATCTTCTTCCTCCGGCATCCAGGGAGTAGTCAAATCCTTGGGCGCATCTTGTGTGGACGGGCACCACTCTGTGCTTCTACATCAAGCACGCTTGTTGTTGTAGCTGCTGCAGGTTCCGCTGCCGTCCGTGCTAAGAACTTCACGTGAGTGTCGGATTTCTGATACCATATTGTTACCTTGTTAAATTAGATGCATGTGTGAACTGTGAATGTGTGATTGTGTGAATTAATCCCTGATGCACAACATTACATGCGTAATGGTTATTTTGTTAGATTAGAGGCATGTGTGAATCCCTGATGGACAGATCTGTTTGAATGCTTCACAAACTTTTTTTATATGAATGTGTACCGTAGGTTAATTTGCACAACGATTCAGTGTTTGGTACATGTGCATTTTTATTTAATCATGCAAATTAAAGGTCTATATGCTTATACTTTTTCATATAATGTGGACGAAAGACAAGAGGCCAAGGATTTCGCTATGTCAGCACCTCGGTCTATTCATAAACCTGCAACAGGTGTAGCGGATGGTGTCAATGTGCATGTGAATTTTTTGATGATGATGAGGGTCAGGGAGGAGAAGAAGAAGAAGCTGAGGTTATGGTTATTAGCCCAAAGAGAAGGAAGTTTATCTCGCCTGTTTGGATGCTTTTTGATAGACTGAAATAGGGGGAAATGGATGGCGAGATGTATTCATTGTTCCAGGAACTTCCAGCGGAAACGAAAAATGGCACTAGTCATCTCTACAACCATCTCAGGAGTTGTTATGTGAAAATAAGGTAATGTTTTTACTACTCCCTCCGATCCATATTAGTGGGCATAGCTTTGTCTAAATTTATATGTATCTAGTTAAGTATTTAGACTAGATACATGTGTATCTAGACAAAGTTGTGCCCACTAATATAGATCGGAAGTAGTACATACAAATAATTCAAGTTTTTTTATGTTTGACTTCTTTCTTCAGGAATGTTCTAAATGTATGTAGGGGGGCGGCACGATGATTGAGCTGTGGTTGCGTCGCTTCATATATGGAAGAAGAAAGATTAAGAGATGCTGGTCCGTTGCCGCTGAAATAATCAATTATTTTGCAGCTATTCTGTAGGCTTAAAGTTAAATGTTTTTCTGCGCTTTTGGGATTCTATCTTGTCGTGTAAACTATGCATCAATTCTTTTGTGTGTGATGCATGCCAGTATTTACTTTTCTTCAGAAAGCTGCCATATGCATGTTTGTAGTTAGAGCTGGCTGCTTGCTGATGTTCTGATTAAATCGGGGATGGGGAATCCGTGGGTCTGCTCTACCCGGTGGTGACGGGGATGGGAAATTTTAGTCCCCATGGCGGGGTGTGGGGATGGGGACGGGGGCACTTTGATTGCACGGGGACGGGGGAGGAAAACGAAGTCCCTGAGCGGGGGCAGACCCGTTGACATCCCTAAGGTTAGTCCAGAAAATGCATAAAAGTGATACGAAGTGTATATAAAACATGTAGCAAATGGTATAATATGAGCATGGAACGTCAGAAATTATGTATACGTTGGAGACGTATCAGGCAACCCGGGAACACGCGTTGTTGGACATCCCCAGGCGGACACCAGCCACCCTCCGCCCGAGGACGCCTGGGGGGTACTATCGGCATTCGGATAACGGGGGTTCCCGTACCCCGGGCGCGCGCTCCCGGAGAGATGCCATCGACGTCCCAACTGTGGGAGGGCGGACACCAGAGAAGACCCTGGGGAAGGAGCCTCCGGAACGCTCAGGACCACACCTGTTGTGGGGCTCACCCTAGGAAGGACGCAGTCGACTCGGGAAGACAGAGGCCAGCAACGTGGCGCGTGAACCCTGCACCCGCCCCCAGGAAGGGTTGCTTCGCAGGCAAGGAATGCGCGATAGACGACACCGACAAAACCTGGCGCGCTGTCCACTCGGTGCAGGTGCAGCACCCAGCGAGATGCTCGGGCCTTTGACAAGACGAGACTCGCCGTCACCTCCGTTCCGGCGGGGCAGACGGAATGGAGGACATCGCGGTGACGCCCTGCCACGAAGGCGACCGACGGGCGCCACCTGGGCCTGGGCGCGACGCGTGCCCTGCCTCGGTGGCGTGCTTACGGCGTGACCACTTGTGGTATCCCCTTGGCATATAAAAGGAGGCCCTTGGTCATCGTGTGGAAAAGACCACCATTGCTAGCAGTCACTTAGAGCTCTCTACCTAGACTCGGGGGCTGGACGAACTACACCCGGGAACCCCTGGACGTGTTCTTCCCCAGCTCACGAGAGGAGGCAGCTCTTGTTGGCATCCCACTGTAAACCATCACCACAACAATACATCCAGACAAGCAGGACGTAGGGTGTTACGTGGCAACGCGCCTGAAACTGGGTAAATCTTTGTGTACTTGTGTTTGAGCTCGGGGACCGAATCCGGAGCACCTCGAGCCGTCCTACCGAACAAATAGGGGGTGCCCAGCATCCCGGTGTCCGCGTACCGACACGGGACAGTTACATATTATCGCAGTGGTTATTTCTTCCAAGCGACTGTTGATTCCAGTGCAGTTTGTTTCCATTTCATATCACAATTCGTGCATATGTAAATATTATTGTTATTGTACTATATTGTACCAAAAAAAGATCTTCTCCACATGCACTAGTCTCTTGCAAGAAGCACACGGTACCGTGAGTATCGTGCCAAAGCTATTTAAGTGACTAATCGGCCCTGAGCTATGTCTCGCTCAGTAGCAATTCAATTTACAGCACTATATTTGTCCATGACAGGTCTCTTTCCATACGCATGAGGGAGCTAGCAATATACATGTAACAAACAAACAAACATATATTCTGTTAGGCACGGTAGACATCAGGGAATTAGTGATGCGTAGCAATGAACTAATTCGTATATGCTTAGTATCCTTGTTCCGAGTATGCGCTGGAGTTTGAGCGTGTAAATTGTCCACGGACATCACTCTTGACCTGAAGATGACGAGGAGAGGGATACAACATTCTTTACATTTGCAAATTGCCAGATGGTTGAAGCGCTTTGGTGAGGTCGCCTTCGGCATGATGGCGAACTAGGTCTCTACAGGAGCAGTTGTCCGGGACCATGATGGCAGATTGGCAGGGCTTTGGGAGCAAGAGATCTTGATGGTGTCAACCTTTGTCGTTCTCCCTTTACATGCTGAGGCACAATCTGTTCGAGAATGTATGATTGTCGAGACTAACTCACGGATTCTTTCAAATTTGTGGAGCGATCGAGACAATCATCATGTTGAAGATCTTAGTAGGGATCGTCTGTGTTTCCTTCGACGTTGTTCATGCACTTAGGTCTGCATCGTACCCCCTGTAATTATGACCGTCATGTTTCTTAGCCTTTCACTAGAGAGATATGAGGTGGAGAATCCACAATGTTTTCAAGCGAGTGCCCTCGACACATCCTAGTGCATATGCTGGTCAGCGCTAATTGTTATTCCGACACTAGGACAATCCAATCATTCTTGTTGCACTACGGGAATGGGCAAGGATGCTGAGGGGGATTTCAACGCCGAGGGTGAAATGTCGGGACCCTCGGCATAGCTCACACGGTGCCCACGGCTGGCAAACGACCGTCGGCGTAGCGTAACCGTCGGCATAGATGAGCAACGCCGAGGGTGACCGTCGGTGTAGCATAACCTTCGGCATAGGTAGAGCAACGCCGAGGGTCACCGTCGGCACAGGCTGGCCGTAGGCATAGCCCACACCACGTCGTGCGCTGGCGACTATTGCGGGGGGAAAGTTGACGGACCAGGGGCATGCCGAGGGGGATACCGTCGGCGTACCGCGGCGTACAGGAAGGTAACGGCGCATAACTTAGCATAGCAATGCCGAGGGTAACCCCTCGGCACTGCTTCACATATGCCATGTGAGCCCCGCTACGGGTCAACGGAGCGTCACCGGCGGAATCTTGGGACCAAGCTCGGTTTTCCATGTATATGTGACCTAAACAAGACTAAACCAACAAAAAAAAGTACATTGGTCAACCCTCCTACGGAGAAAGATAGGGGGGTAGATCTGCGGGGCCCACAGATTAGGGTTTCGCTGGAAAAAGACCGTCGAAGCGCCAGAATCACACGAGGGGCTCCGGAGCATCGGAACCCCACCAAACCTAGGTGGTGACATACCATGTTTGTACAAGTGTGTTGGGTGTTGTATAGGTCCAAGATTCCACCCCGGTGTGTGAGCGGGTTCACCGGCATCACTTTCTCCATAGCGAGTTCCTGGACTTATAGCCCGAAACACCTACTTCGGGCGAACGGAGGGAATCTTGGCAAGAGTTGAGGTAGATCTTGGTTTGGTGTGTTCCTATGGCCTAACCTAACACAACCAAGTAAAAAAGTCCACTTGCCTAGCCCTTTCGACGCCGGTCAAAGGGTAGACTGGAACTTTGACTTTTCTCCAGCGGGTCTAGGGTTTCGCCGGAGAGGGGCAGCGTGTAGTTCGGCCTCGCCTACAGTACATGCCCCTTCCCTCCGGTGGTGAGCTCTTCTTCGACGTGCTCTGCTATGTGGTGCCACGGCCATCGAGCTGTGGCCATGTCATTTTTTTTGCTGCTGTAAAACAAGTGAATCGTCCTGAGATACAACATTAATATACGCATCATTTTATTACATCTGTTGGTCGCAATGCTATCTCAAATCTGTTGCTAGCTAGTTGGAGTGCTCTGCTAGGTTCTACTATGTGAAATGCAAAGCAAATAATACTACTGGTTCTGTAAACGACATTAATTTTGAACTGCATTCTCGTTACAGAGTTTGAGTTAACAGAAGCTCACAGTCCATATTGTTGTTTCTGAACCTGTCACGGTGTACACATATGTTCCTTCAGTTTGAGCAGAACAAGTTTTTATTTATGCTTCTGTTCGTTCTGCAGCTCCATGATGCTCCCTAGAGTCCGGCGCTCCTCTCGGGTCCACGAAACCTGGAGCTGTTGTTGTTGCTGCGGCTGCTCGGCTGCCTTTTGGATTCGATTACATCCTCCTCACAATGCCACAACAACCGTGCTGGTTGTAGCATGTAGTTGGTCCTCGCCTACACACCCCACTCCGGTGAGCTCTTCTCTGTGCTCTGTGGTGCCACGGACATCGAGCCCTGGCGATGAAATTTCTGGTGATGCTGTCCTGAGATGCAACATTGATTTGCACCAGTTTATTGTATCTGTTGGTCGCAATGCTTTCTCGAATCTGGTGCTAGCTGGAATGCACAGTTAGGTTCTAACATGTGAAATTCAAAGCACTATGGTTTGAATGAAACAAAGCTTGCAGTTAATATGGTTGTCCTAGTCGAAACAGTGGGTGATATTTCTGAACCTGTCATCATGTTCCTTTAGTTAACCAGAACGGTGTTTATTTTATTAATTAATTAACACACATGCCGGTTCATTTTGTAGTAACAATATCTAGGATGTATTATGTCCTTTCATCCTACTGGAACACTAAGTAAGGGGGATTCCATGCAACACAAATTGTTTACTCAATGTAGGTTCAAAGAGTTGAATGGGCAGAATTCTCAGCCACTTTAGCAGCCGGTCGACGAGAGGGCGGTGATTCTCGCAGGGAATGGCAAGCCACATGGCTGCTTAATAATGTTCGATGGGGTGCTGCCCTGTACAAGCACTCTCACACGGGTCAAATCTACCACGGGCAAGGTGGCTTCTACCCACCTTGTGCACCGCGTCACGATGTAAGCTTTTTCTCATTTTTATCCAAATTTAGACTTTTGATCATGCAGTGTATGTTGATGAGATTCATTATGTCAAATTGTAGTCCTGCTATGAGGAGGCCTACGATGAGGTTTGCCATGAGTTTCACCAGAAGATGAAAGAATGGCATGCTGCAGTTGATGCCCGCGAGGCTCACCTTCAAGCGGCACATAAGGTTATTTCTTGCCCATTTTAGCTACTTGCAACCGGTTCGTATGTTGTATTTTCCTTGACCACGCGTGACATATAACTCATTTGCAGGATTTGCATGTGGCTCTAGCGAACGGTACTCGACGCCCCCTTATGTCGATCCTCCACCAAAACCACCGATGCCAGTGATGTCGACGAAGGCCGAATTGCTCGCACATCTAGCCACGGGACTCCGGTCAGTACTTCACCTAACTACTAAGTTATTAGTTACTAGTCACGAAAGAACTACTAAGTTACTAGTTACTATTGTGCTCAAACATATATAGGGATCGGCTCATTCACATACGTTCTTTGTCCGTGCTTCCGCCTCGCCCCGCGAGTCGCCCGAGACCACTCCACTGCACCAAGGAGGTCCTAGTCCTGGTCATTCTGCTCGTGACTCGCCGATCCTGGTTAGTTCGAAGCAAACCTTTGCATGCAACCAACACTTACACAATTTACAATGCATGAACTTTGACTTAGACAATTTGCCATGCTAAACTTCCATTAAAATAATTCGCCATGCAAGAGTTGGACTAAGAACAACTTGCTATGCAAAAACTTTAACTTTGCTCGACTTGCCATGCATGAACTTTGACATAGACATTTTGCCATGCTAAACGGGTGTGTTCTTTCATTTTGTAGTGACGATGCTCTCGAAGACAAAGTGTGTGTTGTGTCGGTGCTCGAAGTCCGTTCAAGACTGGTTGCCATGTGACATCTATATCATGACTATGTGTAATGAACTTGTTGTGATGATGCTCTCGAAGACTAT
This sequence comes from Poa pratensis, assembly GCA_947311845.1. Lineage (NCBI taxonomy): Eukaryota > Viridiplantae > Streptophyta > Magnoliopsida > Poales > Poaceae > Poa > Poa pratensis. The sequence goes on along the minus strand of CAMZMU010000090.1, from coordinate 20,255,670 downwards.
GTGCAATGAACTTGTAGTGATGAGAAGTCCGTTCAAGACTGGTTGCCATGTGACATCTATATCATGACTATGTGTAATGAACTTGTAGTGATGATGCTCTCGAAGACTATGTGCAATGAACTTGTAGTGATGACTATGTGTAATGAACTTGTAGTGATGTGTATCTATGACTACATGTTTATCGAGATTTGATGCTAGCCATGTGATATGTTTGTGTATATCGTGTATGCCCAATGTTTTTGCATTATTACAGTGAATTCAAATATATATGCATCTGCTGTAATTTTTAGGCGCAAAAAGCAGCCGGGAGAAAAATTGTGGACATCAACGCCGAGGGTAATCCCCTCGGCATAGGTCTAGCCCCAGGCCAGAGCTAAGCCGAGGGTAACCCCCTTGGCACAGCTTACCAACGCCGAGCCTAACCCTCGGCGTAGCCCCTTCATCCCAGCCCCCAACGTGCTTCACGTGGCCACCTACGCCGAGGGAATCCCTCTCGGCATTGATCTAGCAACGCCGAGCGTTACCCCTTCGGCGTAGCCCTTCACCGCAGCCCTCCGGCGTGCTCCACGTGGCCACCTACGCCGAGGGTATCCCCCTCGGCACTGCTCCTGGGGCGCCGTCTTCTCCGTCCCGTTAACTTTCTGCGCCGAGGGTTAAACTGCGCCGAGGGGCAGAGTAAACCGTCGGCACAAGCATCTACGCCGACGGCCGAAGCAACGCCGAGGGTATTCAGCTGTGCCGAGGACCACCTAAGCCGAGGGTTAAATGCCGAGGGTAACCGTCGGCATTGGTCTACGCCGAGGGTAAACAGAGCTAAGCCGAGGGGGAAAACCCTCGGCGTTGAAGTTTCTTCCCGTAGTGTTGGGTTCTGCTAGCATCAGCATTACTAACAGGCATGAGCCTGATTGTGCGTTGGAAGTACAACAATAGTTACTTGGAGACTAGAGTCCCCATATTTTTGACTTGGAGACCCGTTGTCGAATGGTCTCTAATAGCTTCTCAATGTTGGGTGATATAATGGCACTGGGCTCAACTTCTCATTGGCACAAAGTTTATGTGGCCTTCACTAGTTATATCCTACATTAATAATGATTTTGTTTTATTTTCTTGTTGAAGGCGTTGCCTTTTTTCGAAAAGGGTAGCCTGGCCTCTGCATCATGATGATGCACACAGCCTTTTATATTAATTAAAAGTGGTAAAAATATGCTTCAACCTCCTAATCAAACCTTCAGTGGTTGGACCTGTCAACGGCAATGTTCGTGCTTCATCAACTTCTGGGAAGCTTTGCCATACACGGTATTTCGCACAGTCAGGTTGTTGCCAACCATGCATATGAGCATATCCAACTCTTTCCTCTCAGCGTCCTATGATAGGTCACTACACCTTTATATGCATGGATGATGGATGGCTTCTGCAGGTGGTGTATTTCGTCATTAGTACGCATCTACATATGATAGAGCTGCCGGCAGTTTTAATGATGAGATATTTTCTCTTAATTCGTCAGCTACCTGTAGCTAAATTATTGGGTCACAACCAGGATTCAGTGCCTACCTAGCAAGCTTCATCCCCTCCCTCTCCCATTTCCCGTTGCTATAAAGATACACTCCATTTTCCTAGTGAAGGACCTAGGTAGAGGCGTCCACGCCCCAGACAGAAGATTGCTGCTTAGACGGAAGACTGGTAGGGGATGCCATAGAGGAGAAGGACTCCAGCATGTTATGTAACTGAGATCAAGATTGTTTGATTTCGTTGTCAGATGAGTCTGGGAGGCATTAGGAATGCAGAATCGGCGAGGGGCCATGATGCGAGAGCTTTACGTCTTGATCGGGCAATTAGGTAATTAGACCAAGAACGCTTTCAGGTCAGACGACCAAGACCAAGAATAAATCAAATGGCAAAACAGCTCACTACACCTAGGGCTGATCAACTCCCAGGAAGAGAGAGCGGAATAAGTCAGATTATGTACCAGCTAGCTACTAGTAGCTAAGCACTGTCTCTCTCTTGCCTTTTCTATGCACTAGTATAATTGCACGTGCAACACACGTCTATATACTATTGGTTTTGTGACCGTAGTAATTTATACCTATACTGACTACAATAAACCCGTATGTGAAATTTATGCGGACAAAGATGAGATTCTATGTTGCTAATAACATTGGTTTTTGATAATGTACATATCAGCAGGACAAAAAGAGTTAAGACAGAACAAACAAAGCATATTTACATGATCTTGTTCTAAGTAATATGAAAAAACATGTTTGGAGTGATTTGCACTGTAATATGAAAACAATGGATTGAGTATCATACTTAACTAAAAAACATCCCTCCATAATTTAGGATGCTCGGAATTATAGCGGTTATAAAAAAACTCAAGCAATGTAACAAAATTTGCCACCGAACGTCAAATAAACAAACAACATAATCAGCATATGTTTACACAATCGCAACACGAAAGGTTATACATACTAGGATTAGTTTCACTGATGCAGCACATCCGTCTCCATGATCCTAGCCAGGAGAATCATACTACCTTGCTACTTGCTCTAGTCCAGTATAGAAGTTTGTGTAAGGACTAAGGATAGCACGAGATGTAATCTCTTTTGCCAATGTATATGCACTGCATCGAATCAAGTTGGATCGTGAAGAGTCCAGCGTTAGTAAACATCAAAATGGCATTGGTGTCCTCAATGAAGGCACCAATGACTGATGATGATACTCCATGGGGAAGGACCTTGTCCAACTCAACGGTCTGTCCAAGCACCCATCCAACAGCACCATGATACACTACAAGAGATATGATATTTGTTGACGAAAAGCCTGTTGACGAAGGTCCATACCGTCATGCATGGATATGTCTTAATCGTTGACGGTTTGCATCTGGCGTCACGCATGTACGTTAATCGTTGACGGTTTAGTTTCTCATCATGCATTAGGGGGGGGGGGGGGGGGGGGTTAAATCGTCACCCATTACCCAACCCGGAAGGGCTTCCATCGTCTCTGTTAATAGGTGACGAATCAATATCGTGGTGTATGTAAACTGTCACTGAATATAATACAGGACCCACAGTCAGCAAAAACAATAAGTTGTTATAATATTAAATCCGTGTTTTCATGCGGGACCCAGTAGTCAGTTATTTAATATTATAGCTTTTTAATATCAGGCTTGACCCACATGTCAGGAAAAGAATTATTTCAACAAAAATTGGAGCGCACGATTCGAACTTGCGATCCTGGCTCGAACGATGAGTATTGTTACCGCTGCGATAAAACTCGACAATTGATTTAGATTAGTTAGTAGGGTATTTGATATATGAATTAAGGCAAAACATTTTTTTCGTGATCAGATCTTCATGTTAGGACATAATTTTTCCTTAATAACTCCTTCCGCGTGTGTCGCATTACAGCCGCGCCTTTACCAAACAGGGCCTATCAAGGCGATCTTGATCTCCGTTGATTCGACCAGGGTTCTTGTCGACGCGATCTTGCTCTCCATCTAGTCGACCAGGGTTCTTGCCGACGCGATCTTGCTCACCATCAGATCGACAAGGGTTCTTGTAGAGGCGAGAAGGGATCAGGCAAGGCTGCATTGAGAGGCGTCGAGGCGCATCAGCGGTAAGTTCCCGTATTAGTTGTTTGGTCTAGATTTGTTTTGATGTTGTGTCCAGATCTATTCTAATGATCGTTCGGATGCTCTTAACTGAATTGTAGGCAATGGATCGTAGTTGAATAACTGATGGAACCAATGAGTTCACACCTAAATACATGAAAGGTGTTAGCAACTTCATGAAGTTTGTGCGAGAACACTTGGACATGACAGATGAACCAATCTTGTGCCCTTGCCAAGACTGCCTTAATCTGATACGTCAAAAACTTGATGTTGTTGAAGAACACCTAAATTGTGCTGGTATGTCCCTTACGTATACAAGATGGAATGTACATGGGGAAGACTTCAGTGATGGCGAAGGTCGAAATAGCGACGATGGTGCGTATCAAAGTGACAACGATGAAGAATTTGAGGAAGGCAATGATTATGTTGATGATGCGTCTACTATGGTAGATGATATGCAGAAGTCTGGAAATAGAGGTCCAAATCAGCCTAATCTGTATGCTAGTCTAATTGAGGCAGCGAGAGAAGAGCTTCATGAGGGATGCACCACTTTCACAAGGTTGTCATTCATTATTAAGCTCCTTCATGTGAAATCATACAACCGGATAACAAACAGAGGATTCGATTTGTTACTTCTGTTGTTACGTACAGCTTTGCCAAAGGTGAACTTTCCCAAATCTTATGCTGATGCTAAGAGTGCACTTTCTGACGTTGGGCTTGGTTATGATACAATTCATGTATGCAAGTTTGACTGTGCTTTGTTTTGGGCAGATTATAAGTACAATACGCATTGCCCTGTGTGTGGATTATCAAGATGGAAAGACCCTAGTGGAAAAAAGAAAATTCCTCACAAGGTGCTGCGGTACTTTCATATAATTCCAAGGTTACAATGATTATTTGTTAAACAGGAGATCTCAACTGACACAAGAAGGCACAAAGAGAAGAGGGTTGTTGATGACAAAGTTTTGAGGCACCCAGCTGATGGTGAGGCATGGAAGCACTTCAATAAATCGTTTGAATGGTTTGCTAATGATGCCCGTAACATAATACTAGGTTTTGCCACATATGGATTTAATCTCTTTGGAAATATGAGTAATGCATACAACATTTGGCCTGTTTTTGTCATTCCTTACAACTTCCACCATGGATGTGCATGCATCAATCCAATTTCATGTTGTCATTGCTTATCCCGGAAAGTATTCCCGTGGAAGGATTTTCATGTATTTATGCAGCCATTGATAAAAGATATGATGGAGCTTTGGAGAGGTGTGGACACATTTGATGCATTGACATGACATACATTTCAATTGCATGCTGCGTTCCTTTGGTCAATTCATGATTACCCTGGATATGCCACAATGTCAGGCCGAAGCACAAGAGGTTTTTATGCGTGTGTGCATTGTGATGAGAATCCTTGCTATGAATCTTTGAAATCCAAAATTGGATATGTTGGGCATCGGCGATTTCTTCGTAATGATCACTCATATAGGAAGAGCAGACTTTTCAATGGGAAATCTGAGTTTAGAGATCCACCAAGGAGGTTTACAACTAAAGAGTTAGAGGAGAAGGTAGAAAGGGTTAAGGATTTTGAACATGGAAAAAATCCAATGAACAGAAAGCGAAAACGTGCAACTGAAGGTGAACCAACCTGGCACCTCAAGGGCAGTTTACAATATCTACCGTATTGGTCAAAACTTAAGTTAGCTCATAACTTGGATGTGATGCATATTGAGAAGAACATATGTGACAATATAGTTGGTACTCTACTTGAACTTGAGGGCAGGAATAAGGACACTGTAAATGCTAGAATTGATCCGGAGAACTTCAACATCAGGAAGAAGTATTGGATGCAGAAAAATGTGAAGGTTGGTGATGCCCCAGAATCCTATTCCAAGCCCCCTGCACCGTGGACGTTCAACAACAAGGTAATAAAATATGAACTTTAAAGTGTCTATATCTTGATAGCTCCAATTTATTTTTTAAATTTAACCATTTCATTTCTCGATTTCAGATGCATTGACAACCACTGATCGTTCAAAGAGAAAGAGAGGTGGACGCAAACCTACTACGGGTCACGGTCTACACGAGTACACAAGAAGAAATGGTGCCAACAAGATGCAAATTGACTTCACTCCTGGCGTGAGGAGACCCAAAAATTATATCCAAGCAGCAAAACTTAGCAGTGAGGTTGGTATTCATATCTGCACCAAAATGCCGCTTGCAACACACTGGAAGCTGTACAAGAAAGACGCATCTCTGAGACATGTCATTCCTACTGCTATAAATACAGTAGTGGTGAGTCAACACATTGCGTTTAACCTAATTATTTCCTAACATTATTAACTATCTAGGTTCCTGCAAGTTAATGCATAACTATTTTGTAGGGCAAATTCACAATGGACAAAAATGATGAAGTGGCCCAAGAAGTGTGCATTGATATGCTGCAAGTTAGTATTCGCCAGTTTTGGTACAGGCTTAAGAAGGAGAACTGGCCCAAAATTAAAGATCTTACTGTTGAGCAAGCATATCTAAAAAAGCCGGATAATGTAGAAGAGAACAGCAGGAAGGAACTGGTGAACAGATGGTTTGATGAGAAGTACCAGGTACAAATTTCATATTTCTTTCACAAACGGCCACTAAATTCTTACAGTTGTCTATCTAGATTATTAAAATGCATCTACTAAACATAGGGACTGTGTGCAACAAATGGTGACAACCGAGCTGCTGTGAAACAGTTCCATACCACTGGATCTCGAAGCTATGTTGCACACTATGAGCATGTTGTAAGTGTTTTAAAATTTCATATGCTAAATATAAACAATGCACATTACTAATGTTTGTTCAACATGTTTTGTAACAGAAGGCTAAGCAACAGGAAGTGGAAACCTCTCCAATTGAATTTTATAGAATAACCCACACTAACAAGGATGGCATTATGAGCACTGAAGCAAAAGTGCTTACGTAAGAAATATTTCATATTAGATCAAAAGTAATCTCATCCATTTCTTTATGTTGTCCATAAAATGATTTGAATCTTTATGCAGGACAAAATGGTGGAACTCCACGAGGCAGAACGCAATGAAGATGAACCTGAATTGAATGATGTGCAAATTATTCAACAAGTTCTGAAGAAACAGAGCTCATCCACCACCAGCAACAGCACATTCCTACCAAGATTGGGCGTCGCATCAAGTTCCAGGAAGTTGTCTGGCATCCGAGAGTTAGAACATAAGCTTGTAGATCAGGAGCAGAACTCCATAGAGTCAGCTGAAAGGTATCACACTAAGATGGAGGCAAGAATGCAAGCACATGATCAGAAGTTTGAAGAACTCAAAAGGAAGCAGGAAGAAGAACTTGAAGCGCTGAAGAAAGCCCAGGAAGAAAAGACTTTGGCTTATAAAAGAGGCAGAAAGAAATGGATGACGTTCTTAGTTTGCTCTTAAGGACTTCCCAGCCACCATCCTAGGGCAACTAATCAACTGCGCCACTATCCGACAGAATTCTTCATCATACTTTTATTTCTTTCTCTTGTTTACATTATTGTAATCTGTCTTCTGAATGTTAGTGTCAGTCAGACACATATACTACGTGTGCCACCATTTATGATATAATATTTTTTCCTGCCATTTTATATGTTTTATTCAAATATATTGTTTGCAAATTTTCACAAATATTTCAAAATTTTGAAAATTTCGTCCTATTACAAAAGTGACGAAAATAGGCGCATCGTCACCATCATATTGGCGACCTGTGGGTCCCACTTGTCAGAAGATTGTGGGTCCCACCAGTCAGCAATTTTGTGGGACCCATCTGCCAGCAACCACCTGGTCCCAGTTGTCATAGCATTGTGGGTCCTAGTTGTCAAAAGTTTGTTGGTCCCACCAGTCAGCACTTTTGAGGGACCCATCTGTGGGAACCACCTGGTCCCAATTGTCACAACTTTGTGGGTCCCAGCAGTCAGCACCATTCGGGTCCCACATGACAGAATGCCACGTGCCATAATGTGGACCCACATGACAACATTCCACGTAAGTGCCGTAGAACCCACGTTGTCAGCACCCACATCAGCATGATAGGACCCACATGTAAGGCCACGTCAGGTTTATTGGACCAATCAGATCCTTGCCAACATTTTGATATTGACGAAATTCCCAATATTCAGTGACAACTCTGGCTGTCAACGATTAACCCTAATAGTTGACGGATTTCTAACTCGTCACAGTCAAACGTTTGACTTTGACAAAAATTGCATGCCGTCACCCCGGATATTTTATGACGGACCTTCCTTGACGAACCCGGTGACGATCAAAATTCGTCACCTGGAAGTAATCGTTGACGAATTCTGGATTATACATGATGAAAGTGATTAGTCAACAAAAATAGTTTTCTTTGTAGTGATAGTTGGTCTTTCTCTCCCATAACTCCAAGCTTTGACCTGTCGTAATGGCCAAGCCAAGTTCGTTTTCTGCTGTACGCAATATCTGAAAGTGAGACTCGGGGCGGCGGGCGTTTCTCGGCTTTTGGATCACATCTAGACCTTGGTTTTGAAGATCTAACTCAAGGATGGCACCATCATCCAACGCCCAGTAAAGTGCATTTTGAACAAGGATGCTCGGACTGAATGCTCTTATCCCCTTTGGAATGGCAATTGTTGGGACGAAAGTTCCCCAAGTGCCATACTTTGACTCGTAGATGTAAGCGCAAGCACGGCTACTCATGTCGTATCGCATTAGGACCAATTTGAAAGGGCTGAAGAAGCAATCGCCGTGCACGTGGCCTGCTTCGTTGGCGTCACAGAGCACCACGGCGTTTCGGCAGTGATAGCGCCTACGCTTCGGAAACCATTCTGGGAAGGCCACATGCCGCCGCCGGCTGGTGAGGGGATCCCATACGATCACAGTATCGTGTGTCCCGCTGATGTAGAAGGCTAGGCCATGGCGGCAGCCAGGGAAGCCCCAACTGTCGTCGCTCCACTGCTGCAGCATGGAGAAGCGCGCGGCCGGGATGCGGTCAGGTGCGTCTAGAGCAGAGACAAATGAATATTCGACGAGGTGTCGAACAAAAAAGCCAAGGAGCGGAGGCGTATGGTGGTGGGCACGAAATCTATGGAGAAATCGAGGGTCGGAGATGATCCGATGCCAACGGGCACAGACTAGAGAGGCACGAGAAAGCGACGATGGCCGTGGAGGGAGACGTAGGAGGATCTCCCAGAGAAGGTCGTCAATCTCGATCGGGGTCTCTGGTGGCGGCATGGTTTTTTTTTTTTTTGAACAAGGAGTGCCCCGAAGGGGCTGGAGGCATCACATTAAATCCAAGCAGTGGAGGTACAATTTTTTACAAAGGACCCATAAGATTAAAATTACACATAGGTCCCTGATATTTGCAGAAAACACCTCGCTAAAGCAATCAGGTCCTTCTCTATCTCCATCGCCGAGCCGGCGATCAACAGCACCGCCACCAAGCCCGGAAGCGGGGACGAAACCACTTGCATCCGTGCAGGCATCAAACGCGGTAGTCAATCTCGAGAGGGGCCTCACAGAGGAGGTTGTAGAAATGTCGGAGCCCTTCGCCGGCTTGAAGATAGGCCGGACGGCTGTGACCCGCCGCCGAGGTGGTGCTCAAGAAGATAGCTTCCCAACTCCATAGCTGCTTGACGCTACTGCTCGCCCCGCCTTCACCTCCATCCTTCGCCACCGCAACGCCTGATGGAATAAGAAGAAGAAAGGAGTAGAAGCACCTTGCAGTCGAGAACTCATCACCGACGCTGCCAGTTGCAATCGGCCCGCCATCAGACTCTCCACTCCTGCCACGGGTGGGAGGAGGCAGGCGGAGATGATAGGCTCGGAGAGGAGTCCAAAGAACGAACGAGTTATTCAAGCAGCGGTTGTAGATTGGTGTTGAAGAACTCCACCATGGAGCTCCTAGCAACGACAAGCCCTCCACTCCGACGGCGCGTCCGCTTCACCGCCAGGGTAGCTGCTAGCCTCAGCCTTATTTGGGATGCCGGAGCGAACCTCCCCGCTTGCAACAGCTTTTGCCACCGGAGCTGCGCAGCCAGGAATAGATCACGCCGGGCGCACCAGCCATGGCCGGAGATGGCCGGCGACCGACCCAATACGCCACATGGGACAACACAAAGCAAAAACACAACTAATAGAAAGCTAAACCTAGATCTACAGCCGGTGCTCTCACCTCACCATCTCCTTCCGGCAACGCCGGCGAGAGCGGCTCGGATCCAGCCCGGGGCAACGCACACACGGGCGACTCTCAAAGCGGCAGGAGAAAGAGGATAAGGCTTCTAGCTTCCACTCGGAACCTCTCTGTGGCGGCATGGTGATGCTGTTTTCCGATCTGACGTGGAGGCGATTTCGCTCTGCTACAGAGTCCGTCAGACCCCCAGTTTTACCATGGCTCACCAAGTTGGAGCCCGGACTCCAAAAACCAACAGAACAAGTCGAGGCCCATAAGCACCCGCCTGCAGGCCGTTAAGATCGCCGTCCATATACTCAGAGAGATCTCGACAACAACAACAAAGACCAGCTCGGCGAAGCAAAATCTCCTCTTCTAGAACCTTCCGCGCGCTTCCTCGCCAACGCCACTAGGGGCACAGCTCCAGACTCGTTGTCGCCATGTTAGAACAGTTCAGCCAAGGGCTCAGTGATTCAAGAACATGCTGCATGTATAATTTGTGTTCAGTTATTGAACGTTTGGCTACTTTTCAGAGCAAGGAACGGGTTCAGACTAGCTTTGCTTACATGTTGTATTGTAGTTAGCTTTATTGTTTCATTCTTAGTCTGGGATTCTCAGGTACTTTCATCTTAGCAACATTCATCAGGTGCCTCTTGTATTGGCCTTGTAACTGAAGTGGGCCATTGAACATTCTAGAGAACGATAGACGAGAATGAAATGAAACAAAAAGCTTGAATAATTACCCTAATCAGAAAATCAAAACGACAGACTAGGGGCACCCTACAAATAATGCACCAAACAAAAAAAACAAAAAATCAGAATGCTTTTTTGTTAATCAGAAAACTAGAATGATCGTGTTCATTGTGAATTCACTTGTGGTGTACAGATTGTGTTTCTTCTAGGGGTAGTAGTGTGCTTAGCCAGGCTGCGGATGGGCGGCCAACAGAGCATCCGAACTCACTTCGAATAAAACTGAAGGAACTTAGGAACATTATATATGCGAAGGCTTGTAATGGAAGCAAGATAAATAAAGAGGTAATTCAGCAACAGGTTAAGTCTTCAACCAACATACCTTACAATTCATACGTTCAACAAGGAACCATCTCCCCAGATGGTAAACAATCTTGCAAACCAGTGATTTGCAGCAGGCTATGTACGCTACTTGCTCAAACATCTAAAATACACTCCCATAGTTTCAACTGACATAAGATACGAGTTCGGCCACAAGGTCTTGTAGAACGTCGTCGCGTATCATCTCGGCAATCTCTGTACCGAACACACCAAGTTCAGGTTGATGGTCCAGTGGCAAAGGCTCGACACTATCCAAATCAAATGGCTGATAGCTCCTTCGCATGAGCTGTGCCCTTTCCCAGACGTTTTCAGCTAACCTTTTCCAGTCCATTTCAGGCCAGGAGCTCATCATCATGATTGTTGAACGCAAGCTGCTATCGGAGCTGTCATGTCAGCTAAGATAGAGTTGACGAGATCGAAAAGAAGCTTCCTGTCCGACCTCGACCACATGAGCAGCTTGCTGTACTTGTTCTCCAGCCATACGAAAACGTCTGAGCTGAATTGCCACTCTTGTGGGTAGACCGGAGAGTCGCAGGCGGTACCAAGCATCTCCTGGACATAACTGCAGTCCCTGTCCTCCTCATCCTTAAATACAGGTAGCTGATCTTCCTTCACCTGGTAATCTGAAATGTCCGTATAGTTGCACTCATCGCTTGAGAATGCATCTGAATCATCTCTGCAGGTGTCAACTTGGTCACCCATCTTCAGCATCTTAAGCTGCGCTCTAAGTTCTGTATATATGAGAAGGGACGGGAATAAGATATTGCTAATCCGAAGATAACCATATGAGGTGCAGAAGAATCGAGTTAGTTTTGATATACTTGCCTTGAATACCATCGTTGACGCTTTTAAAGATTCCAGAATAAGCAGCCTCTTCTCCAGAACTATGCTGCGGTGAAGCAGTTGGGCTTGACCATTCGTAACTCTCAGCGCTTAAAGTATGTGTGGACTTTACTGCTTGGTGCCCAATTTCAGTAATGTTACTCTCCATCAATTGGCTTTTCCCTCCTGGAACCACATGTTATCCTTTTGATAATGAGGAGATAGGAATAGGTCAAAACTTAATATTTCCTTAAGCATAAATTACTTGACAAAGTCACACTGACAACAGAATAACAGCAAAATACATAATAAGAGAATTTTGTTGTGATGTATTGTGTACCTTCAATGCAATCATTTCCTGATTATGAATTGTTATGTCTTGTTCTGGCTCTGGTAACGATGTTGCTAGCTTTTGCTCTCTCCACCCTATCTGACCTTCAATATTACGCACATCATCATGTGGACTACAGAAATCAATTGCTCCATGATCATCAGTACGGGTAACATCAAGAGGATGCTCTGTCTTGCTTGCCCGTGGCAGATCAGAAGTGCAGATGCTGTGTCTTGTTTTTTCTGAAGTTACATAAATCTCTTTCTCAGCCAGCATATTTTCTTTTCCAACATGAATGATAACTCTCCCATTTTTTTGCTTAGCTTTTCTGGTTGGTGATCTCTTCCTGACATGTCCATTTCCAGAATCATCGGCAGGTGTATTCAATATATCTTTCAGAATTGGCAAGTTAGGAGATGGCGCAGAACGCCTCCTTCCCTGTAATTTTGTAGCAGTGGTAGATGAGGCTGGGAGAGACTTTGACCTGGGAAAATTCCTTGGCATGTCACCTCTTGAATCATCTTCACAGTAAATCCCCGTCTTCCAACCATCTTTACTGCTAATACCAAGGGGGCTGGCCGGCGTCTCTTGTGCATTACTGCGACTGGAGTTTGGATCTGGCACAATCTTGTGGGTGGTTACTTTTGTTACATCTCTACCAGTCAGTTCAAGCATTTCACCTAATGTTCTTGTATCTGTAGGAACTGATTTTTTCTCATTGGATTGGCGGGCCAACTGCCATCGTTCAGAGAGGTGCTTTCTGGCCTTTCTGCTCACCGATGATACAGCAGAATGTGTGGATGAAGAAATTTGCAGGGTCTCATCATGAGAAGCTGACACGACCTTTTCTCCTTGACAGCCAACTGCAAGGTAGTGTTCATCCCAGATGATTTCCTTCTGCTACCTCTTTTAGCCGTTTGTTTTCTAACCTTCTGTTCAGGTGTATCTCCAGATGGTTCCAGATGTATGAAATTTTGCTCATACATACTGCAGCGTGGGGGCTTCAGCCATTGTGTGCCTGTCCACTGACCAAACTGCTCAATTTCTTGACTTGACGGAACAGGTGTCAAACTTTTCCTCCGAGGGTCTGGTTTAAGGACAACAATATGCGAGCACTTCCCTGAACTCTTACTCCCTTTTGGTGTCATATGCTCCAGCGGCGCAACTGAAGTTTCTTTCAGATGCATACTAGAAAGAGAATCTTCAGAGTCACACTCAACTTCCATTCTGCGAAGGTTGTCTTGCCCGAACAATTGCCCATCAGCACCATTACTTGTATGAGGAGAGCTCTGCAAACCACTGTAACCAAGGATGTGCCCTGGGAATCCTGACAGCGCAGTACTGCTCTCCTGAAGGATCTCAAGGAAAGCATCTTTTTTGGAGTACAGTATCTCAAGTGCTTCCCCGAACTCCTTAGAATTCCTGCGGCCTTCGTCGGTGGAAAGGCGCTTCGCATCCAAGAACTTGCACCTCACGAACTCCAGATCAGCATTGTTGCTTCTTGGGCGTGGCTTCTCGTTGGCTGACTGCAATGCCTTGCGCATCTCCATGTTCTGCATGTCAGTCACCTCAAAAACATCCTTTAACTCCGGCAGGTCGTCGGCACTGCTCCGACATGGCGGTCCTCACATGAAAAACGGGCGACTTCTTCAACACCTCCGGATAATTTCAGTCGCATGTTGCTCTGGATGTCACTCTGGCACCGATCAAGAACCTTATTGGACCTCGGCACGGTGTCAAGACCCATCAGCCTTGCAACAATACTGGGCGCGCAGTGAGTGAACTCCACCTCTTGGGGCATTGCAGGTGTCTTTGGAGGAACTACATTTGGTTTGTTCAAGAGTCTCTGAGAAAAACAGTAAAGACACAGGAACACAGCTTCAGTAAGGAACTGATGTTTACAGGAATGTGCATTTGTGAACACTCAGATTCTCCTTACCTCTCCCGAGTTCTCTTTCTCTGTGTGTGCTTCTGCCAGCGGCATCGCCTTCCTCGTCCTTTTGGACCCTCTCTTGAACTCAAAAGTAAACTGGTTGAATGAACATTGCAACCCATCAGAACCCATGGTCAAGCATATCACAAACATGGACCATACTCAAAGTTCAGAAGTAAAACATCGGACCATACTAATTTTTATATTTTATGAAAATTTGGACTAGAAATTTGAATCTGCAGTTTCAGCAACGATAATCTAGTATTACCAATTGATTAACAGAATCGTCGCCACCTCAATTTAAGAGCAGCAGCCCAAACAAAGAGTTCGGAGAGAGAGTAGTGAGTGGCGACATGCTTACAGAGGATTCCTCCACGGAATAGACGACCAGAGGATTCCTAATGCAACCATGAGGGCTCATGGTCAAACACTCAAACATATCACAGACATGGACCATATTGAAATTTGGGTCATATTAGTTTTTATTCCTTTTTATTTTGAAATTTGAATCCTCAGTTTGAGCAAAGATAATCTAGTGGAGTACTAAGATTAATCTATTAACAGAAGCATAGCCTACAACTGCATTAAAAGAAGCAGCTCAAAGAGAGGGCTCGGACGAGAAGTGACTGGCAGGAAGGAAGGGAGCGACGGGGACTTACAGAGGATTCCTCCACGGAAGACACCACCGGATCCTCCAGCACCAAGGCGCCGGCGCCTTCGATGCGCGTGCTGCAGCCTTCGCTCGCGCTGCGCAATCGGAAAGATTGATAAAAAGAAGGAACCAAAACCCTCGATTAAATCGGTGAGAAATGGGAGCAGAACAGCGGTAGCAGAGGAACACTGGCCGTGCAGATCAAACCTCGGCGCGACGGGGGGCGGGGGTGAGGGCAGCGAGGAGGCTTCGCGTCAGTAGCTCTGCTCGCGATCCGGCGCCGCCGCGCAGCATCGCCTCGGCCTCGTCTGCTGCTGCGGCGGCTTCTGTCGCTTCACCTTTTTCTTCTCAAGACTTTTTTGGGCTTCTCTCTCTCCCCCGAGGATTTGAACTGCGCTCGTCTCAGAGCTGGTGGGTCCCGCGCTGCTGAGCGGTGAGTGCTCAGAGAATTGCCACTTTATGGTTTACTACGTACCTCGCTGAAAGCGGGCCATGTCTGTAGCACGCCCACCTGTCAGTGACTACGAGGACGTGCTATCGGGTCGAGGAACCGATTTGGGAGACATGGGTGTTCGCGTTTGAAAAGGTTGTGGGCACGAGGCGCGAAAGCCCAGGCCCACTCTCTCGCGCACAGTGCGCATGCGCATTCCCACCCGAGGCAGGCAGAGAGGTCACGACACTCCTACGGCTATTGATTTGTTATTTTATTTATCCACTAAAAAAAAGTTATTTTATTTATTTTCTGCTATGGAGACATAATGCGAGATAAATCTAGCATACGCTCTAAAATCATTTTCTGAAGTAGTCAGGTGCCCGTCTGGGATGTCAAAATCATATTAGTATAATGAGATCAATATTTTTTCCAATTTATGAATGGCAATTACATGCACTTCTCTTTTTTTTTTGAACCTAAGACTGTGGGGGAAAACCCCACAGCATTTTATTATAATCTCAAAACAAAGAGTTATTTACAGATATGAACAAAAAATAAATTACATCAGAGTGACAATCCATTTTGACAAGAGGTCAGTGTGTTTTAGCTTTCACCCTATGCACATGCATGGTGATATCAGTGCTGAACCCTCTCTTCCAGGCTGCGAAGGTTGGCATAACATTTTGAAATATTGCTTCATTCCGCTGTTTCCAGATGTGCCATGCAGCCAAGATTACAACCTCCGTGAAGAAAGGTTTTGCAAAGTCCTTCCTTGCATTACTATAAACCATCTCAAAAGAGTCAGCAGACTGCCAATGTATTTGCAGGTAGTTCCATATCCGAATGCTGAAATTGCAGTGGAAGAACAGGTGGGTCCAATCCTCTAAAACATGCGAGGGCAGAGAATACAGTGATCATCATCAGAAACATTAAAGTGTCGCCTTTTCAACATATCTTGTGTGTTTAGCCTGTCACTGAATAAAAGCCATGCAAAGACTTTGAGCCGGAGTATCACTTTACTTCTCCAAATCCAGTCATAAATTTTGCTTGCAGTGATATGCTTGAAACAATGATGATAGTAGTTACTTGATGTATATTTACCATCTTTCCAGATTGTTATCCACGTATCCTTCCCTGAGGTATCAATATTTACCTGATCGAGTAAGATATGTAGCTGTACATACTCAGCATTAGCTTGTTGTGAAAGGGGAAGGTAAAACAATTGTGTTCGGTCTTCCGTCAGCAGAAATTCTTGTACAGAGAGGTTAGTATCAAGAGCAAAGGAGCAGAGCCTTGGAAAAGTCACCTGAAGATTGAATCCATTCCATGAATCAGACCAAAACAGAACCGTGTCCCCAGCGACGACCTGGGTAGTGGTGAAAGCCCTGTATTTGTCCACTAATTTCATAATGTCACGCCACCAAAACGACCCACAAAGAGTTGTAGCATGAGGCACACCAGTAGGGTAGTATCTCCAAACTAACTGAACCCACGACAGATCAGCTTTGTTGTAAAATTTGTGCAAATGTTTCATGAGTAGTCCTTCATTCAACTTGCTGAAATCAATGATGCCAAGACCACCACTGCTCTTCGGTTTGCATATCATATCCCAGGAAGCCAGTGAGTGCCCCTTAGTGTCAACATCATTTTTTCTCCAGAGACACTGCCTTAAAATTCTGTTGATTTGTTTAATAATCCCCAGTGGTATATATAAGGAGCATAGGAAGAAGATTGGCATGGAGCTCAAGCAGGATCTGATCAACTGAAGCCTTCCTCCATAGGCAAGAAACGAGGAACTAGCTGACAGCTTCCTTTGTAGCCTGTCTACTATTGGTGTCAAGTCGCTTAATTTGGGTCTGGTAGTCCCCATTGGCAGTCCAAGGTACGGGAAAGGAAATGATTCAACCATGCAACCAAAACCAGCAGCCAGAGCTTGTACATCTTCATTAGCGACGTTAATAGGCAGCATACATGACTTATGGTAGTTTACCACAAGGCCAGTTGAGTGTCTGAAATCTTCGAGAGCCTGTTTAAGAACATCTAACTGAGCAGCATCAGCCTCACGAATCAGGAGTGTGTCGTCGGCGTATTGCACAATGGGGAAATCAGAATCCCCAACATCAATTGGCAGGTGGAGAAGACCTCCCCTGAGCAGGTCATTAACCACAGACTGAAGGAGGTCACCTCCGAGAACATAGAGCAAAGGAGAAAGCGGATCCCCTTGTCGTACCCCCCTTCGACACCTAAATTTCTTGCCAGGCACCCCATTGAGCATGACAGATGAAGTACCAGTTTCTAGTGCCTCCTTGACCCATGAGATGAATTTTTCAGGGAAACCCTTGCGCCTCAGGATCATGTAAATTGCCTCGTGCTCGATCGTGTCGAATGCCTTCTCGAAGTCAAGTTTCAGAATTATTATAGGCTTTTGGGACACGTTACAATGATGAATGTACTCAAACGACCAGGCAATGTAGTCATGGATTGTCCTGTTCTTTATAAAACCGTATTGGTTCTTGTGAATACATTTCATGATCACTCCTTGCAGCCTACCTGCCACCATCTTTGTCAAGAATTTCAAACACGAACTAGTCAAAGATATTGGTCTGTAATCGTTAATTTGCTCTGGAGAAGGCTTCTTAGGAACAAGTGTGATAAAAGAGGAGTTGATATTTTCAAGACTAATTGTCCCTTTGAAGAAATCATCCACTAAAGAATAGAAATCCTTTTTAATAATCGACCAGCATCTCTTGATGAACAAGCCATTGAAACCATCCGGCTCGGGAGCTTTATCTAGAGGCATGTGCTTAACACATTATCAATCTCATCAGTGGTGAAAGGAACCACTAGCGATTCTAGTCCCTCAACTCTGGGTAAAATTGCGGTGAGGTCAAACTTCATATCTATGCCACACTTAGTACCCATCCTTTGTTTATAGCAAGACCAAGCAACCGCAGCCATTTCCTCATGATTATGAACAGTGTGTCCATCCGGCATTTGAGCCCAGAAATAGAATTATGTCTATATCGCTCTGTGGCCATGGCATGAAAGTACTTGGTGTTTTCCTCTCCCATGTTTATCCATCTAGCAGTGCATCTCTTCCTCCAGTATTGGTATTGGGCCTTCAATAGGTATTCATAATGTTTTTTCACAATGCCTCTGAAATTCTTCTCCGGAATGGTGAGCTTCCTCTCATCCTCCAATTGATCAAAAAATAAGATAACCATGTTGCACTTGGAGATGAGTATTTTCAGTATGGATAGAGACATATTCCACATTTTCAGAGCATATCGCAAGGCTTTCAGTTTTTCCATAAGTATCGCAGCAGATGACCGAGATCTAACAGGTTTATCCCAGACTTCTTTAACACAATCAAAGAAACCGGCTGATCCACCCAGAAATTCTCGAATCTAAAAATGTTTGCCTTTGAGTAGGTGGAGATCCAATTTGAGGTAGTGAAGAACCAGTCAAGTTGCTCCAAGAGGGGGTCCTGCTGCATGTTAGACCAAGTGTACGATCTTCCTTTGAGATGAAGCTCAAGAAGTCCAAGGTGATCAATGAGCTCGTTGAAGATAAACATATCATTTAAATTGCCACCTGGTATGTTTCTGTTTTCCCTGAGATCGAATAAAGTTGAAATCTCCCAAGAAAATCCACAGCTCATCATCTGAATAAATAAATTATATAGCCATTGTACAAACAAGTCTCGGTTTTCTCCAGAGCAGGGACCATAAACCACAACAAGAGTCCAATTCTGACCAGTATGTGTCGACGTAAAAGAAATAATTAGGCCAAAGCTTTTAGATTGTAAAAGGGTCCCTGATGGCCCTTCACGTAGTTACCTGCGTGAAAAGTAAATGGGTTAGGTTGAGACTCCAAGTGCAGAGTGTGTAGTAAGTGGAAGACGTGTTTTCCCCACGAGGGGTGACTCGAGGGTTTAATATCGAACTCTCGGGGAATCAGTAGTGAAGATTTATCTTTCCTATCCTTCTTTTGGTTACCTACAAAACAAAGTAAATGTTTTGGTCCTCAACCTCACCTAGTGGTTGTCAAGCACAAGGTGTGAGAATGATATCAAGATAATATGCAATGCAAACAAGAAATAAATATGCAATGGTGGTAAATAAATATGCAAGGATGGTGGTAGCAATGATAAATGATATTTTTGGGTTTTATATGATGAATGCAAGATGTAAAAGTGTTTTTGTATTTTCGGATTTTTAAATGGCAGAAAATGGAAAAGTGGTAAAAGTGGTTGGAAAGGTGTTTCTTATGATTAAAAATGGACCGGGGTTCATGGTTTCACAAATGCACTCTCTCTTTAATAAAGTGGTAGACAATGGAACACTAGAGTTGACATATGAGATTGCAACACAACAGTTTAATGACAAGTTATAATTATATGGGCATCACGTCCTAACATAGAGACCTTTTGGTTATTAGTCTCTCTTATACTCCACCAAGATGCGAACTAAATCATAACACCTCAGTAATTAAGATAACTCAGAGTATAGCAATAAGTATCATGACATGAAGTTAAAATAAGAACATGCTAGATCTAGTCATGGAGGAAGTGGCAATGGTCACACCCACATCTCCGGTAGCATGGTATTTTTTTTATCCCTAGTGAGGCAACAAAGTAAGGTAAGATACCCAAGTGGATCGCAGAACTTTCTCTCACGTTCACTGCACTAGCCACCCCCCGTTACTCCAACTAATGCACACGTTCCCCCTCACACGCTCTCATAAACATGCTTGATCATGACAAGTAAATAAGAACGGGGTACATAATAAAACCATTGCAATCTCAAACATATATTAACTCATAAAAAGATCCACCACAAAGGTATTACATAGATGACCGTAATCATGTTCAGCAGCTCATACGGTACTAATTAGTGAAGCTCAAGAGAGAGAGATACATAAGTTACTTCCACAAACCCATAGTCCAGAGGTGGACTACTCCCTCTTCATCATGGAGACGGTGGAGAAGTCGTTGGAGAAGATGGAGACCACGCCGGCAGCGCCCCGCCGGAGTTTTCCCCCTCCAATCTGCAACTCCAGGTCTCTGTTTCGGTGTTTCTGTGTTTCTGCGGCGCTCCTTCCAGAGAACGTCGGGGGACTATTTTTATAGGCGGTTTTAGGTCAAAACGAGTCGGTGGAGGAAAGATCGACGGCAACGGAGCTCCGAGGCCAAAAGGGGGGTCCCACGCGGCCAGGTACTGGCCGCGTGGGCCCACTCACTTGGCCCTCGGGCCTCCGCTTGTTTGCTTCCTTCGCTCCCACGCTTTGTTCCTTCCAAAAACTGATGCTCGTAAATTTCCAGGTCATTTGGACGTCGTTTGGGTCCCTGAAACATTAAAATATGAAATAGGGTTTTCTGCCTGCGCAGGGTTAATTCCATAAAAATAGGAAAATCATAATATTCCCAAAATCATTATAAAACAGTGATATAACCCTTATATGATGCAAATATGACTGGAATATAAGTAAAATAATGCAAAGTTCATGTATGCATTTTACATGCATCAACATCCCCAAGCTTAACCTATACTCGTCCTCGAGTATGAAGGTGATAAAACTAACATGGACTTTGCAATTTAATACTAACAATGGATATCAAAGATGATTACTATTGCTACATAGAGTCAAATGATTCATTCTTAAAAGGAGTAGCAATATGCAAGATAGTTTATGAAGTGATATCAAGTATTCAATGCAAGGATGTTCAATGATAATTCACAAAGTGTAACATAAAAGAAAGTACTATGGACCACATGTATGCATAATGAAAAGTAAGAACATCCTACAATGGTCATAGAGTATTGATGAAAATCTGAATATAAAAGGTGGACACTTTGGAAAGATATATGAGTAGAGGTAAAGCATGAATAAATTTCATCTAACTTCTGAACTTCTCTACTTAAGTTAATGATTGTAATGTGGTAATCCTTGGTGTCAAGCTCTCATTCCCCTATCATAGCATCTTGAATGATTAAGTTTAAAGTGAAAGCAAATACGAGTAGTGTGCTTGACAAAGTACAGGTTGAAAGTCTCATGCCCCTTGAATACAAGTACCTACTCCATGTGTTACTCAACTTGGAAACAAAGCAAGTTCAAGTTAAATATCATTGTAAGTAATAATAGTATCATTAAGAGCGTCAACTGGGGTACCTCTTGTCCCAGGATATGGAACAAGCCCATATCAAAATGACAAGACAAACAAACACAATGAACAATCTCAACACCCTTTTTATTTACCATTAGATAGCTTTTTATTGTAAGGTGTATCACAGAAGGTTCACCATAGCATGTAAGTAAATTTCCACCATGAATGATGCATGGCTTAGATTAGCGGCCCAGGCGTCTCTCTAACCATTTATACAAACTCATTTAAACTCACTTCATTTCCACATTTATTTCACCCATGGTAAGCATCCATAAACAAAAGTACATGATATCAACTAAATGAATGAAGTGCATGTTGAAAGCTTGCCATGTGACAGCACATATGAGCTAACTCTCAACCAAAGACATTTGTCAAGCCACAACATCATAATTTTAATCACAATGGGTCATATTTTATTTATGCAATGAAAGTAAAGTGTGCATCAAGTTCGAGAGAGCTCTATAACCAACTTTTCCCATAACAATCAACAACATAAGCATTTTCATTCAGAGGTATAGATAACACAAATATCATGATAAACATACTCGGAATAGCATAAAGCTAATAGGTAGATATGGTGGACTCACTGGAAAAACTTTGGTTGAAGGTGTTGGAAACAAGTTTTTGCTTGTTGGAATTTTTGGGCTAGCAAGAGGGAGAAAGTTGACCATCTAAATGCATGCATGAGTGTCCATAGAACTAACTAATCCATGTTAAACAAGTAAATAACATTCAGCATCAAAACATGAATAAAAGATAGCTCTTGATAAAATACTTGCAAATTATTACTCATTAACAAGCTCATGAATCATGCAACTATATGTATCTTTTAAAATCAACTCAACATCCCTTTTCCCAATCTTATAATAGCATCCAACATAATTCAACCCAAATTTCCAGTAGCTCTCTCATATATAAATGATAGTGTGGTGGTCTCACAAAAAAAAATCAAACCAAACAAACAAAAAGACGCTCCAAGTTTATGCGATAAAGTGTTTCGATCGAAAAACAGAAGTTAGACGTGTGCAAACCGAGAGTGTGTAGGTCCAGTGGGGTTGTCTTCACATCCCCAAGCTTATGGTCTTCACCATCCTTGGATAGCTCTTGGTGCATCTCCTCTAATCCCTGTGAAAAAACTTCAAAACACCGTTTCTCCCATTTCTTTTTCTGTGGGGTGCATTAGTAGTGATAAACAAATAGATTTCTTGCTGCATATAATCCTTAGACAAAAATTCATATGAATGTCCAGAAAGTGTATAATGTTGTATGCCTACTCATAAACTCAATTGGATCAAAAAGATTCAAGTTAAAAGTTCTAAGCATGCATCAAACAAAATGGGACAGAATCTGTCCAGAAAAACAGCAGCAGCAAAACGTATTTTTCTACCCTACTTAACTTTGTCGAAAATTCCGAAAAATTCATGCATACAGAGGATGAAAAGTTGCAACTACAGTTCAAATATGAGCTCATTCGGAGTTACAGAATAAGAATTAAAAATCATACCGTGCACAGATTCGTGCAGGAATAAAATCTCCGAACGCTATAAGCAACTTTTCAAACCAAAATGAGTAAAACTTGGCACTTTATTAAAAATTCCAGAAACTAAACTAAACACAAAGTCTCTTGTTACAGCAAGAGGACACAAAGAAAATCACAAATAAAAACAACCGGGTTGCCTCCCGTAAAGCGCTTTCTTTATAGCCATATAGCTAGGCTTCTTACTTGATGTTTATTGTGGACGAAGCTCATGAGGGAGCTTGAACTTTGGTGTGTCCCTCTTCCTTGGGAAGTGTTCCATGCACTTCTTGTGTGGAAACTGAAACTTCACATTCCCTTCTTTTGAATCAATGATAGCACCTGTAGTACGAAGAAAAGGTCTTCCAAGAATAATTGGACTAGAGGTTTTATTCCCCATATCCATGATTAGAAAATCAACAGGCACAAATGTCATATGTAACTCTACCATAACATCACTTACTTTTCCTAAAGCATGTTTAATGGAATCATCAGCAAGTGCAAGTTCAATAGAGCATTTTTCAAGATTTTTCAATTCAAGTACTTCATATAGTTCTTTAGATAAAACAGAGACACTAGATCCTAGATCAAGTATAGCATGGTGTGTCTCTTTTCCAATGGTTACTAGGACTTTGGGAATCCATATATCCCCAAGCTTAGGTGGTATCATAGCCTCTTGGTTGTACCTAGCAATCTTTTCTTTCAAGACATGATTAGCAATATAAGAACCAAAACCAGCTTGGTTAGTTGATGGAAGGATCACTTGCAAATTTTTGTAAGATAGATATTAATTCATGCAAGCTACAATTCTCTAAGTCAAGCAATGGTTCCTTGACTTCACTAAGCATTTTAACTTCTTCAACTTTCTTTTCCCTATTATATAGGTTAAATATTTCATAACGGTCATCAAAGACATCTTCAGGTACTTGGGCTTTTCTAACTTTCTTTAATTCTTACTTCCAAAAGCAAGCCATCAAGTAGATAGTGGGTATGATTGCAGCAGTATTCATAAAAGAATCTCACATTCATTATCCAAAAAGACTTAGAGGTTTCAGACAATCCTCTATAAAATATATCATGAGAATCCAATCTCTAAGACCATGTTCCATTCCAAAAGCTACCCTAAACCTTTCCCATGTTTTATCAAAGGTTCATCCTCTTCTTGTTTAAAGGTGATAATTATTTGTCTAAGATTGCAAATTTTCAGTGGAACAAAATCTTTCAATGAATGCAGCTTTTAAATTAAACCAAGTGCTAAAATTTCCAGGTGGCCATCTCAATATCCAATCTAAGGCTTTTCCACCTAGGGAGTAAGGAAAAAGCTTAATTTTAATATTAGCATGGCTCAAATTTAACATTTTGCACCTTTCATTAAACTTCTTAAGATGAGGTATAGGATCTTCTTTTGGTTTCCCATAAAAACGGTATTCATAAATTGCTTTCATGATATTAGGATCTACCTCACATTTCTCAACAGGGATATTCATATCTTGAGGAAAGTTCTTAACACTAAATGGCCAGAAGGTTCTCTTTTCCATTATGCAAGTTTTTATGTGTTTTTTAATTTTTTATGCAAAACTGAAAATAAATATGCAAACCGAACTAAAAATGCAAGACAATGACAAAACAAGATAAATTGCTTTGAAGGTAAAGATGGATAAGATGATGCTCACGTAGGTGCAACCTCCCCAAGCTTAGGTGTTAGCACAAGTTGGTGATGAAGTTGACTTGGTGAGATATCCTTGGATAAACCCGCGCCAGAAAACAGAGCTAGTGCAGGGGACCCTTGGATAAACCTTTCAGCAATGATTCCCCGGCAACGGCGCCAGAAAACAGTCTTGATGGCCCTTCACGTAGTTACCTGCGTGAAAAGTAAATGGGTTAGGTTGAGACTCCAAGTGCAGAGTGTGTAGTAAGTGGAAGACGTGTTTTCCCCACGAGGGGTGACTCGAGGGTTTAATATCGAACTCTCGGGGAATCAGTAGTGAAGATTTATCTTTCCTATCCTTCTTTTGGTTACCTACAAAACAAAGTAAATGTTTTGGTCCTCAACCTCACCTAGTGGTTGTCAAGCACAAGGTGTGAGAATGATATCAAGATAATATGCAATGCAAACAAGAAATAAATATGCAATGGTGGTAAATAAATATGCAAGGATGGTGGTAGCAATGATAAATGATATTTTTGGGTTTTATATGATGAATGCAAGATGTAAAGTGTTTTTGTATTTTGGATTTTTAAATGGCAGAAAATGGAAAAGTGGTAAAAGTGGTTGGAAAGGTGTTTCTTATGATTAAAAATGGACCGGGGTTCATGGTTTCACAAATGCACTCTCTCTTTAATAAAGTGGTAGACAATGGAACACTAGAGTTGACATATGAGATTGCAACACAAAGTTTAATGACAAGTTATAATTATATGGGCATCACGTCCTAACATAGAGACCTTTTGGTTATTAGTCTCTCTTATACTCCACCAAGATGCGAACTAAATCATAACACCTCAGTAATTAAGATAACTCAGAGTATAGCAATAAGTATCATGACATGAAGTTAAAATAAGAACATGCTAGATCTAGTCATGGAGGAAGTGGCAATGGTCACACCCACATCTCCGGTAGCATGGTATTTTTTTTATCCCTAGTGAGGCAACAAAGTAAGGTAGAGATACCCAAGTGGATCGCAGAACTTTCTCTCACGTTCACTGCACTAGCCCCCCCGTTACTCCAACTAATGCACACGTTCCCCCTCACACGCTCTCATAAACATGCTTGATCATCACAAGTAAATAAGAACGGGGTACATAATATGCATCTACTTTCATAACTGAAACAAAACCATTGCAATCTCAAACATATATTAACTCATAAAAAGATCCACCACAAAGGTATTACATAGATGACCGTAATCATGTTCAGCAGCTCATACGGTACTAATTAGTGAAGCTCAAGAGAGGAGAGATACATAAGTTACTTCCACAAACCCATAGTCCAGGGTGGACTACTCCCTCTTCATCATGGAGACGGTGGAGAAGTCGTTGGAGAAGATGGAGACCACGCCGGCAGGCCCCGCCGGAGTTTTCCCCCTCCAATCTGCAACTCCAGGTCTCTGTTTCAGTGTTTCTGTGTTTCTGCGGCGCTCCTTCCAGAGAACGTCGGGGGACTATTTTTATAGGCGGTTTTAGGTCAAAACCGAGTCGGTGGAGGAAAGATCGACGGCAACGGAGCTCCGAGGCCCAAAAGGGGGGTCCCACGCGGCCCATGTACCTAACCGCGTGAGCCCACTCAACTTGGCCCTCGGGCCTCCGCTTGTTTGCTTCCTTCGCTCCCACGCTTTGTTCCTTCCAAAAACTGATGCTCGTAAATTTCCAGGTCATTTGGACGTTGTTTGGGTCCCTGAAACATTAAAATATGGAAAATAGGGTTTTCTGCCTGCGCAGGGTTAATTCCATAAAAATAGGAAAATCATGAAATATTCCAAAAAATCATTATAAAACATTGATATAACCCTTATATGATGCAAATATGATTGAAATATAACTAATATAGTGCAAATTTCATGTATGCATTTTACATGCATCAGTCCCCTAGAAAATTCTCGAGTTCCAAACCACCAGAATGCCACCTGAGGCTCCACGAGAGGGTGAGAAAGTGAAGTTATCAAACTGTCTCGGGCAACAAGTTTTAATGAACTTTTTATCAAACGAGTCCTTTTTTCTTTCCTGGATGCAGGCAACAGCACAATTACTTTCCACCAGTTTATCCTTCAAGGCCAACTGCTTTTCTTCAGAATTTAAACCACGAATGTTCCAGCACAGGATTTTTCAGATAATATAGTTTATATTGTAATCCATTGAAAACGTTCACAAACTAAGACAAAGCCAAGATACATGATGTGATGAGAGGCACATCCACCTCCACTTCCAATAAGATTACTAACCATTTGCACCACCTTGGAGGCGTTTGTCACACCAGCAGCAGCTTCAAGCTTGTCTGCCGTTAGTAGGCTAGGATCAATCTCCAGCATATCTCCTATCTTCTCAAGAGTTTGGACTGGAATCACATCTCTCACAGGGGCACGTCGACCTTGGGAAACAGGAGCCTTAGTAGACTGCTTCTTTGACCTCTTCCGTGGCCTAGCAACACCAGGAACTGCACTTGGCTTGAAACCGTCCAAATTGGACTGACTGCGAGCACGCATGCGAGCAGTGGTGTTTACAACAGGAGCAACCATCTTGCGAGATCTTCCAGTCTTGGAATGTCCCTGAACCGCTGTGGCTTGAAACTGAACTTCATCTAAGTTTTCAGTCAGATTAGAGGACATGCAAGCAGAACGACGAGGAACTCGGCGAGGAGCAGCCCTATTCAGCTAGCGCCTCCCAAACTGCGGAAGAACAGAGGCCAAATGAAAGCAACAGTCGCTGATCTTTTCCTTGACTCTAATAGATTCCCTGGAGACGTAGGTCGTAGCAGCTGTTGTTCATCATGTGCAACAGCGTGCACAGATTCTGTTGCAGTGTTATCAGCAGGAACATATTGTACTATAGCTGTCATAGGATCCAAGACAAACTCGGCATCATCATCGAGCAGATTGTCTATCTCTGTCAGGGTGAGGCTTGTACGCTCTCCATTGTGCACTAGCAGGCTTAAATTGATAGGAGCAGCAAGCACCACAGATTCAGCAGAGACAACAGAAATTGGCTCGATCAGAGGAGTTTGGTCATCAGCAGTAGCAAACATGACAGATTCAATGGGAAACTTCGTAGTAGGGAAGGTGATTGGCTGGGGAGCACAATCATCAGAGAAAACCAGCAGATCTCCAGAACATGAAGGTATAATTCTGTTTGTGGAGCGGACGGAGGCAAAAAACGGTTTTTTTTCTGAGGAGAGGGAACAAACACCTCTCTGGGTCTCCAAAGTACCCGTACCAAGGCCTTATCCTCTGGATTACACTTGTCAGAAGTGTGGCCAAGCAGATCACACTTAGAGCACCATATTTTACCAGGGCAGACATTGGAAATATGTCCTTGGCCTAAGAACCACATACAGCGTACAAGGCACAGACCAACCAAATGGCCCAACCGAGAGCAGTTCCTGCATTTCAAACCTGGGCAAGAATTTGCTAGATGGCCCGCGGCCTTGCATTTAGAGCATTCGTTCCAGAATTCAAAAATATCTTCCGAAGAAGGCAACCAGCGTAGATTGAGCATGAACATAATGTCAGGATCAGAATAATCAACATTCCTAAAATCAAGAATATGATTGAGCAAATCACGTTTGTCCATGAATAGCATAGCTTCCTTGACAAACTTTTTCCCAAGCAAACAAGGCAACGAGGGAGACAGCTGCCGCGAAATTACCAGGCAGGAAAAACTTCCAAAAAATACACTGCTCAACCCATTGAAGTTCGGCGATGAAGCCAAAGGCGCGTGCTCAAATGGTCCAAACTTGATAAACGTGGTCTCAGTACCAACAACCCGCTTAAACACATCCAGAGGGGATAGGCCAGTAGAATCGGCAGACTTCAGAAAATTTAGGTTGGATTTAACTGCAATTATCGTAGCAGGAACAGAAGCAGAGGGTTCATACCTAGCAGATTTCTGATCCATAGCAGTTAACCAGGAAGCAGCAGTTTGCTCAATCGAGTGGAAAACCGGAGGAATGATCCCTCTGTACAAAGAGAAGTGGCATACAAAATCGGGCCAAACACGATCACGAAGATTGTAAACAAAGAATCCCACTTTGCTTGAAGCCACAGAAAACCGAAATCGCTTATCACTGAGACGGCAAACATTAAAAGCAGCACCAGATCCACCAAGAACGCACTGAAGAACCAGACCAACAGATTCCTCGGAGAGGGGGAAGCAGGCTGACGAGAATGAAACCACCAAGAAGAAATCCTTGGCCGAGTGGGAGGGAGAGAAGTTGATCGAGGAGTTGAATAGGCGATGCACCTGGGCCTCGACCGCGTGGCCGGCGAGAAATCCCAATTGAGGGGGGCATCCATGGATGTAACCTTATCCTAGAGCATGGCCGCCGGTGGGGGAGGGAGCCTGCGGGAGGTAGGGGACGACGCGGTTGAGTCAGTTTGCCGCCGGCGGCGGCGCGCTAGGGCGGCTGACAGGGGCGGCGCGATGGGCGGTTCGCCAGGGGCGCCACGAAGGCGGGGAGAAGGCCGGCAACAGAGGAGGCCGGCTACGGAGGGGAGGGGAAGGCGTCGCATCGCCGTTGCCGTTGCCGCCTTCGCTGTCCTTCTGGTTGGATGAGGCGAGTCGGTTTGGTCATCCACATGCACTTCTCATTATCGAATTCTCACCTATGAAATAACCCTACATGCTAAGAGTCTAAGAGTTTCAAATTTTATCTGATATTTTAGCCCGCCGCATTTTTTTATGATGCGACGCGGCGTGTTGGTGCATGGTGTTCGCGGGCTGGGCCTGAGTCGGCTGGTGGTGCCACGGGTTGGTGATGACCTGCACCTGTTACTGAGTTCGCATGGTGAGAGCATCTCCAACCCAGAGCCCTCATACCTAACCCAAACGTCTGGGCGGCCAGCCCCAACAGCATTTGGGGCAAAAGAGGTCAGCCAGCGGAGGCCCTCATAGCTAGCCCAAACGTCCGGGTGGTCCGCCAGTTTCCAAACCCAGCCCATATTTGGGGTGAGTTTGGGGCCGCCTGGAAGCGCCCGGACGTGTCTGCCGCGTGGTCGCTGACACGGAGGCCTCACACTTGACCGCCCGTCTACGCGTGGAGGTCACCTTGACTGACGTCCACGTGTCGTCGGTATTCATGGCTCACCGCCCGGCGCTCGATCCGAGGAGCTCATCTAAAAAACTATAAGTGGAGGGCCGGAGCAAACTCTAACCCGCACTCACCTCCTCCGCCGCCGCACTCCTCTTCTCCCCATCCACCACTTCCGGAACCTCTCATCCCCATCCCCATCCTCCACCATAATGCCTCGTCGCCTTCTGATGACGTGAAAACACACGTTCGTTGGGAGACCCCAAGAGGAAGGTATGAAGTAGTGCAGCAACAATTTTCCCTTGAAATCTAGCAAGGTTATCGAACCAGTAGGAGGTAGAGGAGCTTCAACACGGTGTCAACAGTAGCGCTTTTGAAATGCTGTTGACGCGGACCTACACACAACACAATCAAAGTACTTTGCACCAACGAAACAGGAAGGTTGTCAATCTCCCTGGCTTGCTGAATACAAAGGATTAAACGTATGGTGTGGAGAATAATTATAAATGCAAAAAGGAACAGCGAATAAGTGATTGTAGAGCATAGTGAAAACGGTGGTTTTATCAGTGTAAAAGAATGGACCGGGGTCCACAGTTCACTAGTGGTGTCTCTCCATAAAATATAACATGCATGTTGGGTAAACAAATTACAGCTGGGCAATTGACAAATGGCAAACACATGACAATGCATATTATGACAAGATGTTCAATGTAGTATTTATTGGGCATTACAACATTTTACATAGACCGCTTACCAGCTGCGTCTATGACTAATAATCCACTCTCGAGATAACATCCGTGTCTCTCGCGAGTATTAAGTTGCAAGTAACGGATAATTGCATTAAGCATGGTGTGTAATTGAAAGGACAAGGATGTCGCCTAGAGGGGGGGGGGTAAATAGGCGATTAAAACTTTTTCGGTTTAGACTTGATAATTGCAGAATAAAACTAGGTGTTTAAAATAACAAGCCAACAAACTAAATAAACTAGGCTCACCTATGTGCACCAACAACTTATGCTAAGCAAGACAAGCAACAAGGTGATAGCAAGATAGAATACTTCAAGCACGAAGGCTATCACAATGTAAAGTGCATAAGTAAAGAGCTCGGTATAGAAATAGCCGAGTCACGCGAAAACGAGGATGTATTCCCGAGTTCCTCCTTTTTAGGGGAGTACGTCTCGTTGGAGAGGTGTGAGGCACCACAAAGGTCGATCTCAATGCCACAAAGGCTCGCCCTATTCTCCGATGAACCGCACCACAAAGGATTGGTTCACCTCCCACTATCGGAATCCTTCTAGGCAGAAACCGAAACCTTTACAACAACGATCCGGGGCACACACCCACAACCGAATCGGGGGCTCCCGAACAACTACAAGTGACCACACAAGGTCTCAACCACCACAAAGGCGTCTAGGGTCCAAAGACCCAAGAGTAACAAGATCACAAGGTTTCAACTTCCACGAATCCTCATGGAGAGCACAAACCGATGCACAAAGCAATGGCAAGAGCACAAGTGCTCAAATCCTTCACTCTCAAATCCCACCAAAAGCAACTAATGCTTATGGGGGGAGAAGAGAGGAAGAACAAAGAAGAACTCAACAAATGGAACTTCAAGAACTAGATCGAAAGGGTTCCCTCACTTAGAGGAGAGATAGATTGGTGGAAATGTAGATCTAGATCTCCTCTCTCTTTTCCCTCAAAGATATGCAAGAATCATGGGAGGAATTGAGAGAGAGGCAAGCTTTGCAAGGTCAACAATGGTGGGGGGAGAGAGAAAAACGTGTTGGGCAAAAGCTAGCTGGCTGGAGGTAGGTGGAGGGGTATTTATACCCCTCCCAGAAAAATAGCCATTGCAGGAAACTTACGGCGGAGACTCCGGGGATACTCTGGACCGACTCCGGACCCCTATACCGCAAGCGCCTTCCGCATGGGGCAGAAAACTTTGAAAGCAAGAGGCCGGAGATTCCGGTGCCCTTGGTCCGGAGACTCCGGCCTTTGGGGAGACCAGAGACTCCGGTCTTGGAGGCCGGAGACTCATGCCTAGAAAAACCTGCAAAACTGCAAACCCAATAACTTTTACGAATGAAATCCAAATGAGATGAAACCAGTTTTGTTGGAAATATTAAGAACCATAAATAGAGTAAAGTAACCACACATAGGAAGGTGTGGAACTTTCCTCGAGGATGAACCGATAATATTTCCAACATGAAATCGCAACAAGTTTTCCATACGAAATCCGTTTATGATGAACTAGAGCTTGGTATGGAGATGAACACAAGGTCTAAATCCTCACATGGATAAAAGCCAAATAAGAACCAAGAAAGATGATATGCCAAGTATGCAAATGTTTGAGCTCTCCACAAAGATGCGGTCAAGTTACTCACTTGAGAGCCCCTCTTGATAGTACGCCGTCTATCCTATAACCCGGTCTCCCACTAACACCATGAGACCGGTAAAATGAAAACCCTATCAAGATCATACCTTTGCCTTGAGCATTCCACTTGAGCTAGATGATGACGATCTTGACTCCCTCAAGTTGGAACACCTTTCTTGATTGTGCTTGCTAGCACATGATTGATGAAGACTTCTCCAAATACTCCCCATACTCCATTATGGGAGAGCCTCGCTAAGCTCCGTCTTCATGTATCCATTGCAAGGTTCAATCAAATGATATCTTCCGAGATGGATCATATTGAACCTGCACTTCATAATCTTCTCTCTCTTCACAAAGATGATGTCTTGAATCTTTCAAGACATGCTTGCAATATGCTCAACTCTACACATGACCATTCTTCATATAAACCCTTGAATAGAGCATTGATCATCATGTAATCTTCTAGAGTCCAACACATGAAATCCAATCTTTTCCTATGGACAGGATCTACAAGTATATCTCAATGCAAACATTAGTCCATAAGGATTATCATTAATTACCAAAACCACAAATGGGGCCACCATGCATTTTCAGTAATGTAAACAATGCATGAGACATATAAGCAACACATATAAGCAAAGCAAAGTTATTTTCTCCCTAATGGCAACAGCACATCCACAACCTTAGTCGTTTCTGTCGCTCGAGCCCACATTACTGGAGGCATGAACCCACTATCTAGCATAAATACTCCCTCTTGGAGATGCTAGCATCTACTTGGCCAAAACATCTACTAGCATCGGAGAGCATGCAAGAACATAAATAAAACAGTAGATAAATAGATAAACAACTTGATCATAACTTCACAATTCATCGGATCCCAGCAAACACAACATGTAGCATTACAATAAAATGATCTTGATCATGTTAGGCAGCTCACAAGATCTAAACATGATAGCACAAAGTGGAGAGACAACCATCTAGCTACTGCTATGGACCCGTAGTCCAAGGATAAACTACTCACGCATCTGTCCGGAGGCGGGCATGGTGGTGTAGAGCCCTCCGGCGATGATCTTATCCTCCGGCAGGGTGCCGGGAAGAGCTTCAGAACCCTCTCGAACTAGGGTTGACGACGGCGGTGGTGACAAAACTTTTCGTGGAATAATGCTCGGGTGTTTAGGGTTTTCGGGAGGAGGAGAATATATAGGCGAAAGGGCTGCGTGAGGGGCCACCCGAGGGCGCCAGACGACCCCCAGCGAGCCACTAGGTGGGACCAAGGTGGCGTGGCCCCCCCGGGTGCCTCTTCGTTCGCCCTTCGGACTTCGTCATCGTGTCGGTGTAAAACTCATCCGATGATTTTCATCTAATTCCGAGAATATTTCCTGACTAGCTTTTCTTGAAACAAAAAGACAGCAGAAAACATGAACTGACACTGTGGCATCTTGTTAATAGGTTAGTTCTAGAAAATGCATAAAATGATATGAAGTGTATATAAAACATGTAGCAATTGGTATAAAATATGCATGAAACAAAATTATACATACGTTTGAGACGTATCACCTTCCGACCATCCGCGCCTTGCTCACACCGGAGAAGAGGGTGCAGATCTACAGGGACGCAATGGCGCGAGATGCGGAGGTGCTTGCAGCACTGGCGGCCCAAGCTCAGGCGGATGCGGAGGCGCAGGTGGCCGCAGAGGTGCAGGCGGCTGACGTCGGCTACGTTCAGCTTGATGCGCCGCCCGTATTCGTCACCATGACGGGTAAGGATTTCCTCCAACAAATGGCGGAGTAGGAAGTAAGATATACGGCGGAGCAGGAACGGATCCAGTCCGAGATGGCGAAGCACCGTGCGGCCGAGCAGCAGATCAAGGTCGAGGCCGCCGACCGCATCCTCATCGGCCAGATGAGGAACAAGATCGGCTTCGTCGAGGACCAAATCAAGGCGGAGACGGCCATGAAGGAGGGTCGCTCCGTCGACGCTCCAGCCGGATCTGCCTTTCTCTTCTCTGACTTCGACGAGGAGGCGCTGGGATCTTCTACGGCTCCGGCACAGGGCGCAACCGGCTCCGGCACAGGCGCAGGTGCAGGCATCATCGTCATCTCCGATGACGAGTAGAACAGAGTAGTACAATAGGCTAGTACTAGATCTACGTTGCATGGTTTGTAGTAATTTGCTATCTAGAATTTGAGGTGTGTGGTTGTAGTAGCCCTATTTTAGGGGATGTCCGGTCACTGTCCGCGGACACGTCCATGTGTCCGCGGACTGTTTGGGGGCCGAATTTGGCAACTGCGGTTGGAGATGCTCTGATATCTCGAGCCGATTACTCTTTGTTCCCACCCACGCCGATTCCCAGTTGTTGCACTGCAAGTTTTTCGTGCAGACTGTGTGTTGACGTGATTTAGCTGCATGGGTATCTAGGTCATTGGTGTAGAGTTTCATCAACATGGGTATCAAGATCATTTGTGTTTCAGCTACATGGATATCTAGATAGATGACTCACAAGTAAGCAGGGTAGTCTTCGTGAACCCCTAACCTCCACCGCCGCCCGGCGGCGCCGGGCCGTGCCGGGGCGCCCTCCCCTCCCACGCCCCTAGCCCTCCTCTCCACCTACACCTCCAACCGCCGCTGTCGGGGGCGTCGCCCGACAAAGATTGGGTGGCCTTGCGGCGGCGGATCTCCTTGACCGGAGATCGGCCTGACGCGGCGACGTCCACTAGGGTTGGTCGACGGCAAGACGGCGGCGAGGAGGATCTGGTAGTTGACGGCGTGGTCGGCTTTGCCTCGGTCGTGTCGTCCGACGTTGGTTATCAGAGTCCTCCTAGGCTTTGTACGATCTGGAGGAAGCCGTGGCTCCGACCTTGGCTTGGCGGTGGTGGCTTCCTTCTCCACCGGAGGGGTCGGCACGCTGGTCTCGTCAGCGAGTTGGGGAGGCGCAGATGCCGGTGAAAACCGAGCTCTGACCCCGGTCATGGCGGCGATGGCGGCGTTTCCTCGCCGTTACCTTGTTGAAGGCATCGCCGTTGTAGTGTATGTCTACCCACTCGTCCTGCTCTGGGGGAAACCCTAGATTCGAATATCCGGATCGGACGGTGAAGGCGCTTCCACATCTTTTTACCTCTTGGGCATCGTTTTTGGAGCAGCTACTGGATGGAGGTGGCAATAAGAGGAGCAGTGTATATCTATTGCGTTGACGACGACGAGTCTCGGCGGCGTGGCGCAACGGGTCTTGGTGACGAGCGTATGATGATGGACTCGCGCAGGTTGGTGGAGCTGTCTGGCGTCGTGGCGATGCCGATGGAAGGCCTTGCAAGGTCATCACGGTGATCGCTCCTGAAGATGGGATGGCGGAAGATGGTGGCAGCGGCTTCTGTTGTGCGCATGCGGTGTGCGCTGAGGACCGGCTGGACCGGTTTGTGCTTTCGGCGTGCTATCGGGCGGCCTGGTTGAAGCCTCCGGTTTTAGATGATATGCATAGGTGCGTGAGGTCAGGGCATCAGCTCTGATTGTTTCATCCCCTTTACCAAGCATGTATGTGTAGCGAGTTTTCGCCTAGATGGTGGATCTTCTGGTTGATCGATGTATTTCTTTGTAAAGCCCAGTGCTTACTGTTTTTCCATATTAATAAAACTCGGTTGTGCATCCTTTGATGCAGACGCTGGGAGCATGCCCTCCATTTGTATAAAAACAACATGGATATCTAGATCATTAATGTGAACTTTCCATATTCAATTGCATTTATTTGTGAAACATTATATAATGCTCAGGACCAACCAACCAAATGTTATAAAAGACGCATAAGAGCGAATATGGTCTAGGCTAGTGCGAGAGTAGGGAGAAGGACACAAGTTCATCGCCATGTTCCGAACACGACTTGTATAGGGACAAAAATATTACTCCCTCCGATCCATATTAGTGGGCATATCTTTGTCTAAATTCATATGTATCTAGTCAAGTATTTAGACTAGATACATGTGTATCTAGACAAAGTTGTGCCCACTAATATGGATCGGAGGTAATACAAATTTGTGCGGTTGTGAGGCGTCGGGAACTCATCGGTCATGAAACAACTACATCCACCTACTCTCGCAACGCTAATTTTGTAGCGGTGCAATAATGTAGTATGTTAGTTGGGCCCTTACGCATGCTTAGCTCAATACTATCGATGACATTTCAGTATAACTTCGGTGAAAACCATGCAGTTTCGACGACCGTGGGCGCCGATGAACCGGGTGTCCTCATGGCACAACTCTCAGGAGTATGTAGCAAGGTGGAAAAGGCGATAGCGTCGCACTCGAGTGCCAGCTGGTACTGCTCAAATATCCAGAAACAGAACTATGACACCCTGATCCTCCGAAACACGCCTAACCTTGCACCAAGAGTTAAACTAGACCAGCTATTTGTATGGAAAGATGTCTTCTGTGTCTAGATCCATCGGAGGGCTAATTTTTATTAAATAATATTTTTTTAATTAAATTCGATAGATAATACGTGTTTTCAAAGATTTTCAAAAATAATACTCCCTCGTTTGTGCCGTAGCCGATAGGTACATTAGGTGACTGCTCGTCCGCGGCCTAGACGACCAGACCTGGTCATTTGCGGCCTAGACGACCAGTGCGTGTTGCGTTGCATGCATGTATGGGTCTCTCACGCGTGATCAGCTCGCCGGCCGTGCGCTCGCCGTGCGTCCGTGCGTGCGCGCGCAGAATCGCCGGCTGTGTGTGCGTGCGCTCGCCGGATTGTCGGCCGTGCGTGCGTGCCCTCACCGTGCGTCACGCGTGACCAGCTCGCCGGCCGTGCGCTCGCCGTGCGTCCGTGCGTGCGCGCGCAGGATCGCCGGCCATGTGTGCGTGTGCTCGCCGGATTGCCGGCCGTTCGTGCGTGCCCTCGCCGGCCTTGCTTGCATGGCGCCGTGGAGCGTGGCGAGGACGGCGTCGTCCTCGTCGTCGCCGTCGGTGTGGCGCAGGATGGCAGCGACGGCCTTGGCATCGAGGCGGGTGTTGAGCACGGCGTCGAGGGTGCGGACGAGGGAGGAGGCGAGGCGGCAGCACCGCTCGTGCGTCTGGCGCCAGGTGAACGGACGCGGACGTAGACGACGGAGGTGCGGTCGCCGTAGTTCGCCGGGCGCTTCTGGAGCTGGTCCATGTTTTCAGGCTCGGGACGAACTGACGTATATGGCTTGAGCGAAGCGCGTAGCAAGCCAGCCGACACGGATCGCTTGGACGAGAAATAGGAATAGCTAGCTAGCAATGCTTCCGTGCGCCGTGGACGAGAGGTTGCATGCATGCGTTGCTCACACAGCTGCGTGTGATCAGCTCGCCGGCCGGCCGGCAGTGCGCTCGCCGTGTGTCCGTGCGCGCGCTCGCCGGTTTGCCGGCCGTGCTTGCGCCGGCCGTGCTAGCTCGATTGTTCCGGTACAAGCAAGCATAAGCATATATCCGATCGATCGTTCGTTTCAAGCCAGCATGCTAGCGTCACGCTAGCTGAGCACGGCTGGCATATGGTCTACGCCGTGGACGATAGGCCTAGCAAGTGGACCGGCAGGGCCACGGCCTGCTCATCTGCGGCGCGGACGATAGGGCCTACTCGTCTGTGCCGTAGACGAGGGTGTATTATTTCTGATTTTTTTTAAAAGCGTATATTATTTATTGAATTTAATTAAAAAATGTATTATTTAAAAATATTTGCCATCGGAAGAAGATCAATCGGCCTACTGATTGATCAAAGGTGACTTGATAAGCAAATAATAGATGGGAATCAAAATTAGGAGGGAGTAGTAAAACTAGTGTATCAATGATTCCTTGGAGATCGCAAGAAATGAAACGAGAAGGGTGTGCCTTGGTGATCCCTGCCTCCCGGGTCGCTCCCCCTCGGGCGACTCCGGAGGCCCCCTCAAACCCTAGAAAAAGTCCACAATTTCGATCTCCCCTGGCCGCCGCCGCCGCCGTCGCCGGCTGCGGTGGCGGCGCCCTGCCCGCCAAAGGCGGAGGGCATGGTGGGCGCGCCTCACGACGTCCAGGCGAGCGGGGCTGCGAAGCTGTTTCGGGCGCGTGAGGAGGAGGACGCCAGGGCGGCGGCCCTGGATCGTGTTGGCGGCGTCGTCTCGGCGGCGAGCGGCGGCCATGGGTGCTGGCCCGTGACCCTGGCCGTGTGAACGGCGGGGTGACGGTGAGCGTGTGGCGCGGCGCGTGGGCCCCCCATCGACCCCTGCGTCAGATTTGTGAAGACCGACGTCTCCGTCTGAAGCTGCTCCCTCCCTTGGTCGATTTGGCCGGCGGTGGCCACGATGTCGACGGAGCCTCGGCGCCAGATCCCTTCTTGGAGGCGACATGGAGGTCACTTTCCCCATCCCTAACCCCACTGCCTATTGGGTGAAAACCCTAATCCCCTGCTTGGGCGGCGACGGCATTGCGATGTCGCTCACCTTCCGGGAGGCGCCGTCCGGGGATTGTAGGGGCGGTTGGTGAGTGGCTGTGCTCGGTGATGGCATGTGGCGGTGCTGATCGTCTGCAATGGCGACGCCCGGTGGCTACTTGGGTGCTTCCAGCTCGTGGTGTCCTCTCCCCTGGAGTTCATGTTTGCCTGTGGAGCGACGCCCTCAGACCTGGGCGAGAGGGAATAGGGATCCCCTCTACGGCTACAGCGGCTTTCAGTGGTGGCGAGTGCCCGGTGCTCCGTTGAGCCCCGCGCGGTGGTTGGCGTGTTGTTGTTTTCTTGGTGCCGGTCTTCCCAGTGCGTGTTCTCGCTCTGCAGTCTGCGGCTTGCTGTGTGGAAGTGCTGCAGCTGATGGCGGCGTTCGTGTGGAGCTTCGGCGCGGCTGCCATTCGTACTTTCTCCGATGGCCTTTTGAGCTGCTGCTCCTGCGTGTTCTCGGGTGAACATCTCTGTCGGCCGACGGTGCGGCGCCCTTCGAGCCAGGGTGAGAGGGAAAGGGTCCCTCTTCGACGACGAAGGCCGCAAGGTAGCAACTTGGGTCTGTTCGGTGGCGATGTATCTGCGTTCTCCCGTTGCTTGTACCTCCTGCATCGTCTCGCCTCGCTCCGGTGGCGTCCGAGGTGGAAGACGACGGCCTTGACAGTCCAAGCGAAGCTTTTCTTTCTTATTTTCTATTTGCTTGTTGCGTTAGGCCTGTAAGCTGTGCTTTTGTACTCTGTAATCTGCCGTGCTGGCTTTGTTAATTTCAAGTTGGGCTCTTTGAGCCTTGTATCTAAAATCAACGACCCCATACACAATGCAATTAACAAACCCTAATTAAAGGGCGCAGGGACAAAATTGGCTCATCCGAACTGACCCATTTTCTATAGTTATCATCAAACCAAAACTTCACCAGCGTCCAGCGATATGTGGCCAGCTAGGGCCCTTGTAATTCATGACTTACGGATTACTCTACACGAACGACTCGACTTGCCTACACAACTCTAACCGGGGTAGTGCGTTGGCGTGTGCTGGCATCTATCCAAACGGAGGAACCATTAAATTTGAAATGCTTCGTATGATTGCAAACCACTACTTCATGCTTTTTGAAGTTTGTGCAAAGCTTGGTAAGGCTCTGTCTGTTTCTAGAGTTTTTATGGAGATTGGTGGAGATTATCCTAATCAAATCTCAAATCCCTACATATTTCAAAAGTACCGTTTGCTTATAGTGAATTTGGTTGGTTCTATCCCCACTTTCCCTAAAATTGCCTAAACTCTAGTGTATTTTCTTCAATATTCAAAACACTAGCCTTGCCTAGTGGATTGGGATTGGATAATTGTGAGAATTGGGTGAAAGTAGGGGTTTCATCCAATCCCTAGGGATTATCCCCATTAATCCCCACAAAAACTATAGAAACAAAAAAAAACCTAAACATGTTTGTATCCGAGTTATATATGACTTAATGGTAGGAGGATGACAAGCTAGCTTAGCTGAGATGTGAGATAGTGTTAATTTTCAAGCCGTGCACTATTCTAGTGTGCAAAGCTCATTCAAGTGGAAGGTTTGAGAATCACTTATAGTTTTTTCTTTGGAGTGCAAAATTATACTTAAAAGAAAATGAAAGATCAAATATTAGGGACATTACAAGAGAAGAAAAGCAATCAACCATGTGCTCTCTGCCACATAGCCAA
This sequence comes from Poa pratensis, assembly GCA_947311845.1. Classification (NCBI taxonomy): domain Eukaryota; kingdom Viridiplantae; phylum Streptophyta; class Magnoliopsida; order Poales; family Poaceae; genus Poa; species Poa pratensis. The sequence continues at coordinate 20,215,735 of CAMZMU010000090.1, read as the reverse complement.
CAACAGGATGGGAGAAACAATGAAAATACATTATTTCCCATTTAACTTCTGATACTCTGTCGTATTTATTTGTGACATACTATATACCCAAGCCCAAAGAATCAAAAGTTATAAAAAGACAGATTAGAGCAAACATGGTGGAATCTAGTGCGAGAGTGAAAGGAAGGAATATGGACACAAGTTCATCGCCATGTTCTGAACAAGATTGTTACGGGAACAAAAAAGGATTACCAGGTCGTGAGGTTGAGAGGCGTCGAGAACTCAGTGGTAAATTAAATTATGCATCTCACTCGTGTTGCAATACAAATTCGTTAGTGCTGCAATGATGTACTCCCTCCGTTCCCAAATATAAGATATTTTAGCGTTTGTCCACATTCACATGCATGCAAGTGTACCTAGACATATTTCATGTGTCGGTTCACTCATTTTAATATGCATTTAAACAACATGTGTAACACCTAAAACATCTTACATTTAGTAACGAGGGAGTAGTATCTTACTATGCCCTTATACACTAGTAGAAAAAACACCTATGGTCGGACTGGCCAATCGGGACCAATGCTGGTCCCGGTTGGTCCAAGAACCGGGACCAATGCTGGTCCACGTGGCCAGTTCTGGCTGGGCGTGGGGGAGACGAACCGGGACCAATGTGTGCCTTTTTTTTTTGGTATTTAGGGTTTAGGGTGCCCCTCTCCCTCTCGCCGGTTCCCTCTCGCCGGTGCCCCTCTCCCTCTCGCCGGTGCCCCCTCTCGCCGGTGCCCCCTTCCTCTCCCGGTGCCCCTCTCGCCGGTGCCCCCTCTCCCTCTCGTCGGTGCCTCCGTCGTCTCCCCCTTCTTCGCATCGCCGACGTGCTCTCCATCGTTTCCGTACGCATATTATACGCTCTACTATATACACAGTACACGTTGATGCATATATAATTAATATTCGATCTCTTGCGAGAATACAACTATTTAATTACATGGAGATAGATCACACATGTAGTTCATCGTCCGAAGCATAATGTTCTCCCTTTCATCGATGACCTCCCTAAGCAGAAATCCCGCCAATTCCTCTTGAATTGCTCCTACGCGCAGTTCTGGGTCGATCTTCTCCCGCATTTTGCTGAAAGCAGTTGTTCTCCGCTCAGTGGTCAACTCGCGAATGAACTCGCAAACGTAGAATCCACATAAATTACTCCCCGGTGGCTGCTGCGGACTTTCACCGTTTTATAAGTTAGCTCATCTTTGAATGGACCTTCTACCTTCTGTTTGAAAATTGTCCAACACCTGCTTTGGCAAAGAAAATGAACAAAGGAGTTATTACATCAGGGAACGAACGAAAGAGGGCGATATAATGCGATAATGATTGAAATTACTTGTTGAGCATTTCTTTCATGTCGGACCACAACGCTTGGTCCCAACTTAATGAGTCGTGGACTTCAACTATGGACTTGTCAGGTTGAATGCTTAGCAGAATCCAGTGGAACCTGCGGACGTTTACATAAAGCAGACATGCATAGCTCATCAATTACACTTAACATCGAGAAAGCCAAATAAAAATATGTACAAGACAGAAACACTCACCTGAAGTTGTAAGGAAATAGTATTTCCGTACAGAAATGTTGCATGGTTAAAAAGGTGGTCAGGTCATGCTCCACGTCTTTGGGGTGATTGACTAACGTATGTGAATTCACGATATATGGGTCAACGAACCCAACCTCAAAAACTTTAGATCTTTTGCATTCCAGCATCTTCATTCTGCATAATAGCGTACAAAAGGATATATATAGTCAGGATAATATAATACAGGCAATGAACGAGCTGAGCTAGAGACTTAATTACGAAAATAAATCACTTACAGACAATAGCAAGAGAGGATAGATTTGTCGAGGGCGCGCTTTTGGAATAACTGGAACAGTTCAGTCAGTTGAACATGTATAATGTAACGTTTGAAGAAATGCTCCACTCTAACGTCCAGCGGAAACCACTCTTTCGCGTCCTTCTTTGATGTGTGCACCAGGTACCAGGTATGCAGATTTCGCATATGTGTTGATAGACCCGTCAGCTCCTCATTACTGACCATAGGCTCCCCTTGGACATATTTCCGTGCCATCTCTAACATTGGCGCATATTCATAGCCTAAAAGTTGACCAAGGCTCATACCCAAGGCGGTAGCCTGTTCCTTGGCCTGCGATACAGTGACACCAAGTTCTTTAGCAGCAGCTATGGCTCTGGGGTCCAATAATTCCAGGTCCTTATCCATAGCGACTCTGAAGTCCTTGTCGACATCGGAACACACTATGAGCGGGGGGACCGATTGATTTTTCTGCTGTCCGAGCTGGGCAATTTGTTTCCCGCTTTTTGCACTTCTTCCCTTGTTCTGCTCAGACTGGGCACGTGCTAGCTTAGTAAGTTCACGACCATAGTCAGATGGCAGATTCATCGATATCTGGGATGGCTGCTCAAGGAAGGACTTTCTCCACTTTTTGGATTTTTCATCGTATACCGGCTTCTGCTCGGGCTTTTTTGGTGCAAAAAAAGCCTTATTGTAGGCAGCCACCTCCGCGGCGTTTTCCGCTACAGTCCTGTCATAAGGTCTAATGGGAAGATTCTTATGAGGTACTGTTGGGAGGGGCGACCTTTTACGTTTCGGTGATCGCTTACCCCTCATAGTACGAGCGGTGGGCGGAAACGGCTGACGCGGCGGCGGAGACGGCTGACGCGGCGGCGGAGACGGCTGCGCTGGAGACTGGTGAGGCGGTGAAGAGGACTGTTGCGCTGGAGAATGCTGAGGCGGTGAAGAGGACTGTTGCGCTGGAGACTGGTGAGGAGTCGATGGCCTTGGCTGCCAGTTCGGAAGCACGATGAATTCCTTTGGCCATAGAATGGTCGCTTTCTTGGCTTCTCCAAGTTCAAGCACCTCCCCATCTTCACCTGCAGGGTGTTGCAGCTTCAGCTCCTCATAATCTTTCATCACTTCATCCACCGCGACAACAGCGTAGCCATTTGGAACCGGAGAGAAATGGTAAGTTGGATTAGGTCCAATTGGTACGACATAGCCGACCGCCACCTTCACGGTTAAGTTAAAAACTTTCACATGCATCTCACAAGGTGTGCTCTCCGTGATATCATCCACTGGGTAGCGACGAAGTGGAGCCACTGCATCATCATTACCATCCTGGAGCTCCGTGGAAGCCACGCTGCTTTTCCGATTCGATGGGCCACCGGTACCATCGCATGCAGCTTCTACCATGTGCCGTTGAGATTGGCCGCTAGTACCTTGCTGGCTAAGCACGGCAATTTGTTCCTTCTGCAGCTTTAATTCTTCTTCTATATTACGCAGCCGGTCTGCAGCAGCGTGCTTCCATTGCCTCCCTTTCCTTTCTCCTCTGATGGCTTCTATCAGGAAATTTCTTCCTGTGCTCGGGAATCGCAATTGTCTTGGGCTTGGAGCCAGGTACGCCTCGTAACCGTCCGTCGTGTTCCTTATTCCCAAGGGCGCGTGTGAGCTCGTCATCCTCTCTATCGGGAATGAACCGTCCCTCTTCAACATCCTTTACTGCATTTCTAATTTCTTGGATGGGTAGTAGGGGATTATCTTTGTGTCTTCTGTTATATATGCACTTCCCTTCTGCGTCCAACGTGCCCCCATGCCCGTAAAACCAATTTCTTGCCCGTTCGATCCACTTGAGTGGCTCTGGAGTGATCCCATTAGCCAGCAGGTCCGCCTCAAGTTTCTCCCACTTAGGCATGCTAAGCGTAGCCACCAGGCCCCATAGTATGGTGGTACATCTTTAGAGCAGCATTTGCCGCATTTTTTGCAGACTTTTCCAGAGCTTCCTCTGATTTCTTGTACGCCACAAATTCTTCCCAGTAGTCCTTTATCTTCTCATACCCTTTATCGAAGTCTGGAGTCTTATTTTTCTTGACAAACAGTTTGTTCAATCTTTTCTTCCAGTTCTTGAATAGCTCGGCCATCTTCTTAAGTGCCCAGTCCTTGACTTTTTGCTCCATGATTTTCCGGGCAATCTTTTCTGCCTCATCTGGATCCTCCTCATCTGAATCCACCTCTGGCGCCGGCAGGGTGAAATTAACCATGAGCTTTCTCCAAAGTCTTTCTTTGCCCTCATCGCTGACATATAGCTGTCCTTTCTCCTTTGGCCGATGCCATTCTCGAACGGTGATCGGGATGAAGTCCCTAACAAGAACTCCGCATTGCTTTACCATTTTATTTTTAACACCAGGGGGAGCAGTCGGTGTGCCGTCTTCAGCGACTCTTTCGATCGTGTACCTTTCTTGGTCGCCCAACTTTTTGGCTGGGCCTCGTTTTGTCCTTACAGAAGATTTGCTCGATCCGGAGGGCTAAAAGAAGAAAGAGCGTTAATATATGTATATAGACAGCAGAGGCTTAATTAATACAATCTTCGGCTTCATTAATATATGTATATGCACCTCGCCGGAGTTTGCAACATTTAATGTTCCACCGGAGCCTTCGGCTTCTCCCTCGTCGGCTTCTCCCTCGCTGACTTCTCCCTCACCCCGGCCGTCGGGTTCTACCTCACCGGAGCCGTCTCTTCGGTTGAGAGACTCATCTCCCTCACCGGAGTTGTTCAAAAACTCCGTGGTGACATCGACAATATCTTCCGGCCCGCGGATTATATCCTGGAGGATATTTTCCTGATCTTCGTCTCGTTCCATAGTTTCTGCAAATTAAGAACAATGCACAAAACTTGTTTTAGTCCAGAAGCTTAATAACCAAGTTTTAGCTACTGACTAAGTTCCGAAGTATCTAGAAGGCAACACAATTGGATTTGACTCAAAATGATCTACCAAATTCTCTACACATTTGTTTTAGTCCAGAAGCTTAATAACCAAGTTTTAGCTACTGACTAAGTTCTTTTACTCTAAAAATTAAATCCTTTTAGGGTTACACAGTGTTGATTATTTGTGAACTAACCCAATTGGATTCAACTAAATTAGATTAACCAAATGACAATTAAAATTGTTATAGTACAGAAGTGGCTACAATCTTTATTTGAATACCTAATTAATATTGTTGCTTAATTAATTCTACAAAAATTAGGGGTGCTAGGCTACTGCAATACAAAGTTAACACAATTGGATTCATAATTTTTGGATTACTAGACTATCAGAAACAAACACCTTTACATAATTAACGTTCTGTACTATTCTAAATACCCAGCAATTAATATTAATCTAAACAGGGTGAAACTAATTTAGTTGCACACACATTTTCATAAGCTATCCAGAGAATTTTGGTTTGAATTATTTGGACTTATAAATCTCGAGTTATTCATTTTCAAACATGCCTACAGGTTTCAAAATTTCTGCTAATTCATAAATTCGGAAGAGGAGGGAAAAAAATAAATGGGCTGAGAAGTTCCCAGCCCACTGGGCCTGGCCCAGTTTAATTTTTTTCCACGAACGAAAATGGTTAAAACGCTGACGGGTGGGACCCACCCGTCAGCGGCTAACTCTAGAACACAGGGTGCTCCGGCGGCTGTTTCCGGCGGCGCCGCCGAGCCAGAGTCGGTGGCCAGCGGCAATGGCTCACCTAGGGGACTGGAGGTGCGGTGGACGGCGGAGGCGAGTGCACGGGCATGCGTGGAGGCCGATGACGTGCGGCACGGGCACGCGTGGAGGCCGGCGATGTGCGGCACGGGCGGCCGGCTTGCGGGCGATGCGGCGCGGGCGCCGCGGACGTCAACGGTGGCGTCGTGGGTCGGCGGCGTGGGGCGCGGCGTGGGTCGGCGGCGGGGCAGCCTGACGGCGTAAAATTTGCTCTGCGTCGCTGCAGGATCCTCCAGTGTCGCTGCAGGTCCTAAGGCGTTTCTGCGAAATGAATTGGGGAAGAAGGGGAAGGAGTTAAAGTAGCTGGGGTCATTGGTCCCGGTTCTTGCCAGCAACCGGGACCAATGCCTCTTTGGTCCCGGTTCTTGCCAGCAACCGGGACCAAAGAGTGGGTAATTAATGCCAGATCGCGGCGCGCGTCTATGGACTCATTGGTCCCGGTTCTTGCTAGAAACCGGGACCAAAGAGTCCTTTTTCAAAATTATTTCGAACTTTTCAGTTCTGAAATTTTGTTCCCGCCTTTTTTTTTCTTATTTAGGTGTTTGGATATGAATTTCAAATGGTTTTGAATCTGAAAAGACTTTCAACATGAAAAGTTTTTAAATTTGAATAAATAATCCAAAACCATTTTCTGTTTTCTAAAATAATTATTCTAACTATACAAACTATTAACCATTTTGCCATTTTCAATTAAAAATGCATTAACTTTATTGCATATTTTGAATTGACAAAACTTTCAACATGAAAAGTGTTTGAATTTGTATAAATAATCCAAAATCCAAAATCCAAACTCGACTAATAATATGTATAAATCGATCAAAAATGATTAAGTAAGATTTATGATTAAGTAATAATAATTATTAATTCAGTTAATTCTATTTTTGGTGTTGTAAAATCCCATGGCAAGCAGAAGTAAATGCAGAACAATTTCAGTGAACCTATATTTATAATATGTAATAATAATTATTAATGCAGAACAGTTTCTTTTGAGGGCTTGTGAGCTGTTGGATCACTCTGTGAGCCACCAACCGGGACTAAAGGGAATCCCACCAATAAGGAAGAAGCACACGGATCGTGTGTTTCTTTCGAGCGCTTGTGAGCCGTTGGTTTATGTTGTCAATGTAATTTGCATGGTTTGTTTAATATCAATGCGAAAAGTAGTCACCCATCAATCTTGGATACATTTTACACGATCGTCGTCTTAGCTAGACCAGAAGTAGTTCATGACAACAATCTTGGGTACATAGACAAACCATAGGTTAGTCATACTCCTGCCTAGGCCTATAATACTCGTCCTCGTAGTCGTCGTAGTCGCCGCCGTCGTCGTCGTTGTCGTCGGGCGCCTGGACTGGAAGTGAGGGTAGCGCAGGCGGGGGTTATCGCCGGCCGTGATGTAGTTCATGACGCTCTGGAGAGTTCGGCCGCTCCACCACAGCCGACGGCCGGCCTCGTTGAAGTTCGAAGGAGGCGGGCCATCCTCCTCGTACCTGGCGAGCGCCCTCTCACGCCGATTGATGAAGAAGGCGTCCCAAGTCGGGCGGTAGTCGGGATGCCAGCGGGGATCCATCCGCTGCTCCGGAGTGAGCTCGAGGTAGTAGTGGTTCGTGATGGCCGCCCGACGTGCCAAACCTTGAGGGATAGGAGGGACCGGCACGCCTCCGGTGCTCAGCCTCCAGCCGGCGGGGACGTCGTAGCCGGGCGGGCAGGGGTAGTTCGAGGCGGAAAGCGCCTCCGCCTCCGAGTAGGTTAGAGTGGGTACGGTGGAAGCCATGGGAGAGTGATGAGGTTGCAGATATGAGTTTAGATGTGCTATGCCAATGGAGGCCATGACTACATATATATAGTGAGACCTTTAGTCCCCGTTCGAGCCACCAACCGGGACTAAAGGGGCTTATTTGTTCCCGCGCAATTTTACCAACCGGGACTAAAGGGATTCCCACCAATAAGGAAGAAGCACACGGATCGTGTGTTTCTTTCGAGCGCTTGTGAGCCGTTGGATCAGGGGTGTGTTTCTTTTGAGCGCTTGTGAGCTGTTGGATTTTTAGAACTAGTCCCGGTTGGTAACACCAACCGGGACTAAAGAATCACACGGATCGTGTGTTTCTTTCGAGCGCTTGTGAGCCGTTGGATCAGGGGTGTGTTTCTTTTGAGGGCTTGTGAGCTGTTGGATCAGCACTCCCACCACCACCACCACTCCCACCTCATCCACAGGTACACTTTCTAATCGCCTATAAATAGCGGCGTCCCTGCAGCGAACGGCACACAACGAGCGTCTACCTTCGCCACCGAATCCAATGGCTGGATTTAGCCTACCTGCTGGCATGTTCCCTGGCATTATTGTGTTCGTCCTTGTTCACCGGCCAGCCATTGGAGCCACCTCCTGTAGGACGGTGAACAATGACAACACAACGACGCTGTTGGAAACACAAGCCCTCAGGTAGGTTGAATCCAGCCACTGGATTAGGGTGACGCAATGATGAATTGCCGAGGAGGTGGGAGTGGTGGTGGTGGTGGAAGTGGTAGCCATGCCCCTCGGTCCGATCCAAGCAGCGGCAAGGCGCTCTGATGATCTGCGACATTCCCAACACTTTTTGGGACGGTCGTAGATCATCAGAGACGTCTTGCCGCTGTGGATCGAAGGTCGATTTGCTGCTCACGACCACGCGATGATTTGCAGTATACAAAGCATTCGGATTCCCGTCATACAGCCCTACGGTGCTAATACATTACATTGATTTACATAAAAGCCATGAACCCTTCTTCGCGTATGTCCCTGGCCTATGATCGCTTCAGCCGTAACCATGGAGCATCTTCATTATTTAACGGGATGCTTGGGTCAGTTCTCACTGTGAAGGGCGGAATTTCATCAAACTTATCATAATCTGCTGACATGTCTGTCTTGTCCTCGACTCCCACGATGTTTCTTTTCCCTGAAAGAACTACGTGACGCTTTGGCTCATCGTCTGATGTATTCGTTTGCTTGTTTTTTCTTTTTTTCGGTCTGGAGGACATGTCCTTCACATAGAAAACCTGAGCCACATCATTGGCTAGGACGAATGGTTCGTTCTTGTAACAACCAAGATTCTTGAGATCCACTGTTGTCATCCCGTACAGCTGGTCTACCTTTATCCCTTCTCCATTCATGTTGACCCAACTGCACCGAAACAAAGGGACCTTAAAAGTAGGTCCATAGTCAAGTTCCCATATCTCCTCTATGCGACCATAGTATGTGTCCTTTTGCCCATCGTCGTTTGTTGCATCAAAGCGGACACCACTGTTCTGGTTGGTGCTCTTTTTATCTTGGGCGATCGTGTAAAATGTATTCCCATTTATCTCGTACCCTTGGAAATTCAATACAGTCGAAGATGGTGACGCGGCCAACAAGTAGAGCTGATCTCCGACAGTGGTGTCATTCATGAGCTGTAATCGCAACCAACTGCCGAAGGTCTCCATGTGTTTTTCTTTAATCCAGGAGTCATCCTTCCCCGGGTTCTTGGAGCGTACATAATTCTTGTGTTCCTCGATATACGGAGCCACGAAGGTGGAACTTTGTAGAACTGTGTAGTGTGCTTGAGTTAAAGAATGCCCGTCCCTACATATCAGTGCTTTCTTTCCTAGCGTGCCTTTTCCACTCAGTCTCCCCTCATGCCGCGATTCAGGAACACCAATCGGCTTAAGGTCAGGAATAAAGTCAACACAGAACTCAATGACCTCTTCTGTTCCATAGCCCCTTGAGATGCTTCCTTCTGGCCTAGCACGGTTATGAACATATTTCTTCAAGACTCCCATGAACCTCTCGAAGGGGAACATATTGTGTAGAAATACAGGACCGAGAATGGCAATCTCGTCGACTAGGTGAACCAGGAGATGCGTCATAATATTGAAGAATGATGGGGGGAACACCAACTCGAAGCTGACAAGACATTGGACCACAGCCTTCTGTAAACTTGGTAGAGTTACTGGATCGATGACCTTCTGAGATATTGCATTGAGGAATGCACATAGCTTCACAATGGGTACTCGAACATTTTCCGGTAGAAGCCCCCTCAATGCAACCGGAAGCAACTGCGTCATAATCACGTGGCAATCATGAGACTTCAGGTTCTGGAATTTTTTCTCTGCCATATTTATTATTCCCTTTATATTTGACGAGAAGCCAGCCGGGACCTTGATACTGCTCAGGCATTCAAAAAAGATTTCCTTCTCTGCTTTGGTAAGAGCGTAGCTGCTTAAGTATTGACGCCCTTTATCCGTCTGCTTGTTGTATGGGTCTTTCATACGTTGCTGGTCTGCCCGTGCTTCCGGTGTATCTTTTGTCTTCCCATACACGCCCAGGAAGCCTAGCAGGTTCACGCAAAGATTCTTCGTCACGTGCATCACGTCGATTGAAGACCGGACCTCTAGGACTTTCCAATAGGGTAGCTCCCAGAATATAGAGCACTTCTTCCATATGGGTACGTGGTTGTCAGCGTCATTCGGAACAGATAGACTGCCAGGACCCTTTCCAAAGATTACTTCTAAATCCTTGACCATGTCATATATAACATCACCATCAGGGAGGTTAGGCTTCTTCCGGCGATCTGCCTCACCGTTGAAATGCTTGCCGGGCTTTCTTACGGCATGACTGTTCGGAAGAAATCGACGATGCCCCAGGTACACATTCTTGTTTCCCAAATGTATACTTTCAGTCTTATCTAAACAGTGCGTGCATGCATTGTATCCCTTGTTTGACTGTCCTGAAATGTTACTAAGAGCAGGCCAATCATTGATGGTTACGAACAGCAACGCTCGTAGGTCAAATTCCTGTTGTTTGTGCTCATCCCACACACGTACACCTGGTTCGGACCACAACTGCAAAAGTTCATCAACTAATGGCCTTAGGTACACATCAATGTCGTTGCCGGGTTGCTTCGGGCCTTGGATGAGCACTGGCATCATAATGAACTTCCGCTTCATGCACAACCAAGGAGGAAGGTTGTAGATACATAGAGTCACGGGCCAAGTGCTATGACTGGAGCTCTGCTCCCCAAAAGGATTAAAGCCATCTGTACTTAGACCAAATCTTAAGTTCCTTGCGTCATCTGAAAATGTCGGGAACTCTCTGTCGATTTTTCTCCACTGGGACCCATCGGCGGGGTGTCTCAACTTCCCGTCTTTCTTACGCTCTTCTTTGTGCCATCGCAACAACCTGGCATGCTCTTTGTTTCTGAACAGACGTTTCAACCGTGGTATTATAGGAGCATACCACATCACCTTAGCAGGAACCCTCTTCCGGGGGGGCTCGTCATCGCCCTCAACATCACCAGGGTCATCTTGTCTTATCTTGTACCGCAGTGCATTGCATACCGGGCATTTATCCATGTTCTCGTACTCACCGCGGTACAGGATGCAGTCATTAATGCATGCATGTATCTTCTGCACATCTAATCCTAGAGGGCAGATAGCCTTCTTTGCTTCGTATGTAGTCTCGGGCAATTCGTTATCCTTTGGAAGCTTCGGCTTCATTATTTTCAGTAACTTCTCAAATCCCTTGTCAGAACAACCAGTCTCTGCCTTCCATTTCAGCAGTTCCAGTGTGGTACCGAGCTTTGTGCTGCCATCTTCGCAGTTTGGGTACAGCAACTTTTTGTGATCCTCAAGCATGGCCTCCAACTTTAGCTTCTCCTTTTCTGTATCGCATTCTCGCTTTGCATCAGAAATGACCCCACCAAGACCATCAGCGGGCTCATCTGATGCCCGATGTTCACCTCTTTCTTCTTCAACGTCTTCCATAACAGTATCACCGCATTCCTCAGGGAACATAGGATAGTTGTCATCATCCTCCTCTTCTTCATTGTCTTCCATCGTAACCCCTCTTTCTCCGTGCTTGGTCCAACAATTATAGCTGGGCATGAAACCTTTCCGAATCACGTGGTCTTGAATGGTTCTCGGGTCAGAGTACTCCCTGACGTTCCGACACTTCTCACATGGACAAGGCATAAAATTATTCACTTTGTTTGCCTCAGCCACATCGAGAAATTTATGCAGGCCTGCAATAAACTCGGAACTGCGTCGTTCGCCGTACATCCATCGCATCCGTGCATCCATCTGCATCATATATATAATTAAGTTTATCAAATACCATTACAATAACATCTTGAATAGTGAAATGACCACCGTACATCGACACGTGCAATATTTCTGTATCAATTACAGACGAAAAGGATAAAGTTGCTAACCTCGGCCGAGGATATCATTTTGTGTGAACTTAAGTGTGGGTCGGGCATTTCATCGAACACATCTTGTGCGTGGCAAAGGAAAAAAAAATAGCACCCACTTCCCACCAATCCAAGAGAAAAAAATTAGAGGAGAGAAGGGGGTGGGGGTTATTTATAGGCAGGGAGGGGTATTGGTCCCGGTTCTTGGCACGAACCGGGACCAAAGCTCCGCCGCCACGTGGCTGGCTCTGGAGCTTTGGTCCCGGTTCGTGCCAAGAACCGGGACCAATACCCCCAACCGAACCGGGACCAATGGTCCACGGGGCCGTGGCAACTCGAACCGGGACCAGTGCCAGGCACTGGTCCCGGTTTTTACCTGAACCGGGGCTAATGGCTGGGGCGGCCCTGTACCAAAGATGGTTTTTCTACTAGTGATACATGCTTAGGGTGGTGTTGTTGATGACATTTTAGTATAGTATCGGTGAAAATCATGAACTTTGGATGACCTTGTGTCCATTAGCATGGAATCCTCCTCGCACAACTCTCAGGTGCAAGTGGCAAGTATGATAGGGTTGACCTCTTTTACATATGGTAACTTTGACACGCGTGTGGCCTTGCACCAAGAATTAACTAGGGCAAAATTTTCTTGGGAAGATATATTCGATTTCTATATCGAAGAAAATGAATTAGCCTAATGTTTGATCACAAGCCGCGGAATAAGAAACTACTCGTAGATTGGTATGGGAAGTGTGTGGGAGTAGTAGAATTAAAATATCAATAGTTCCTTGCATGCCGCAAAAAATGAAAAGGATTTGGTGATCAGTACACCCAAAACACAATACACTTAACGAACCCTATTTAAGGGACGTAAAGACCAGAATTGGCCCATCCAAAGTTAAAACTTCCTGATTTCTGTATTTTTTCCGAACCAAAACTTCATCGGCGATACATGGCGAGCGAGGGCCCTTAAATAGTGCTCGCAGGCACTTCTAATCGATTATGGACTGGACTACACGAAAGACTCAACTTGTCTACACAACTCTAACCGGGTAGTTTGTTTTGGCAGGTGTAGGTATTGGCTTCTACCCAAAGCGGAGGGAAGTACTAGAGTTGAAATGCTTGCATTTGGCAAACTACTACATTATGCCTTTTGAAGTTGGTGCCAAGCTTGAAATAAGAGTGCAATGTTATAGAAAAAAAATGGTACAACGAGGACGTTCATTATTGAGAACAAATTTCTGTAAAAAAAAAACCAAGGCCATCCAAATTTGCAAGCCAGCTACCTCTGTATTTTTCAGAATTTTCTAAAACTCATAAATATGATTTTCGCTTTTTAATTAGCAGAAGCACCGGAACTCATGAGGCAAAGACATTTTTCGGCGAGATTGCTCCTTCTTAAACGTATGAACTGTAAGGTACATTGGCGGTGGCGGGAAGACTTACTTACCCCTGTTGCTCAATTACCTCTTTATAACTTGTTTCCTCTTGTTAAAAAAAACTTTCTTCCGTTGCAAACCTTCACATATATACTATAAGGTTCCTTTAGTTTGATTCGAACATCGGATGCTTCTTTGGCCCATCCACAGCATGGCTAGCACAAGTCCGATCGGGAGTCATTCTGGAATAGCCTTGGCGTGTTTGGTAGCCCGGCTGCACTCAGAAAATCTTCTCTCACCCCGTTTCTTGCTGTTTGATAGACCGTATTTGCGTCTGGGCCATTCCCATCTCGCCGTGAAAACTCCTCTCAGCCCTGCCGAGGAGAGAAGCTCAAATCGTCCTTCTCAACTCAGCCGGGCCGAGCTCATACGAAAAATCCACGCGTGGGTCTCACCCATGTTGTGCGCTGCCCACCCCGGCCGAAAAATCCTTTCATCCCCCCCCCCCCCCACCCTCTCGCTTCCCCTCGCTCCCGTCGCCAAACCTCTCGTTGCGAGTCGCAGCGCCGCTCGCCGCCGCCCCAGAGCCAAGCGTCGCCCTTCGCCAGTCCCAGCGCTGCCAGTCCGGACGCCCTTTCCAGTGCCGCCCGTCCCAGCGCCGCCTCCTCCCAGCGCCAGTCTGAGCTCGTCCTCACCGCGCCTGCACGAGATGGAGGAGCACGGCCTCCGTCGTTCCCGGCCACCCAGACGGCCGTCGACCAGCTTCTACCAGCACGTGCCCCTCCTAGCGCCGCTGGCCCGCTGCTCCCTGCCGGAGATGAAGCTCTAGATGCAGCGGTCGTGGTAGACAAGGAGCTGATTGCTTTTTCTATTTCTCTTCAAGGTCCTGTGTGTAAAAATTTGGACCTATTTGTAATTTTGTGTTCCTGCAGCATGTCTCTAGTCATACGAGCTACCAAACAACATCTCTGCTTAACATGTCTCTGGTCATACGAGCTACCAAACACTTTAGCAATATCTCAACACAACCTGTATATGGCCAGCTTGTATCAAATGGGAATCTCATGCCAAGTTGATACGGGCTACCAAAAGCGACCGACTAGTAGTCTGGAGCTGTGCCACGTTGCCGGGAGGTCCTTTGTGACGCCCGTTAGCAGCGGTTGAGCCACGCGCCGCCTACGCAATTCCTATGTGGGCCGGCCCAAACTGCCTGCGGGGGAAATTTTTAACTGTTTGTAGGTTCCTTCGATTTTGTTCTCTGTACGTGTCTGTTTCCTGCTGTTTCTACCACGTTCAACAAAATTCGAATTTTAATAATTACGAATAGGAACAAAATTTTAAAAAATGATAATTCTAAATTCTGAACCATTTTTAAATTCCGAAACCATTTTTAAATTTGGAACCATTTTCATAACGGAAATCATTTTTAAAATTGAAACCATTTTCAAAATGGAACCATTTTCAGAAATGAACAATTTTTTAATTTGGAACTACTTTTACAGTCGGAGCCATTTTAAATTCGGAACCATATTTAAATTCGGAACCATTTTTAATTTAGAACTATTTTAAATTCAGAACCATTTTTAAATTTGGAACCATTTTAAATTCAAAAATATTTTTAAATATGGAACCATTTTTTAAATTTGGAACCATTTTAAAATGAAAATGTTTTAAAAAATGAACAATTTGAAAATTGTTAACAATTTTAAATTTGGAACCATTTTTAAATTTGGGACCATTTTAAAAATAGAACCGTTTTCAAATTTTAAAATAGTTCCAATTTTAAAAGAACGAAAACAAAATAGAAAAGAAAAAACGGAAACAAAAAACCAAAACAAAAAATAAAAATAAACAAAAACGAAAAAGAAAAACAAAAACAAAAACAAAAACAAAAAAGAAAATAAAGAAAATCGAAAAAGGAAAAAAGGAAAGAGAATAAAAGAAAAGAGGAAAAAGTACGTACCTAGTTTTTTTAAAATTTTCAATATATATATAGAGTAACAAGCCGCCTCATTAAAAACTTTTCAGTCCCCTTAGGTACTCTGGTAAGGAAAAAAGTGTGTCAGAAACTTGTTGTCGTTGCTGCTTACAAACACCATCAGGTGGATTCAGAAACCAAACATGTCTCCCTAATTCTAGACTAAGAGAACTCCTAGCTAGGTTATGAGCATCCATGTTTGTCGATCTTCCTTCATGGACAAACTGCACTTCTTTGAAGACTTCAGTCCTGGCTCTAATCTCACGTACAATCTGACCATAAGGGCCCATTCCTTCACCCTCCAAACTTCTGACGACGTTGATGCAACCAGTCGCAAGTTTGAACCGCTGGAGGTAAATATCTGCCGCCAACGACATGCCCTCTCTGCATGACATGGCCTCCGACATCTCGGGGTCAGAGACCCCATGAACCACGACGGAAGAGGTGCCCAAAAAAGCTCCTGTCTCTCCCCATGCTACTGCTGCAAACGACGAGAGGGCGCTGTTCTTCGAGGTAGCAGCATCTACACTAACCTTTGACATTCCCGCCGGAGGGGGTATCCATCTTCCTGACTGGGCTTTGGCGGCCGAGGCCACCGCCTTCTTCTGATCCATCAAGTCCAGCTCAGCGAGGAACCTTTCCACAAACAGGTGCGTCGACAACGGTGGCTGGAACAATCCTAGTTGAACCATTCGTACTACATGCGTGTGTGTGCGAGGCTAATTGGGCCTGGCCCAGAACAGAAGCTCTTCAAGCGGCGCGACTCCTACGCGGCGCTCGTTAGCGCCGCATAGGGTTTGCCGCGCTGCCACTAGTGGCGTCGGTGATGAGGCAATGTTAACGGGCCTGCATGCAGCTGCGTATGGGCCGTGACTTGTATCCTAAACGTTTTGTACTCTCTCCGTTCACAAAATGATGTCTAAACTAACTCTAAATTTGGACAATAGCGAGTAGGTGTTTGGTGTCCGGCTCCAACTCGTTTCCGTCCTCGCTGATCGGCAATAATAAAACTGGCGTGTCTGAGTGAAATTTGTAGAGAAGCAAAATTGCCTCTACATCAGATCGGAAACAGCCTGACCATGCCGCCACAGGAGAACCCGCTCGAGGTGGACGACATCCTCCGGGAGATCCTCCTACGCCTCCCTCCACGGCCATCGTCTCTTCCCCGCGCCTCTCTAGTCTGCGCTCGGTGGCGTCAAATCATATCCGATCCTTGATTTCTCCATGGATTTCGTGCCCACCACCGTACGCCTCCGCTCCTCGGCTTCTTTGTCCGTCACCTCATGGAGTACTCATTTGTCTCCGCTCTAGACCCACCCGACTGTATTCCCGCTGTGAGATTGTTCATGCCACAAAAATGCGACGACTACTTGGGCTTCTATGGTTGTCGCCATGGCCTTGCCGTCTTCATCAGCTGGGCACGTGACGCCGTTATTGTATGGGACCCCATCACTGGCCGGCGGTGCCCTGTGCCCTTCCCACAATGGTTCCCTAAGCGTCGTCGCTCTCACTGTGGAAACGCCACGGTGCTTTGCGATGCAACTGAAGACGGTCACGTGCATGGCGATTGCTTCTTGAGCCCTTTCAAATTGGTCCTACTCCGAGAGGACTATTTTAGACGATGGTAGACGTGTGTGCGCTTACATATACGAATCAAAGTACAGTACTTGGGGGACCTTCGTCCCAAAAATAACCATTCCAACGGAGATAAGTGCATTCAGAGTTTCAGACCAAGCTTTCTCGTTCAGAATGCACTATATTGGGAGTTGTGTGATGGTAACATCCTTGAGTTAGATCTTCAAAGCCAGTGCCTAGATGTGATCCAAAAGTCGAGAGATGCCAGCCAACCCAAGTCTCACTTTCAGATATTGCGTACAATGGAAAACAAACTTGGCCTCGCCATTACGACAGGTCAAAGCATGGAGTTATGGGAGAGAAAGACTAATTATCATGGTGCTGCCGAATGGGTGCTTGAGAAAACCTTTTGTCAACGACCTGCCTACACGAGCGGGCCATTGGGCCGCCACCAAGCCATGGCCTGCTTGGAGGCCATATGCAGAGGAGACAGGAGGCATATATACCTACAGAGCAGCTACGCATGGACTCGGCTTGGAACGAACCGAACGGACGGCCTCGGCCTGGAAGGCGAGGATAGGCTAGGGCGTGGCGTGTGTCATCTTCTTCCTCCAGTTCTCCCCAAATTCCTGTAATTCTTCGTGTGATTCTCCTGTAATCCGAACCAGATAACGAATTGAGCAATACAAATCAGTGTGTTGTTCACACCTTTGAGTTGGACAAAGTCCTCCCCCATGGAGCATCATTGCCCATCATTACAGACTTCATTGAGGATACCAATATGATTTTGATATCTACGGATGCCGGTCTCTTCACGATCCAACTTGAGTCGATGGAGTGCAGATATGTTGCTAAAGGAAGATGCATTATGTACTATTCTTACACAAATTTCTATACCGGACTAGAGCAAGTACCAAAGTAGTATGAGTCTGGAAGCTAGGATCATGGAGAAGTGGTGAAGTTTTGTGTTGGATTGGTAATCATCTATGTTGATTCTATTGTTTGTTTCTTTGACGCGGCAATGACTAGTCTTATTACTTTGGCATTGGCTTTTAGTACACGCTATAATTCCAGGAGTAATCTAAATTATGGCGAGATGTTTTTAGTTAAGCATGATACTCTACGGAATGTAATATGTTTTCTAAATTCTGTATGGATTATCTATTCTCAGTATAGTAAGTAATTGTTTCATACAACAGGCATTTCATAATGCAAATGGTTCATGTACTACAAATGTCCCATGTCGAACACCACATTAAAGCGTACAATGAATAGCTTACTAGTCTATATACCAGCTATCGAAGCTCAAACCGACGAGTGTAGGGACTGATGATCTGACACTGCAATTGCAAAACCTGTTAGCATGAACACTAAGTTATGGCAGGGACAACCAGCAGGAGTGACACCTAGTGGCATTCAGGCTATTTAGTTTCAGACATCAGCAAAATCACAGGGAAATTCCATTCTCGCTGTACCTGCATCTCTCTATGTCTTGCTCACGAACCCATGGCCGGACCCCCTCAGAATTTCTCCGTATCAAAATGAAACAGCACCATCAAATGCACTATTTTGACACCCGAACCAGCAGGAGTTCTGCCTTTTTCATTAAAGAAAGGGGGAAACAGGACCACAATTACAAATTACAAGTATACCTAACAGGTAACAGGTATGCTGAGCTCATACGAGCAACTCAACTCATGAAGAGTGAAGACCACACACACACACTATACATTAGCCTGTAGATATGCTAACTCGACCATCTACACTTCATCTCGAATGATGGCAGCAGCCAGCAAGGCCATGGGGGTTCAGACTTTATCTTGAAATGCGCCGTCCCCTTTCCTTCCAAATATTCCAGACGATATATATTGCAATCTTCATATCCTTCCTGTAAGCAACGCTTTTTGACCAACCAGAAATCACATTCCACCAAGCACAAATACTTGGAGCAGCATTGGCAGCCTGCACCGTGTTTGGGTGCGTGTTCTGAAACTGAAACCACACCTCCTGTGTATATGGGCATTGCAGAGCAAGGTGCAGCACCGTTTCCAAAGTCTGATCACACAAACAACATTTTGCAGCATGTGTCCAACCGTTCTGCTGTCTCTGGAATATAGCAACAGCGCATAACAAGTACTCTACCATTCTCTCTCACTTCCTCTCAACGCCGCCGTGATCCTCCACGCCGCCGCGCGTTGAGACTCCACCTGCCGCGCAGCGCCAGACCGACGCTGCCGACCTACAGCCTCAACACCGCCGCGTCTTGCGAGACCGACGCCGCTAACCTACAACCTGCATGCTCCCGCGCCGCGCGAGTCCCCACCGCCGTGACGTACCTGCACCAGGCGGTCGACCGCGCAAGCAATCCCGACCGCGCAAGCAATCCCCTGCCTAGGTTCAGGTCACTGTATTCAGTTCAGGTCACGACCTTCGCCTGTCTATGATCTTGTCAATCCTTAACTGAACCTAAAGTGCAACACTTGTCTCTACAGGCCATCGCTGGTGAAATAGGGAGCGACAAGGAAGGCAGTGGCAAAATTTCTCGCGCCGTCGTAAAATAAGTCTTGGGGACCAGGCGAAGTTGTCAACAACAAAAAAACTCGGGGACCAAACGTCAAAAGGCCCCCAGCCCGTATCGACAATCCTCTCTGGCGTCTCCCTGTTCTCTTTCTGCGATCTGCTCTAGCGCGTGCGTGTCGGCAACTTTCCCCCATCATGGTCCAGGTCCTATTCCTGTTTGATTTGGATTTGGATTAGGGCTGACCAAGGCTTTGGATTCCTCCTCCGACTACTTTCGATCTCGCCGCCTTCCCATCAAATATCCAATTGTCCCATATAGTCCGCAAGCTGTGGTCTATATCTAGTATCTACAGGCAAAGTTTTTTTTACATGAGCTACTCGACTGACCTTGATCAGTTGCATCGATGAGATGTGCCATCTCTTCAGCCATCGCCCCTGCAGCTGAGTGGATGGAATGTCCGCCCTTCCTTCATAGGCGTTTTTACAATTTCTCATTACGATATGTAATTCGTCTTTTTTTCGTTTCGAACTACAGACTTGTTTCGGCTGTGTGCATCTTGATTATGCAGAGCCTGGATGTAATACTTAAACCTTTTAAGTAATAAAGCTCCCTTTATCTAAAAAAAAAGGAGATGGAGCGCAGGAGCTGTGTATCCGGTGGCACGTGGTAACACAAGTATATATTCTTCTTATCATCTAGCCTTCACAGATTAAGTTTGATATGTAGTTGTCCATAATAATATAGGATAATCTATACTTGTACCTCTGTTCCTAAATATAAAAGCTTTTTCAGTTTAATTTGAACTAACAAAAATCTTATATTTAGGAACAGAGTGAGTGCTACTAATATGTTCAGAAAATTGCGATCCTAACATACTCTCATGTAGGGACATCCCTCTACCACAGATCCTGGCCGCCCTTCACCATTACAATTCCAACAACCCGGTAGGTTCATGCAGCCCTTGCTGAGCGTTTTGTTTCAACTAAAAAGTACTTCAGTTTTATGTGAACAAGTTACTGAATCGATGATGATTTATTTTCCCATGTCGTCTATGTTTCAGGGTGCCCCGTTCGACCTTGTCACGCCTATAAGGTGTAACAGTATCGGTTTCAGAGATGAGATTTGGTTCCATGTCAACTTCTTAGCTCACGCTCGCCCTCGCCCTCGCCCCTGCAAGAAACACAACTTCTTTGCTCGCAGGAGGAATGCTTTGCCGGACACTGAGATCCATTACTTCTTCGCTGAGATACACTACAGCTGCTTTGACAAACCAGTTGTTCAAACATGCATCATATTGGGTGGGTAACTATAGAATTAACCACTTCAACTACTCCAACATATGTTGATCCCTACGTCAGTTATACCAGTTTCTGTATTTTTTAAAGGAAAAAATGCGTGTCTTTTCGACTAAGATAGAGGGGAAAGCAGTTTTCTGAATGAATTACATGTCCCCTCCTATCAACTTCCTTAATTTTTGTTAACTGCGAAACCACTTTGTGTCTTCACTTAGAGATGGAATACTGTTTTCTCTTAGAGGTACATATATAGAATACCGTTTTCTCTTAGAGGTAGAGATAGACTGTCTGGTGAATATTTAAAATATCTCCCAGAACAAATAAAACTAAAATCAACCCTCACTTGTTTGCTCTACTCTGCTCTAGAACTTTCAGTGCACAACCCTAAGAAATACTGCTCAGGACTGGACAAACTTCCCTTCACCCTCCACAGGGTGGCATTGCATGTTGCTTCTTCTAGAAACAAGAGCTGCCAAGTGGTTAACCCTGTATGTTTAATTTATAATAAGTGTGTTCATGCCCCTATTGTTTTGCCCTAGCATTTCATGACATTGATGCTATTTTTTCTTTCAAAGAACGCCATTATCTTGTTTTAAACATACTGTCTAGAAAATTGCTAATATTATGTGGAATTGGCCACTTGGGTTTTGAGAGTCTCGTGAGATTTGTGAATTGTCGGAGAACATGTTGCACTTGCCCGCAGATGTTGCAAGAGAGCTCTTGAGCTAGCACACGTGCATGCCATGACATAAACACAACTGCGCAGACAATATCTAGTGCACACGATCTTGCAAATGGGTGACTAATTAATGAGTCAATGACCGCGTTTGTGTTTTGATGCTAGTGTGCAAACCTCAGTGAAGTTGAAGCTCTGAGAATCACTTCTAATTTTTTTCAGAGTGCAAAATCATCTTTAAGAAAAAGATAAGATAATACTTTCAGCGAGCTTCCTGCCCCCACAGGCAACAACAAATCAGAGAATCAATAAAGAGTCATTATTTCCCATTTAAATTTCGACATTCAGTTGCATTTATTTGTGAAACATTATATGCCCAAGCCCATGCAATCAAATGTTATAAAAGACATATACGAGCAAACATGGTGGAGGTTAACTAGTGCGAGAGAGGGAAAGGAAGGAAGAGTAGGCAAATTCATCGCCATGTTCTGAACACGATTTAGATGGCCACAAAAAAGATTACCAAGTCGTGAGGTTGAGAGGCGTCAGGAACTCATCGGTCACGGGGGAGTCAGATCCAACTAGCCTCGCACCAATAGTGCAATGATGTCTTTTTCCACCTTGCTACATGCTCCTCAGAGTTATGCCATGAGCCCATGAGTATGTCAGGTTCATAGGACCCCGTGGTTATTATCAAAAACTTCATGGTTTTCACCAAAACTATACTACAATATAATCGAAAGTTTCTTGCTAAGCATGCCTAATGGAGTTAGGGTCACACTCTCATACTAGAAAGTACGTCTCAAATTACGTGAAATGGAACTGTGACCCTGATCTTTGACACGGACCTGACCATGCAGCAAGTGATAAACTAGACCACAAATGTATGTGGAAGATGTATTAGCATCTGGATCGATCTAAACAATATGAATTAGACAAATGACTGATCAGAGGCGACGTGATAAGCAAATAGTAGTTGGAAATCAAAATTAGGAGGGAAGTAGTAGAAGTAGAATATCAATGGTTCCGGAGATCGCAAGAAACAAGACGAGAACGTGCGCCTTGGACATCAACGATCCCAAACACAATGCAAATAATGAGCCTTAATTAAAGGACGCAGAGAACGGAAGTGGCTAATCCGTACTGACCCATTCTATGTATTTTCATCAAACCAAAACTTCACCAAGGATACATGGCCAGTCTTGTGGGTTAAGCGAGGCATTGCTATTGTGTTGGCGATGGCAGGAAGATAAAATTCTGGCAAGATGTGTGCAATTCCCAATCCTCTATGGGCACTGATGATGTTTTGGTTCTTGTCAAGGATGTGTTTGGTCTATTTGGAACACTAGAAATGATCTGGTGTTCAATCATGAAGTGTGTTCATCGTCACTTACTAATATTTACCAAACCATTTCTTATACTCCCTCCATATCAAAATATAAGATGTTCTACCTACTTTTGGTCTACATATATCTAGACATATTTTAGTGCAAAGTTCACATGAAAATCAAGCGCTCCCGTCTCAGTTCCCTGTTTTCCTCTACTTCTCCGCCCACTGCGCAAGGGGAACAAGACGGATCGATCAAACCAGGTTCGGTCCAGCCAAGTATAGGAATACGTATTTCACAGTGTATAACGAATTAATAGATCTTTAAAATGTGAGACATGGCAAATTATAATGAAACTAATCTAATATGTGTCAAATATAAAAGGCTAAGTAAAGAGTGGCAAACATAGAGGTCTGAAGTAAAGAATGGCAAATTGTAAAATCTCCCCAAAAATGTGTTCTCTTACCTTTTCACTGAGAAAAAAACAAAGAGTAGAATGAGAACAAGGAAGGTGAGAGCATATAATTTATTCCCAGTAAGGCCTCCTTTCGAACAAAAGGAAAATTATAGAAATTTTACATGGTCGGATTCCTATAGGAAGAAAATCCTATGGTGCAGATTGAAAAACAAAGGTATATCAGATTCCTTTGAAATTTCTATGTAATGGGCTATTACATAGCAAATTTGGAGGAAAATTACATGATGTCTTGGCTCGTGTTTTCATCTCTTTGTGTTTACAACTTCTACGCTTTCTTGTGCTCCATCCAAACGACACTTTTCAAAATTTCATCCAGGTTTTGTTTTCATAGGAATTCAGGATACATGACATCTCAATTCCTTCATTTTTTTTCCTATTCCTACGTGGGAGTTCCTGTGTCCCAAACAGGGCCTAAGGGTTTTCTTCCTCCCACGATTCCTATGGAGGCAAGTTTCCGTCGGTCTTGGATTCTGATCCGATGGCTTCCCGTCTTTGCTCGCGAGATCCCGAGTTTGGCATCTCGTCCCTTCTCAGCTGAAAGGATAGCTTCAGGTCCTATACTCCGCACTTCTAGTGTTTGGTTTGGACATCTCACCAGCGTGACTGACAACCGCTTCTCAAGCACCAGCGGCAAGAGTGTGATTCATGGTGACGGGAAGGCAATGGCGCATGCTGGCTCACGGAAGGAAGATTACTCAGAGGAGATGTCGGCGATCACCTGCGACCACAGGGGTGTGGGACTAGATTCCATGTTCGATCTTGGAAGTAGTGTAGTTCTATCTTTCTTCGAAAGTCAATTTTTGTTAACTTATACCGTGTTTATACAAAAAAAAATCATGCCACCAAATTAGCATCATTATATTTATGATGAAATATTTTTCATCATATACTTATTCAGATTCAGAAATATTGTTATATTTTGGTATATACTAAGTTTGAGATAGTTTTACGTTCCAAAAAAACCTGGAAGTACACACTTTGCGGGACGGGGGGAGTATTTTACATGTGTGTGCGAGTTATACACGAGTTAGTGCTAGGAGTACAGCCCAACTACATCATGATATAGCTTAGCTGAGATATGCGACTGTGTTAGTTTTCAAGCCGTGCACTAGCCATTGTAGTGTGCATTGTGCAAATCTCATTCAAGTTAAAGGTTTGAGAATCAGCTCTAGCCTTTTCTTTCAGAATGCAAAAGTTATCTTTAAGAAAAAGAGGAGATAAAATACTAGGGACATTGCAAGAGCAGAGAAGCGATCAACCATGTGGTCTCTGCACATAGCCAACAACAATATGGGAGAATCAATACAAATTCATTATTTCCATTTACTTCGATATTCAATCGCATTCATTTGTGAGAAACTTTATATGCCCAAGCACAACCAAATCAAAAGTTATAAAAGACCGATCAGAGTAAAATATGGTGGAGGCTAGTGCGAGAATAAAATGAAGGAAGAGGGACACAAGTCATCGCCATGTCCAAACACTATTTGGACGGGGACAAAAAAGGATTACTAGGTCGTGAGGTTGAGAGGCGTCGGGAACTCAGCGATCACTTACAATATGCGTCTTACTCGTTTGGCAATACTGATATGTTAGTCATAGTATGTTATTATGGCCCTTAGCCATGCTTAGCCTGCTGCCGCCAACGATATTTTGGTACAGTTTCCATAAAAATCATGAAATTTCGATGCCCACGGACGCCCATGAACCCGACGTCCTTCTTGCCATACAAGAGCCACTGAGCAACTGGCCGATGTTAAAGGTAAGAGACCTATGGTCTGTCCTACGGAAGCTATGGATAAACATGATGGCGTAGCTGAAGAAGGTAAGACTGGATCCTGTGGTGCCGTCCTCCTTCGTGATGAATCACATAGTACTCTTGTCTGCCTGGTGACACATTGATCACTGCCCGTCTTCTGAAGTGGCCGAGACAATATGGCCGGACTGTTTAGTATCCTAGCTATCCTTCCAGTTTTTGCCATATAATTACAGATACGAGTAAATCATTCATCTTCAGATTAGCATCAGATAATAAAATCTTCTCTTGCCGTTTCCTGAACATGTAGTTTCTAAAGCGAGCCGTCGATCTTGGCAATCGAGTTGCTCATAAACTGTCTAGATTAGGTAGACGTGAGGTCCGAGAGAGTTTGTTTCACTTGGATTAGCTCCTCCGTTCGTTCTGGAGCTGATTAAGGATGGTTGTAACTAAACCTTTGCTTCGTGATGTAATAAAAACTGAAGTTCAAAACAAAAAAGAAGTTCAGAATGGACTTTACCCCTTCAAAAAAACTCGGTGCCAACTTTTCAGGCAATTCCGACACGACTTGAAATTTCGGGCAACAGACTTATTAGTTTACAAAGCATGCAAACATCCGAGATTGGCGCTTTTGGGGACTTAGATATTTGGTACAACATCGAAAGGAAGGATTAGCTGGCTGTCGGCGGCGTTACACCACACCTGAAGATCCTAACTGGTAGCTACGGCAGCCCATCACCGCGGTCGATGAGTCTAGCAACCCGTTACATTTACTCAACGAAAACAAATAGAGTAAGAACAGTCCATTAGACATTTGTAGTCCCATACCATACGGACAGGAAAAATAGCAGGATCCCACGCAGCTCGTCTTGCCCTTGGCGTCGCTCAGTTGGCCGCACTGCTTGATGCATTCAGTACACGAGACTTTGCCGTCGCCGCCGCCGCCGTCTTCCTCCTTGTGCTCCACCTCGGCCGGCGTCACGGCCGCCGCCAGCAGAAGCCCGGCGAGCAGGAGACACCACACGACGCTGCCCTTGCACTTGGAAGTAGCCATGGCAAACTGTATCTGTGTGCTTAGCTACAAGTGATTACGGAGGACTGAATGATCTGGACGGGCGAGATACGGTGCGGTATTTATACGTGGGCGCGCGCATCGAAAGGGGGACATGTTCACGTGCACGCCGGATGACGCGGGAGGGAGGTGGCATATGTGGCCGATCCGACGTTTGCTCCGGCATGAGCTCGACCGGGCCTGCTTGCTCCGGCATCTTCAAATAATGTCTGAGTTGTGTGGGATGCAGAAGCATTCAAAGGTTTCATTGCTTCTGATCTCGGTCAACGTGCTTCAAGCATGTGGAGGAGTTCACTTCCGAAAGTCAACCAGCGCCCTTCCCCGGCTATCGTCGACCCCCAGCCGCAGCCGTCCTCGATCAGCGCCTGCAGCAGTGACGGTGGTGACACTGACGCACCCACGAGGCCCCGTCGTCACCGGTTTATAGGCAGCTATATGTTGAAAGCTCTCGCCGGTTTCTAGGCAGCTATCTGAAAAAACTGCGAGGCCTGAAGGATGCTACTCCGGAGGAATTGATTAAAGGCAAACGACCGATGGCAGTTTCTGCAACATCTCCTGACGCTGTTTTTGCGCCCCCCACCAGCACCGTCCGACAAAACATGGGTTGCCCTATCTCCCGGCTGGGTTAAACTGAGCACAGATGGTTCCTTCAAAGCCTCGGATGGCTTGGCTGGTACGCCGCCGTTAGCGGCCTACGCCGACGGCGGCGTATCGGCGTCGGCGTAGGACGCTGTCGGCGTATGAAAACTGCCGTCGACGTCCGTTCCTAGGCTGCCATTGTGCTGATCTGGTGCGTCTGGGAGGAGTCTTACGCCGGCCGTCGGCGTAGGGATGACCATATGGTCCTCCAGCGTCGACGTGGCGCCATCCTGTGCGTCCCCACAGCATCCTATTGCCGTCGGCGTATGTTAGGCCATATTTTCAGTTTCTGAAACTTTTTGCTGCTGGTTTCTGGCGCATTTTAAATACAATTAAAATTGCACAAATTATAAAACATCACAGAAACATCAAATGAACATCACATACATATCCAAATGACACAAACATGATTCAAATTCATCCAAACTCAAAAATAACACAAACATAGTTCGAATTCACACACGCTACACCCGAACACATCCTACACCTCCCGAGAGCCCGAGGTATCCATTTCTAAGAGCGTGAGAATAGGCGACCGACCGCGTGGGCCAGTCGAACCACAAAAGGAATCCGGCGAGGCACGGGACGGTGTGGTCTCACGCGACGAACTCGGCGAGGCACCACCAGTGACATGCTCCACGAGCGCTCGCGTCGAAGTCGGCGAGGCGGAAGCACGACCAAAGGGTCCAGTCCTCGAGTATTCCGATCCCTACATGTTTTGAGTCCAAGTTAGCAACTTGGAAAGCACAGCATGACGGTAACAACTTGTTTGGCAAATAACTTACCGGAGTCGCTGGCTTGTATGTGCGAGCGACCGACTCCCTCGTTGGGCCGACGGGCATGATCCCCGGCCTAGGTGGACGCGTAGCCAGCTGCGACCGCTCTCCAGTGGCATGAAACTTCTCGTCAGCCTACAAGATAGTTTAGATGTCAGGAGTTGTAGAAAAAGAAGGTTCAAACTAGAGGAAATGGGACTTGTCATATTTTGCAAATATAAAAGTTGAAACTTACAGCATCCCTCAACTCTGCCCACTCCTCATACTCATGGCTCTTCTGTACCCACAACTGATACTCTCTCTCATAGCTCGCGTAAGCGGCATCGAAGGCCACCTCGAAATCAGCCTACAGTTTTAAAAGGGAACACATCTCGTCAACTTAGCCATTTAGCTAGGAACGAATGTCGGAAAGAGAATGAAATTGAGAAAAACTTACATCGGGGCGAGCTCGGGAAGGCCGACGACGCAGGACGGGAGGGTCGTCGGTGGTGAGGGTAGCCTTGACACGCGAGAGGCCCAACTCAGGAGTACGCGTGAGTACCGCACTAAGCATGAGAGGACGGCCATGCTCCCAACCGTTCCCGGCAAGGACCACCGCTCTCTCGTCGGTGTCATGCTCAAGAGGGTTGTCCACCTCCGGATTTATACCCTTGAACGTCTCGACGTATGCCTTTAGCCCCTCCTTGGCAGTGCCGAAGTAATCGGGCTACGAGGGCTGAGACTCAGAAAAATTGGGCTTCTTCATCTTCATCCTCTCCCATGTTTGCATATTCGTAAGAGGCTCCCGAGATCGGCCTCCTGCAATGCCAAAGAAGTGTCATGCGTATCAAGTAGGAACATGAGGGGAAATAAATGAAGATTGTTTCATGTATATATATACCAGCTTTGCCTTGAAGCGGTCATGGTTGCGAGCACCCGCACGATGTGTCCCCCCGCTCCCGCGGTTTAACTTGTTTCGCTCGCTCAAGGCCTTGAACGCGGGGTCCTCCCCAGCCCACCTAGACACCAACGCCCTCCACGCGTCATCCTTGCCATAGGCCCATGAGGGCCGAAACTGAAAAAATAATACTCATGTGAAGAACGGATAATGCAATTGCAACTTAGCAGCAACATGTAATCTCATTAACAATCTACTTACCGCCATGTAGTCATCTACGGTCACCTCAAGTGGGTTCTCCACAATCTCATGCTTCACCGCCGTCTTGCCTAACGTCTCAGTACTGAAATGATTGATGATGGTATGCTTTGCATTGTACAACTGCTGTCGTGTCAACTTCCTACAAGCCCCCTCCAAAGTCTTGTCCGCATCGCCCCGCTGCTCAGGAAGTACCCTATAGAACTTCTTTAATCATGCACAAAAAACAAATTGTGAGAGCATGGTGGGGACATCAAGTATGAACCAAATTTCACAAAGTTCAACTTACCCAAAACTTGTTGATCACGGCGTCAGAACATTTCCCGCCGCTCGCGTAATTGGCGGCCTGATAGTCTACCCAATGGGTGGCTAGCTTCGTCGCGCCGTTGGGGACGGTACTGTACAAGCCCGGCCAAAACTTCCTAATCAAAGCTCCAACCAGGGTGTTAGGCACACGGGCTCCCGCAGGATGTATCCAGTTGCTGCACAATAATTAAACATTAGTACATGTCAAATTGTCCTGACCACAATGAAGTTACCATGTTCAAAATTAGTATATGTAGTCACTTACTCTTTCCCATTAGGCGTAATGAGGATCTTCTCCTCCTCGGTAGCAGGTTCCTTGTCCTCATCAGGGACTTGGGATTCCCCTCGAATCCTTGGCTTCTTCGGCGGCGCGGAGGGCCCCGCCTCCAAGTCCGTGGAGGGGCCCGCCCCCACGTCTGTGGAGGGGCCCGTCTCCTCCGAACCCTCGTCGACATAAGCAGAGGGTATGTCCGAAGACACGTCGCCCCACCTCGCCCTCGTCCTCCCTCACCTCGCCCTCGCCCTCGTCCTACACCTCGTCCTCGTCCTGCACCTCGTCCCCTCGGAGGAAGTGGAGCATCGGCACCTCCCCCTCCTCCAGCATCTCCACCCTCACCTGCATTGAGAAAGGGTGAACAATTAAGCATAAAGACATGATCGAATTAAGAATTGCATCACCTCTACTCTCACCACTGTCAGGCAGGTAACGCGGGTTCGGAACAGTTGCTCTTACACTTTTAGTAACTTTCAATTTTTTCAGCAAGGAGGCCGATGATTCCTTGCCTTGGCTCATCTTGGTCAATCACCTGCATTGAGAAAGGGTAAACAATTAATAAGCATGTTGAAAAATGTAGCAAATAAGAATAAACATGTAATGCAATTAACAAGAAGCATGCCGAAGATGTAATGTCCAAGAACGCTGTATGACTATATTGCCTACACAACGGATTGGCTAAAAATAGTGGTAGTAATCAAGAAAGAGATATCGGTTCTGAGAAGAATGGGGTGGCCCTAACAGAAGAAAAAACTACACAACTGCCCCAAGCACAAATCTGCTGGAACCAGAAGAGCCAGGCCGCCTAATGTGTAAGCACCAAGTAGGCCAGCAGCCCCGCAGCGATTTGGAGTGGTCCTCAGCACATGTCTAGCACATATGAACAACACAACCTTCTCTAAGCACTATTTTATAGGATGATGAGATATCATTTATTCCCAGCCTCACTTTACCATCAAATGCACTATCATTTGCATTTAAGCGACAGTTAACTCCTTCAGAAAAGTTCAGGTAAACAAAGATCATACAATTAGTCTCCTGGATGGCATGATCTGTTGACTGTTGCAAGCGATGCGCTCGTACCCTTGCTCTACCTTTCCATATGCATAGGGAGCTTGAAGCACCATGTTTAAATGTTACGTCTGTTGCTTAATGATACCTATGATCTTCAGTTATCGGTACAATTTTGACACAAACTACTGGAGCGTTGTCTATAAAGCAAAGGCCAGTAAGCACGTCAAGTGGAAAGCAGGTTATGAGTCGGACGAAAGGCTTGGATGGGCATCTCTCTGGGTAAGTCATCACCCAAAATTGGCATTGAACTTGGCAATTCAGCTCATGATAGGAGTCAAAAGGTATTGTTTTCCTGCTATATATATTATTTGTATTTTATTAATAGAGATTGCATCATGTAATGCAGATTGGGGACGCAGGTGGCAAAACAAAGGAGGCCCCCCTGAAGTCAAAAATCTAGCTCGTGCTGAAAGTCCCCCAGGACAACATTACCAGCGGAGGAGCCGACGAGGAGGACGGCGCGGGGCTTGAGGGTGTCGGCGACCCAACGGCAGACGGCGACGGCGTCCCCGACCTCCCTGATGACCGCAGCGTGCTGCTCCCACAGCTGCAGCGCCCGGACGGCGGCGGGGGCGTCAGCTACTGGCTCCGGCGGCGGCTCGCGGGGCTAGGGTTTCAGAGGATTTGGGGATTTGCCGCTGTGTGGGTGGCGTACGGGGTGGGGCGGCCGGCGGCGGGGTCGGGGGCGGCGCGGCGGGTGGCGTACGGGGTGGGGCGGCCGGCGGCGGGGTCGGGGGCGGCCGACGGCGGGGTCGGGGGTGGGGTGGCGCCGTGTGGATTTGGGGATTTGCCGCTATGTGGATTTGGGGTGGCGCGAAAGTCGGGCCGATATGGCAAAGCCATCCAGGCCTACGCCGACGGCACAGCCGTCGGCGTATGGTTTTGCTTTTTTTTTAAGAAATCAATTATTCTTTTAATTTTTTTAATTCTTCTATTATTTTCTAAGTGGGTAGCTCAGTGGACTTAAAATATCGGTAGTACCCTTGCCCTTCGACGACGCAGCACCCTTGCCCTTCGACAACGCAGCACCCTTGTCCTTCGACTACCTAAATTAACCATGCCCCTTTCAGAACCATGTCGGATCGAAGTTGCCTACCTTCTCCAGTGGCCACTCTGACCGACAAATCGGCAAATCATCGCGTGGTCGTGAGACGGCAGATCGGTCTTCGATCCACGGAGCGGCAAGACGTCTCTGATGATTTGCAACCGTCGGAACAAGTGTTGGGAATGTTGCTAATAATCAGAGATTCTTGCCGCTGCTTCGATCCGACCGAGGGGAGGGTTCCCGGAACTGAAGGATTTCTGGATAGAACAAAACACCTGAATCCTCGCCATACACCCGAATGTTTTGTGTTTGAGCGCCACTTCGTTCCAAGCAGCGTTAAGACGTCTCTGATGATCTACAACCGTCCGGCAAGACATCTCTGATGATCTGCAACCGTTTGGAACGGTCGCAGGTCATCAGAGACGTCTTGCCGCTGGTTGCCCAAAGATGCCTCTCCGAGTGACGCTGGAATGTTTTGTGTGAGTGAGTAACCTGTCTGAGGAGGTGGGCTATATATAGGGTCGCATGGCCTACGAAGTGGTCGTGATAGTGCTGATCCGACGGCTCAGAAGCGCTCAAAAGAAACACACCGCTGATCCAACGGCTCACAAGCGCTGGAAGGAAGCACACGATCCGTGTGCTTCTTCCTGATTGAGCATACTACAGCTCACAAGCCCTGAAAAGAAACACACACCGCTGATCCAACGGCTCACAAGCGCTCGAAAGAAACACATCGCTGATCCAACGGCTCACAAGTGCTGGAAGGAAACACACGATCCGTGTGCTTCTTCCTGATTGGGCATACTACATCTCACAAGCCCTGAAAAGAAACACACACCGCTGATCCAACGGCTCACAAGCGCTCGAAAGAAACACACCGCTGATCCAACGGCTCACAAGTGCTGGAAGGAAACACACGATCCGTGTGCTTCTTCCTGATTGGGCATACTACAGCTCACAAGCCCTGAAAAGAAACACACACCGCTGATCCAACGGCTCACAAGCGTTCGAAAGAAACACACCGCTGATCCAACGGCTCACAAGCGCTGGAAGGAAGCACACGATCCGTGTGCTTCTTCCTGATTGGCCATACTACAGCTCACAAGCCCTGAAAAGAAACACACACCGCTGATCCAACGGCTCCCAAGCGCTCGAAAGAAACACACCGCTGATCCAACGGCTCACAAGCGCTGGAAGGAAGCACACGATCCGTGTGCTTCTTCCCGCCATTTCTCACTATATATATGTATTCATGGCCTCCATTGGCATAGCACATCTAAACTCATATCTGCAACCTCATCACTCTCCC
This sequence comes from Poa pratensis, assembly GCA_947311845.1. Classification (NCBI taxonomy): domain Eukaryota; kingdom Viridiplantae; phylum Streptophyta; class Magnoliopsida; order Poales; family Poaceae; genus Poa; species Poa pratensis. Next base: position 20,183,352 of record CAMZMU010000090.1, on the reverse strand, counting down.
ATGGCTTCCACCGTACCCACTCTAACCTACTCGGAGGCGGAGGCGCTTTGCGCCTCGAACTACCACTGCCCACCTGGCTACAACGTCCCCGCCGGCTGGAGGCTGAGCACCGGAGACGTGCCGGTCCCTCCTGTCCCTCAAGGTTTGGCGCGCCGGGCGGCCATCACGAACCACTACTACCTCGAGCTCACTCCAGAGCAGCGGATGGATTCCCGCTGGCAGCCAGACTATCGCCCAACTTGGGTACAATTGGTTTCTTCTTCTTATTGTTTTTCGGCTGTGTGCATCCGTAATACCCTACGTTATTGCATTGTTGTAGAGACTGGGTACAATTGGTATCTGCGTGATATTAATATATACTCTTTATCAAAAATCCAGGTGGATTCTATTTGTGCCCAACTCCTAGTTGTTGTGCATGCAAGGAACATGACATATCGCAGCTAGTGCATCTGATCACAGATATTAAAGAGCTCGCTAGTGGCAATAGAATCCACTCCTTTGTAAAAGTAGATCATATTCAGAATAGGGTTAGTCATAGTCTTGCAAACTTTGCAGGAACTGAAGCTCATACAGCTGTGTGGGCTGGTTCAGGTCCTGAAGTTGCCATTCAGGCCTGCGACCTAGACCGTCCTGTAACCCTTTCTGCTCAAATACAATCTCTTTTACTCGAAAGAAAAAAACCGGCGGCTGTCATGGTGGCTATCTCTGTTCTGCACCACCGCGGCAGTGTTGTTGCTACAATATAGCGGCACGGTTCTGGGGCGGTTGAGCAGCTTTTAAGAACAACAATTGCATAACTCACGAGAACCAAATATTCCAAGCACGAAATATGTTGCTTCCCAACTGGATCATCGGTCTAGGACAGTTTACAACATGATCATCGCGGCAATGGCGCCTAGTAGCCAGCCGTGTGTTTTCTGGCAACTTTTTTTAGATAAGGGGGTGAGGATCCCCGGCCTCTGCATCCAAGAGATGCACACAGCTATCCGCAATTATTAAGCATTCAAAAGTACAAGTTTACAAATCATGGATCACTTAAGGTGGCAACAAAGATCAGTCACTCAAAGAAAAGCTTATTGGACATCTAGACGTCTAGGATGTAACCATCCAGCCCGGCTGAAGATAGCCCGCACCACCGTCAGCAAACGGGTACATCCGGCGTCCATAAGTCCACGCTGGTCCGCAGGGAGCAGGAAAGACCAAGAGTGGATCCAATAACACGCCTTGTGAATAACCTGCAAGTAGTGAGTAGAGTTTGATTTGTTAAAACAATATCGTTTCTACAATTCCACGTAGCCCATAATATGGCCGCGACACCAATACGAATGCGGGCTTTAGTGACTTTATCAATCCCACTCAACCAACCACCAAAAAGATTCGAGATGCTCGTGGGAGGGTAAACATTGAAAGTGAAATGAACTAATCGCCAAATGTCCCGCGCAAACGGACACTTAATGAATAAATGGTCAGCGGACTCATCCGCATCACAGAAGACACACTTCTTGCATCCTACCCACCGTCTTTTAGCCAAATTATCTTTTGTTAAAATTTCCTTTCTATTAAGAAACCATAAAAAGATCTTAATTTTTAACGGGATTTTTAACTTCCATAGATACTTACGCAAATATCTAGTATGACCATTTAATAAGTCCTCGTAATAAGACTTGACCGTAAATTTGCCATTAGAAGTAAGGGACCACCTAAATTTATCATCTTCATCAGTGAGAGTCACACGCATTAGTCTCTCAACTAAACTGAACCATTTCGACCGATTTTGTCCTATTAGTGCCCGTCGGAATGGGAGATTAATAGGTACAGCCCGAAAAACATCAGCAACCGAAGCATGCTTGTTAGAAGCAATGTCATACAGGGAAGGAAATTCAGCTTTTAAAGGACCAGGACCTAACCAACTATCCTCCCAAAACTGAATTTGTTCCCCATTACCAACTGTAAATCTTCCACGCTTAAAGAAATCATCTTTCACCTTCATAATTCCTTTCCAAAAAGGTGAGTCCATAGGTTTAACTTGCACTTGGGATAACGGTTTACCCCCTAAGTACTTGTTCACTAAAATTTCTTTCCAAACACCCTCTTCGGTCAACAGTTTAAACAACCATTTACTCAAAAGACATTTATTTTGTTCTTCTAGAACCGAAATTCCCAATCCACCTTGGTCCTTAGGTCTACAAACGAGGTTCCATTTTGTTAATCTATATTTTCTCTTAAGCTGGTCGCTTTGCCAAAAAAACCGAGAACGATAAAAATCCAATCTCTTGCGAACACCCTTTGGTATTTCGAAAAAGGACAGCAAAAACATAGGCAAACTTGTTAAAACTGAATTTATTAGAACAAGACGGTCTCCGTACGACAACATCTTGGCCACCCAAGCTGCCAGTTTCTTCTCAAAACGGTCCTCCACAATTTTCCACTCTTTATTTAATAATTTTCTATGATGTATGGGTATGCCCAAATACCTAAAAGGCAATGAGCCAAGCTCACAGCCAAAAATACGACGATACTCCTCTTGATCATCTCTAGCCTTCCCAAAACAGTACAATTCACTCTTATGAAAATTTATTTTCAGCCCGGAAAGTTGCTCAAACAAAGCTAAAATTAATTTCATATTCACGGCCTTCGCAATGTCGTGTTCAAGAAATAATATAGTGTCATCCGCATACTGAAGGATCGAAACCCCCCTTCGACAAGGTGAGGAACTAGACCCCCCACTTGACCATCTTCCTTTGCACGAGCAATTAAAACCGCCAACATATCAACAACTAAATTAAACAGCAACGGTGACAACGGATCTCCTTGCCTTAAACCCTTGAGAGTCTGGAAATAATGACCGATATCGTCATTAACACGGATTCCAACACTCCCCCTGTACAAACCGAGCTACCCAATCACACCATTGAGGTGTAAACCCCTTCATCCGTAAAGTTTGTTGTAAAAATGACCATTTAACTTTATCATACGCCTTTTCAAAATCGATTTTAAACAGCACCCCATCCAACTTCTTCCTATGCATCTCGTGAATCGTCTCATGTAATACAACAACCCCCTCAAGAATATTTCTTCCAGGAATAAACGCCGTTTGAGTTGGGCGAACTACTCTATTCGCAATAGTAGTGACGCGATTAGTTCCAACTTTCGTGAAAATCTTGAAACTAACATTCAAAAGGCATATAGGACGATATTGCTCAATTTTACTAGCATCCTCTTTTTTAGGCAGCAAAGTAATTATGCCAAAATTTAGCTTGAATAATGGCAAGTTTCCGGCACGCAATTGCACAAACATTGCCATCAAATCAGCTTTTATTGTCCCCCAAAACTTTTGATAAAACTCCGCTGGGAACCCGTCCGGCCCTGGAGCTTTATTATGTTCCATTTGTTGAACCTTCGTTAGCTTGAACCTAGTGTCTTTTTTTCTTGAAAAGGGGAACGCTACCCGGCCCTGTATCGAAACGATTCACACAAAATTTTATTGCGAACTTTAGTATCAAGATAAATAATTCATGGACCACTCAAATTGAAAAGAAAAATCAACCAACAAATATTCTTAAGGTATATTCTTCTAGTATGCTGCTAGCCACCTTGCCTGAAGGGGCTAACAAGCGTTATCAGTCGAGTGCATCCAGAAATCATATGATCATGTTGTCCGGTGGGGGAGGAGGATGGATCACAAGTGGATCTAGTAGACGGCTCCATTCATAACCTGCAAATAATGAGGAACTTCCACTTCGTTAATAACAATATCATTATAGCAATTTCAAACTGCCAAAAAAAGACACCTACTTGTATACGCGTTTTAGTAGCTTTATCAATCCCGCTGAGTATCCTGTCTGCCTGTTCATCAAGTCAGTATACAACGATTTCACAGTGAAAATAGCTGATGTTGTCATCCTCCACATGCATCAATGTTTCCACTAAATGAAGCCATGATTCCCATCTATCCCCTTAGACATCCCTCCTAAATTGAATATTAAGAGGTGGAGTTGCATCCAACACATCCGCAACCAACACATTTTTGCGTCGCACGATACTATAAAGATATGTATGTATACGGTACCGATAATGGATCATCCCCTAACAAGGAATCTTCCCAGAATCTAGTTTGTAGATCATTACCTACAATGAAACACCCGTGATCAAAAAAATAATGTTTAATGACCATGATCCCTTGGGTGAACCAGTGGGTTTCGGTTGCACCTGAGATAACATTTTGCCACACAAATATTTGTTATGGATAAGGTCCTGCCATACCCATTCGTCTTTTGTCAATTTAAAAAGCCACTTTCCTAACAAACATTTTTTTACCAATCATCTCAATTCCCAGTTCCCCTGATCCTTGGGGCGGTAAATCATATTCCACTTTGTTCGTCGATATTTTCTTTGTTTTGGAACTTTGCGAAAAGAAACGATACCGATAAAAATCTAATATTTTCGACAAGCTCATTCAAGTTGAAGGTTTGAGAATCACTTCTATATTTTCTACAAAGTGCAAATTGTCTTAAAGAAAAAGAGATAAAATACTAGGGAAGTTACAAATGAAAATAAGTGACCAACCATGTGCTCTCTTCCACACAGCCAACAACAAAATTAGAGAATCAATGAAGTGTCATTACTTCCCATTTTACTTTCCATATTTAATTGCATTTATTTGTGAAAATATTATATATTGGCCAGGACCAACCAATCAAATGTTATAAAAGATAGATGAGAGGAAATATGGCGGAGGCTAGTGCGAGAGACAGAGGAAAGGAAAGGGACACAAGTTCATCGCCATGTCCGAACACGATTTGGACATGGGATTACCAAGTCGTGTGGTTGAGAGGCATCTGGAACTCAGCGGCCACGACAACGGTGTATCTAAATAGTCTCGCAATACCAATTAGGTAGCGGTGTAATAATTTAGTATGTTATTAGGGACCTTACGCATGCATGCTTAGCGTGATGCTCTCGATGACATTTCAGTATAATTTCGGTGAAAACCATGAAGTTTCGATGACCATGGACGCTGATGAGTATGACGTACTCATGGCAAAACTCTCAAGAGCTTGTAGCAAGGTGGAAAATGTGATAGGGTCTACTGGTTAAATTACTTGAACGGAACTGTGACCCTAATCTTTGACACGCGCCTGACCTTGCAGCAAAAGATAACCTAGGCCAGCTATTTCGATGGAAGATGTATTTTGTGTTTAGATCGATTGGAAGAAGATGAATTAGCCTATTCATTGATCTGAGGCAACGTGATAAGCAAATAGTAGATGTGAAGTGGTAGCTGAACTACAATATCAATGGTTTCTTGGAAATCGCAAGAAACAAGACGAGAACCAATATTCCATGTCCGAAATATCTTGCTTCTCAACTGGATCATTATTCATCGGTCTAGTACTATTGCGGCAATGGCGCCTAGTAGCCAGCCCATGAGTTTTCAGGCAACTAAATCACACATTTGTTAGCTTTAACCTAGCCTTTTCTTTGGAAAATGGGAACGCTGTCCCACCTCTACATCGAAACGATGCCCGGCAATGGGCTTTATTCCCTATTTCAAGAAAACAGGAGTTAATTGCACTGGCAGTCACACAACTCGTCTCGCATGTGCACTTAAGTCACACATCTGAAAAACGTGTATAACGGGTCCACAACTGAACAAATATGTGCACTTTGATCACAAGCAAGCCACATCATCCCGTTATTGACCGGAAATGTTCACAAAACACCTTGGTGTTATATTGGAAGGGTCATACTGAAAAAAGTGGTGCCCTGGGGCCACCCGTCAGGCAAATTCCCCACCAGCCCCTGCTCTCGCCGCACTCCCTGCAAAATTTCCCACCGGCCGTGAGCTCTTCGACCGGATCATCGCCAAGGGCCACTACACGGAGCGCGCCGCGGCGTCGCTGCTGCTGCGCACCATCTTGGGGATCATCCACACCTGCCACTCCATGGGCGTCATCCACCGGGACCTCAAGCCCGAGAACTTCTTGCTGCTTAGCAAGGACAAGCACGCGCCGCTCAAGGCCACCGACCTCTCCGTCTTTTTCAAGGAAGGGAAGGTGTCAGGGACATCGTCGGTAGCGCGTACTACATCGCGACGGAGGTGCTCAAGCGCAGCTATGGGCCCGAGGCCGAAATCTGGAACGTCGGCGTCATGCTCTACATCCTGCTATGCGGCGTCCCGAAATGGCGGAAAGGTAATTAAGCTTCTTCTCTTCTCTCGCTTGATTTTGCCATTGCCTGAGCTGAACCAAAAGACTGATTTGGTGCGAACAGAATTGGAGCACGGGATCTTCAACTCCATCCTGAGATTGCAGGTCAACTTCACCAGCGACCCATGGCCCCTTCTCCCTCACGTAGGGCTCGCCGCCACGCGGTTGGCCCCTTCTCCCTCGCGCCGCCGGAGCTCGTGGAGGGCGCGCCACGAAGCCGAGGCTGGGGTGCGCGGAGTCGGCGTTCTCGTCGGAGATGGAGGGCGGCGTGAGCCAGGTGGGTCTGCGGACGGCAGCGCTGCCCCGAGCGGGCGCATGAGGGGAGGACATGTGGGACACGGCGGTGGGTGCGGCTCGGGATGTGGCCGGCGGCGTGGCTGCCGGAGTTGGAGGGCGGCGTACGGGGAACAAGATGAACTTTTTGCAATACGGGACTCCTAATATTACTCTGGGGGTTTTCTGAAAATTTCCAGACCAAAACAGGATGACGTGGCCCGTTTGTGACCAAAGTGCACATATTTGTTCAGTTGTGTGACCCGTTATACACGTTTTTCAGATGTGTGACTTAAATGCACATGCGAGACGAGTTGTGTGACCGCCAGTGCAATTAACTCAAGAAAACAGCATAGCGGCACGGTTCTCGTTTGTGAAAAAATGCACCAAAGGTCACATAACTTGTCCGGCTTACTCAGCTTGGTAATTGACCAATTGTATCTATACTACTATTAAAAGAGCAAACTTGTGTTGATACATTGAATCTGATCCCTTCAATATTTGGTCAACGGTCCAGATCGCTCCAATGTTTGACAACTCAACATAAATCCACTTTTGCCCGTTTTACCCTCCCACTAAATCACATAATACTGCTAATGCCATCGTACCGGTTCGTTTTATTTTAACTTTGTGGTAATTACAGGAGTTGCCATTGTTAATAAATCCAACCTTGATAGTAGTCGCAACTCTCCCCGTTCCGTATCCTCTACCCCGTCTCTCTAGCCATCAAGCGGCCGTCGTCTTTAGTGGACACCACGGGCGGCCAGGCGGGTTGTTTGGCAGCGATCCAGGGGCCGTCGTCGTTAGCGGACACCACAGGCGGCCGGGCAGGTGGTTCTTCACGGACCAGCGTTTCCTCCCCATCCATGCATCTCAAGAATTGCGCTCACCCTCCAGCTTGATTCCACGACTTGTCGTCAGGTTGTACGGCGCTAGGAATCACCAGCGCAGGTAGCCTATTAACTTCCAGAACTAACCTGATCTTTCCTTGGACGTGGTGTTAGTTCTTTCAGATTGAACAGTGTGATTTCCCAAGTTTATTGGGCTTCAAATTTGTAAAGATTGCCTTTTCTTCTTTTTTGGATTCAACCGCACATGATGTTCAGGAGTGCGATCAGTTGCCATCCTCTTGACTTATTTATCTTGCAGGTGAAACATCGATGGTTTCCTGATGCCATTGAGAAAAATTATCACTAAGCAGGGAAAAGATGGGTAGAGTATCAATTGGATTGGTTAGTATCTCTGTTATCACCATGCATATTTGCTCTTTCTTTTTTTCACGTTTTCAGGTTCGTTCAAGTTTGTATATCTAGGGCTGAGTTAATTGATCCTCTGATACAATAAGAGTACACACGATAGATTAGCAAACTTATCTTGGTTTTTTAAGAACAAACGACGCCACGACCTGATCGACTCGCCGCCACAGCTGCCCATCGCCGGTGCCGCCCTGTCCGAGTTCTCGCCGCCGGGACCGACGCCACCACTTGACGCCGCTCTGCACGCCACCAAACCAGCGTTCCCGTGCCGCTGTTCTGCAGGCCAACATGGGAGCCGTGCTGGCCGCCGTGGCACTGCCCGCCACTACGTGAGCGTGCCCCCAGCCGCCCCATCGCGGGCCACCACACGAGCGTGTCGGCCGCCTGTGCTCTGCACGCCACCGCTCGAGCCTGCACGCGAGCCCGCGTGCACTATGACTTCCGCGGCGGAAGTTCCGCCCCTGCTCGATGTACTGCACCCGACGGCCACCTGATCCTCAATTATAATCTTGGACACCAGGCGCCGACTTCTCCCACCACCTTCTCCTAGACGGCGCCCAGGTCGGCAATCCCACGCCATGGACCTTGATGGCGCCCAGCTCTTCCACTTCCAGGTGGGACTTCAACGCCGTCCAGCTACTTTCCACAGCCAGGTGCGTCTACTCTTCTTTTCTATGTAGTGTTCGCTGATGCAATTCAGAATATGCACTGTTTGCTAATGCAGTAGTGTTCGTTGATGCAGTTAGTATAGCTTTTACCACACTATGACTTGATGTGCTCAAGTCAGAGGCGCTGCTTATGTATTGTATCATGTCAAAAGACGGAAAATTTAGAAGTCCATTCACTTACAGATCATAATTACATCTCATGGCAATGCTTATATTATTTCCCATGTAGCATGATTCTCAATAATCATTCTGACGTGACACCATGTTCATGTTCAATGTACAGGTGAAATAGTTCATGCACCTTACTACCTTAGCATACAAATCTCATATTTTCAGACAGTGTGACTACAAAGCAGGGTAGTTTGTTCTTAGTAAATCTGACAGCTATAGGATAATTAGTTTTTGTTACCAAGCTGATTTGTGATTGTTAATTGCAGAGCCAGATAATCCTTCAACTCTTACATTGTCTCTCAATTTTTCATTAATTCATAATGTGTCTTTACTTTGCTTATAAGAGAGTTGAAGGAAAGACAAATATTTTGTTGAGACGCGCGTGCGCGTGCATAAATACTAGTCTAGAAAAGGCCAAAGTAGTTGGGATCATTAAGGTTGCTGGAGTGGTATTATTATATTTACAACACTGTTATGCGTCCAACGTTTGACCAACGGACTGTTATATATGTCCGACGGATTGCATTAGCTCGTTAACAAGGAACGTCGGATTTACTCTCAAAAAAAAAAAAACGTCGGATTGTTGTGTTGTAAAAGAATCGGACGAAAAACATCAGATGCAAAACAACTTAGTTGTAGCAGAAATCCACTTTGGCACCCGAGCTCAGCTACACTTGATATCATGTACTCCATCCGTCCATAAAAGGATATCTCAACTTTATCTAAATTTTGCTTCGAAATTTGTTCCATCGCTTCACTATGTACTATTTTTACCGCAATAAAATCAGGCCTTTGGCCCACTGGTACGCAGCCATTACATGTTCATGCTGGTGTCGGTCCATCCCAGGACAGATGGAAGAGAACGAACTGGACCGGGTTTCTGTTTGTGGTACCACATGATTGCCGTTTCACCCATCGCCGCTCGATCTGCCCATGTTTTGACGAGGCCTAGATCCATTCCCCACCCATCTTCCACATTGGTACTCCATCCGGAGCACAAACAGATCCCATCCCCATCTACGTCCACAGCCTCCCACGATATGTCGTCGTCTGCGTCATCTTCACAAGCTCCTCCGTCCATCGATCCTCACCTCCAAGACTTACACTGCGGTGACCCAGCACACCACTGCATATTGTAGTGTACAAGGCGTTGATATAACACCCACGGAAGGACTAATCCGTAAATATTACATCACTCAGAGTAGTACAACAGAAACATTACGGTCCACTTTATTACACACCGCTAAAGATTACAAGCCAGAAATGTATAAAAACATCGACGTCTTCCTCTGACATGGGAGGAATGTCTATTATTGCGATGTTGACAGGAGTCAACCTACAAGCGATAGAAAACAATAAACTAAGAACCATCTTGGCTCAGCCGCTAAGTAGTACTAGTCTAGTCTGACTCGGCCAGGTTCCTACTATGGTAACTTTAAGTCTCCACTTCCTCCTCATCCACGTCGTCAGTTCCGTAGGTGATGATATAGTCGACGCATTCTACTCCTCCAGACAAATCAGGTGCTTCAAAGTACACCTCTTCGGCATGGTATGCTCCAAAGTCGTCTTCAGCGATCTCATCAGAGTCTAAGCAGAGATCAACGGAAGAAAAGGGTGAGCAACACTAGCGTTACCCAGCAAGTTCGAATAATAGATGATAAAGTGTATGATGCACTATCTACCATCCTGACCAAAAAGTCATGGATGATTATGCAAGTTTTGTAAAACATTTTTAGGAAAAGGTCCATTTTATTTTAGAAAACTATGCCCCCAGTCTCCACGGGTCTTTAGTCATCACTTGGGATGCCTTTCCCGCGGCGTTCTGTAGTTCCCTCCCGGAACAAGGATGTGACAGTCAGAATTTCTTTGTTTAACTCTGCAGAGCTGCACCACTTTACCCAACAGCAGCCTGGCTCCTTTTGCTCTCTTAGCACACCATGTGTGCTATAGCCAGAACTCAGGGCAACAAGTCATGTGGAGTCGCTTCCCTGCACAACGCATATCCGCCCATTTGTGACGCGGCTGCTAACTACGACCAATAGCCCGCCACCCCTCCCGAGCTTCTATTCCAGTCACTCCGTCGAGTGGGAAGGTCACGCGCTTCCACGCAGTTGGCCGCCGCAACGGACGCAACCAGGTAATAGCCTGCCGAGGATATGCGAACGAAGGAAGAAACCTCTGACGAGCCCATCCATAGTGAATCTGTTGGTTGATGCTTCAATACGGCGCAAGGATCACTAGGCCATGGGTTATTAATCATAGGTATATACTTTCCCGTACAATGGAACCTCCACCACAACATCAATCCGTGGTTCCATTGCCAGCCAACCATATATATAGCATTTCACATCATTCGAAAATAGATTTTTCTTTTTCATGCAATGATAATCCATATTACTTTGTAATTACTTTGATAAAAATTAATCAAGTAGGACATGCAAGTTGGAACTTGCCTTGAGACTGACAGGTAATGCAGTCTAAAGCTTCCGACGAATTGGGACCTTCGTGTTCTGAAAATCAATATCATTGTCTTTATGAGACAATGCTGAAAAACCAAATACATGCCAATATGCATATAATGAAATGATTTTTATTCTTTCCCAAAATTCCCCAGAGTTTTGTTAAGGATTTCGTTTAAAGATTTCTTTGATTTGAATTTTAATTAGGATGAGTAACATGACAGTCATAATGTAGTTCAAATAATACTTTGAACTTGATACATAATTTTCCCATATTATTTTCTTTTGAAAATAATTTGAAATATTTCAAAGTCATTTCCACTTAAGAATCATTTGAATTTTTGCTATAAGAAATGGTTTTCAATAAATCAAGTAGATATTATATTTGGATTACTTATTTTCTTCTGATATCTGTAGATATTTTGAAATTATTTTTAGGATTTTATTTGAATTTATAGCAAGTTTTGAAATTTGGAAGAATTTTGTAAGTTTAAAATTTTACAAATAGGTCCTTGGTCAACACTGGTTCAACCGAACCAGTCCACTCTCTCTCTCTTACTTCTCACTCGCACGAGCACGCGCCCGTGCTCGACCTCCTCTGGCGCTCGTGTCGCCCGCGCCGTCGCCGCCTCGCCCCGGCCAACTCCGGCCGCCTCCGCCGCCGTGCCGTGGGGCAAACGACTCCCCACGCGCCGCTCTCCATCCTCACCGGAGGGATTTGGGGATCTCTCCCCCTCGCTCTAGCGTGAATCCCCTCTCCCTAGGGTTAGGGTTTGCGCTGCGCCGCCGTGGCTTCTTCTCCCGCCGGTGTGCTCTCGCCATGGCTCGGTGCAGGGTCTCGCTCCCTGTGCCGCTGTGGTGCGGTGCTCGTTCCTCTACCACCATGGACCCCCTCCTTAGGTTGCGCGGGCACTGCCTCGCCGCCGAGGAGCTACGGCCATGGTCGTCAGGTAAAAATCTTCCCCCTCTTCTCTACTCTCTCTCAATCCTCTGCTAGCTGCCCACAGCTCTGATTCGAACTTGAGTTCAAACCATGGCTAGGTCTGTGATGAACAGATGATAACTTGGTGGATGATTTTCTCAAATTTGTGCACTGTCTCCCCTCTGTGTTTGCAATAGAGGTGTATGGGGTAGATCATGCATGTGTAGATCTTCCCACTGCCTCTGGAATTATTGTGAAGAGCATTTCTTGCTCACTGACATGATAAATGTATAAGAAAATTATTTCTGAGCTAGAACTTGTACTAGTTGTGATGATTAATTGGTTTAGAGCATGATTTGATCATGTTTTGCTCACTATGATGCCTCCTTGTAGAGTTACACAGTAGCTTTCTTGATTAAAAATGATTTTTATGTTTTCCTGTGCTTCTTCTAAGTGCACAACTTTGATATGAGCAGCTAATCCAGCTCTGCTGGTTCACTGTCATGTGGGTGATGCTTTATTAAGCAAAATAAGAACAGATGCTACACTAAGATCAACCCCTTACTTTTGTAGATGCTCAAACAAATGCTAAAACACTCAACTGCACTCCCTTTCATCTCTCTGTCCTATTACTTGCACAAAACAGAAGTACTCTGCTTGCAAATCATCTTATATAGCACCACACCTTGCTGAGCAAGGTTCTGTTAAGAACAGATGCTAAATTCAGCACTCAAGCATGGTTCTGTCATTTACAGAACCTGCTAAATCACTCTCTAGCACATATGTTTAACAACCTTGGGTGTAGAGCAGATAAAGCTACGGAAGAGTCTGATCTTGCTCCAAGGTTCAACCTCCTTCTTCTTGCTGCTTCAATTTTTCCTAAAGTATATTTGCTAGCTGAAATGGATTGTGGTGGATGGACTAGGTGATATCCATGTATAGAGATGGGTTGTGCTTGTTCTTGTGGAAGAACAGATGGACTTGTGATCTGGATGTGATGATAGTTGTGCTCTGTGTGTAATGTGGTTGCTGTGGATTTGTGTGTCCTAGTGGCTGCGGCTTGGGTCTATATTTATACAAATTTGGCACTCATGTGCTTGTGACACCAGGATAATTGGGCTGTGGTGACTAACCTGCTTACAGTGGCCCTCTTTGCCTCGAGTTGCTCTATTTGACTCATTCCTACACACCTTTTCACCTAGGAGATCAGCTCACTACTGCTGCAGCGCAGTTCATCTCCCCCTGGTGATAGCTATGAGTCATTCTTGACTCATTGCTCCTATCTGATCCAGATATTTGTGTGGAAATGCTTGGCTGAGAATTGGGAATGCTAAAGATAGTCGGTTTGCTAATTAAACTCAAGTGTGTGGCCAATTAAGCTCATTGCTAGCTTAATGAGGGATTTAGGATCCACTTGTCAATTAATGGCAAGTGTGATACCAAATTGTTGCCTCTTTTGCTTGCATTTGTTTTCTGGTTTAAAGTGGAGCTTGTGGATTTATGTGTTGCCTTTCTTAAATGATCATGAGATCAAAATGCTCAATTAGCACTTGTTGCCTTTGATTTTTGTTGCCTGAAGATGATTTCTGTTAAGTGCTATGCTTAAGCCTTTGCCCCTAATGTTGCCTTCAGTTCCAATGAGCATGATCAACAGATCAGTCCCTTTTGTTGCCTCAGGATTTTATTTGCATTCTCCACACTAATCTAACCAAACCATAGTTTTGGTTAGGCTAAAAACCAGGTTTCATATATTAACATGCCAACACCAAATGGTGTTGGCAACATTTTAATCATAACCCCCATTTCTTCTTGTATTTGTTGTTTGTTTTGCAGGTGAGAAGATGAAAAAGACATGAAGACTTTAGTTTAGGATTTTTAGTACTGTTTTTGTAATCTGTCAAGTGTTGTAAAATTATTTGTAATGAGGTCTTGTAAATTATTTGTGTTGATCATTTGTATCATTTGTATCCAAATGTTTCCCAAACATTTGAGTTGAAATTCTTGTAACACTTGTATATATATTTCTTTTAGAGATTCTTTTGGAAATATTTGTATATGAAATTGTGATGTAGATGAAATAGAATGAATAATTGTGTGGTGGATGAAATAAATGAATTTATTATCTGAAATGATGTCCTCACAATTCTTGTGATTTATATCTTGTTATATTTGTGATATGTGTGTATAGAAAGATTTAGGAAAGATTAGAATTGTTTTTAACTTAAGATTATTTCAAATTTCCTTTTGAAATCAAATGAAATCAAATCAAATGAAATCCAAAAGATTATGTTGAATAAGTACTAGTAAAGGTTTTGAAAATATGTCGTAGGGTTTATCGACTCCTCTCTACTATCTGTCAATATCTGACTCCCAGAACATCGACACTCGTCTGGAATCAACCCTCGAGTCATTTTAACACAAAAGCGCGAAAATTTTCCAGATTTCACCAAAAGATGCATGAATGCACAAATGCAGTTCCTATTTCTACCCTCTCGAGTCCTATAACTGCGGGGTATTACATCCTCTCCCCCTTAAACTAAACTTCGTCCCGAAGTTTCTTTTCTGGGGTACCTGAACAACTGTGGGTAGTCTCGTCGCAAATCTTCTTCTTTTTCCAAGTTGCTTCTTGCTCTGAGTGGTTCTTCCATTGAACAAAGCAAAACTTGATTGCTCTATTCCTTAATCTTTTCCAATTCTCCCTCAGTATCTTCTCAGGCTGTTCCTCATATGATAGGTCTGGCTTTAAATTCAACTTTTCAAACTCAATTGGTCCTTCTGGTGGTTTCAAACACTTTTGAGTTGAGACACATGGAACACATTGTGAACTTGTGATAATATAGCAGGTAATTCAATTCATAGGCTACTTCACCTTTCCGGCTTAAAATTCTGAATGGTCCTATGTATCTAGGACTCAACTTTCCTTTTACTCCAAATCTCTTTACTCCTTTGGTAGGACTAACTCTTAGATATACCATATCTTGTACCTCTGGTTCCCACTGTCTCCTGGATAGATCAGCGTAACTCTTCTGTCTACTTTGAGCTATTTTGAGACGATCTCTGATAATATCAACAATTGTTGTTGTTCCTTTATATACTCTGGTGCAAATTCTTTATTTTCTCCTACTTCAAACCAACATATTGGAGATCTACACTTCCTCCCATATAGAGCTTCAAATGGTGCCATCTGAATACTACTTTGATAACTGTTGTTATAAGAAAATTCAGCTAATGCTAAGTGTTCATCCCATGATCCTCCAAAATCAAGAACACAAGCTCTTAACATATCCTCTAAATCTGATTTGTTCTCTCTGTTTGTCCGCCAGTTTGTGGGTGATAAGCAGTACTATACTTCAAATGTGATCCTAACTTATTGTGAAGTTGTCTCCAAAAAGCTGCCGTGAATATGGATCCTCGATCGACACTATACTTTGTGGAACTCCATGTTTACTTACTATCTTTTACATATATGTCTACTATTGTGATGCATTATCTTTTTGATTGATTGGAATAAAATGAGCACTTTTTGTTAACCGGTCAACTATTACCCATATCGCATCCTTATTCCTCCTAGTTTTGGGTAATCCAGTGATAAAATCCATACTTATTTCTTCCCATTTCCACTTTGGAATTGGTAGTGGTTGTAGTAACCCTGCTGGACTCTGATGTTCAGCTTTCACTTGTCTACAAGTATGACATTCTGCTACATATCTGGCAATTTCTCTCTTCATATTGTTCCACCAAAATACTTTCTTCAAATCCATGTACATCTTGGTACTACCTGGATGTATAGAATATGGTGTCTCATGTGCTTCTTTCAAAATTATGCTCTTGATCTCTTGAATATCTGGAACACATATTCTACCATGATACCATAATGAATCAGTTTCTGGCCTCAAAGTGAATTCAGAACTCTACCTCTTTAATCCTGCGGATTTCTTCAGCTATGAACTCATCTTCTCTTTGTCTGGAGAGAATATTTTCTTTCAACTCCATCTCTGTTTCTTCAACAACTTCCATAGCTGCAATACTATTCAACTCTGGACCTTCCCAGATTTCAATACCGCTTTTCTTATCTCATTCCTCAATTCTTTGGGCATTCCTTCTTCCATCAAAGGATTACAATTAACCTTGCGACTTAAAGCATCTGCCACTACATTGGCTTTTCCTGGAGTATAGTTTATTGTCAAGTCATAATCCTTGATTAACTCTAACCATCTCTTCTGCCTCATATTCAGTTCCTTTTGTGTGAAGAAGTATTTCAAACTCTTATGATCCGTATATAGTTCACACCTTTCTCCATAAAGAAAATGTCTCCATTGCTTTAAAGCATAAACTACTGCTGCTAACTCCAAATCATGTGTAGGATAGTTAAGTTCATGTGGCTTTAACTGCCTTGATCCGTAAGCAATTACCTTGCGATCTTGCATCAATACACAACCTAATCCATTTTTAGATGCATCACAATATACTGTGTAAACTTTTCCAGTTTCTGGTACTGCTAACACAGGTGCTGTTGTAATCTCTCTTGAGTTCTTGGAAACTCTTTTCACACTTCTCCGTCCATTCAAATGGAACATTCTTTCTGAGTAACTTTGTCATTGGCCCGGCTATCTTAGAAAATCCTTCAATAAATCTCCGATAATATCCGGCCATTCCCAAAAATCCTCTAATTTCCTTAGGGTTCTTGGGTGCTTCCCATTCCAATACTGCTTTTACTTTCTCCGGATTGACTGCAATCCCTTCTTTACTGATCACATGACCAAGAAATTCCACTTGATCCAACCAAAACTCACACTTACTGAATTTGGCATATAACTGATGTTCCCTTAGTGTCTGTAACACAATACTTAAGTGTTGTGCATGATCTTCCTTGGTTTTGGAATAGACCAATATATCATCAATGAACACTATCACAAACTTGTCCAAGTATGGCATGAAAATCTTGTTCATCAAGTTCATGAATATTGCTGGTGCATTGGTTAAACCAAATGGTACTACTAAATACTCATGATGTCCATATCTTGACACAAATGCTGTTTTGGGAATATCCTCAGGTTTAATCTTTATCTGGTGGTATCCTGACCTCAAATCTATTTTAGAAAATACCCCTGCTCCTCTTACTTGATCAAACAAATCTTGTATCCTTGGCAACGGGTATTTATTCTTAATGGTCACACTATTCAGTTACGAAAATCTCCACACATTCTTCTTCCTCCATCTCTTTTATCCACAAATATACTGGTGATCCCCAAGGTGATACACTTTCTCTTATAAATCCTTTATCTTCCAACTCATCTAATTGCTCTTTGAGTTGTACCAATTCCTTGGGACCCATCTTGTATGGTGCTTGTGCAATAGGTGCTGTACCAGGAATCAAATCTATGGTGAACTCAATTTCACGATCCGGTGGCATCCCTGGTAACTCATCTGGAAAACATCCTGAAATTCTTAACCACTGGGATTTCTTCTATCTTAGCTTCCTTCATAGCATTCAACTGTAAATCTGCTCTTAACTGACTATGCTTATCCCCTTGGTATACTGTTCTCATACCTCCTGGTCCTCTCAAAGACACTGTCTTTTCTGCACAATCTATTTGAGCTCCATGATCAGATAACCAGTCCATCCCTAAGATGACTGCTATATCTTTCATGGGAATTACTAGCAAATCAGCGTCATAAACGCGATCACAGATCATAATTACTTGATCCATTTTGACTTGCGTTACTAACAATTTTCCCCCGGCCGACATGACCGTTATGGGTACTTCTAACGGCTGACATCTAATCCCATATGCATCCACAAATTGTTGCGAAATAAAAGATGTAGTAGCTCCAGTATCAAACAAAACTTTGCCAGGATGAGAAAGGATTTTGAGCGTACCGATCACCACGTTGTCGGTGTTGTTGACTTGCTCCAAACTGGTGCAATTCAGCCTTCCATATGGCTTCCCTTTGCCCTTATCTGCTGCATTCCTTCCAAATCCTCCATTCCTTGGCTTGAATCCTCCTCCACCTTGGTTATTTCCTCCACCAGTTCCTCGGCTTATCTGTTGATTCTGTTTATTTGGACAATCAGGCTTGATATGTCCAGCTTGTCCACATCCAAAACAGATGATTTTGGGCTTCTGACAATCCTTCATCAATGTCCTCTCATTCCACAGTTATTGCATATCAAATTGTTAACAGGATTGAAGCTTCGTGGAATAGGCTTCCTTCCTTCAGTTCTAAGCTTAGGCTTAAAACGTAGATTTGGTGGTTGCCTTGGACTTGAAACTTCCTTGGTTCCATCCTTGCTTTCTTCCTTCTTTCTTCCTGAAGTAACTTATAATCATCCTCCAATGTTATTGCTGCATCTACCAACTCCTGAAACTCCTTTGGTTTGTCAACCTTAACTGCATCTTCATAAAAGGACTCAGACCCTTCATGAATCTCTTCTTCCTTTTCTCCTCAGTGTCTACTTCATCCAATGCATACCTCGATAACATGTTGAACGCACTGACATAACGTCCAACAGGTAACTCATTCTGTCTCAGATTCTCAAACTCCCTCCTTTTCAATTCCATAATACTTTCAGGAACATGTGCTTCCCTAAACCTCTTCTTAAACTCCTCCCAAGTTACAACATGATCAGCAGGTAGTGTTGCCACTATGGCTTCCCACCATGATGCTGCTGGTCCGGTAAGCAAATGAGTTGCATACCTAACCTTCTCCTCATCAGAACATCCACTGTGTTGAGCTTTCGTTCAGTATCTGCCACCCAATCTTCTGCGTCCATAGGTTCTGGAGCTCTTGCAAATGGTATGGGTCTAGCATTTTGGAAATCTGATAGAGTCACTCCTTTAAGTACTTCATCCCTTCCTCGTCCTGCCTGTATTTCCAGCAAATCTTGCAGAAATTTATTCTGCCTTTCCTGGTCTTGGCGCCTGCCTTCTTCCACCATCTGCATATACTGCATGAAACTTTGCTCCGTGATTGGCCTTGGTGGTTGTGGTATTCCTCCTGCATCTGCATCTTGCTTCTCCTTAAGTTCACGTTCTTGCCTCTGCACATCACTCTCCTCACCGATGTACGCCATTACCCTCTAGTCCTGTTACATCGAATCAGAACTCTCCATTACATTATGCATATGCACTTCGAGTCCTATTCCATGCACAAGTACTAGTCAAACAATGGAAAACAGAAAAATCCAAAGAACACAAAACTTTTCAAACATATACCATGTATTATACATGTAGGATTACAAACATGGGTACATAATAGTAACACACTCTAAAAGTGAGTAGGTCTCACTTATTGCTACCAGCGTCCTTACAATATACGTACAATACCCTATATTAACATATTACACAACTACTGCTTCACTCCGTCCTGCTCTCTTCACTTTTCCGCATACTTCCCAGGCTTCCAGTGACAGTTACGCCTGGTCCTCCTGAGAATCCCGGGTAACTTCACATTAATGGTAGGCTGATATTCAGGGTCAGATGGGCTTGCTTCTAACGTCATATCCGTCATGGCGAAGTAACTATCAAGATACTTGTATGCCGCTGCTTCCCCATCGTAAACCTCCTCATCTCCATAACCCTCGCCTCCATCATCGTACCCAGTTGGTACTGCCTCAAAGTTATTAAAATACCCTCGTGATTCGTCTCCCTTCTCCGTCTTCGGGTAGTACTTGGTCTCGTACGCATACTTCCATTCCTCATCTTCCTCCTCAGAATCTATTTTTATTGGCTTACTTGACTCACCAACTCTAGACTTCCTCCTAGGGGTATGACTAGTAACTTCCGGCTCTCCCGGATCTCCTGGAATTCTTATGGGATCACTCTGTGTACCCTGATAAGGTTCTTCATCCCAACCTGTGGCACTTGGTACTTCAGGTTCCCAACTCTGCCACCCTTCTCCTCATCAACTAAGACATAACCAGAGTGTGGTGGTGTATAGTCAGGATAAATTGGGGTATCGGGTTCTACTTCCTCCACATACCTAGTTGGTGTGGGTGGTGGATCAGTGTATCCCTTCTCTGCTTCATACCTCAGTATATCACACTTTTCCTGAATAACTTCAGGACTGGAGTACTGCTCTATCATGGCTTCTACCTCTCCGCTACTACTCCGAACGTCTTATGATACGCCCGAATCATCTTGAGACAACTGTCCATGAACTCAGCCACATCACGTGGATTAGTTTTCAGGAAAGCCTTATAATCCACTGGACCCTCAAGCCGGTAATTCGCACTCGGAATAGCGTTAAACGGTGTTTCCACCAACGCATAACTCTTGGATGTCCTTATCTCAGTAACTGCTCTGACAGCAGCAATCTGGAAAGCTACTTCCACATTCTTCGCTTCTCCAAAGGGCATTTTGAATCCCATCTTAAGTTCAGGTGGTAACTTGAGTGCTACACGGTACAGGGCTAAAATTGATCCGTCGTAAAAACTCATCACTTTCACTATCACCTTGGTTTTGATACCAAGAAAATAGATCAGTTGCTGAAGCATTTCCGCCCAGCTTCCCCGAAAAACACCCTTGCCCAACTCAGCATCTCTCACACGAACCGACCTCCTGGGACCTCGTTTCTCCATCCTAGCTGTTATAGCCAAAAAGGATATCAGAATTGAAATGAAGTAATAATTGCATGATAATGCTATTCTCAAGTGAATATCAATCATAACAAATTAAAACTCAATTCATTCTAAGGCCTCGCACACCTACAGGTTTTTCCCTTTAATAGGTTTCCAACCTAAGGTCTAGCAATTGCTCTGATACCATCTGCGGTGACCCAGCACACCACTGCATATTGTAGTGTACAAGTCGTTGACATAACACCCACGGAAGGACTAATCCGTAAATATTACATCACTCAGAGTAGTACAACAGAAACATTGCGGGTCCACTTTATTACACACTGCTAAAGATTACAAGCCAGAAATGCATAAAAACATCGACGTCTTCCTCTGACATGGGAGGAATGTCTATTATTGCGATGTTGACAGGAGTCAACCTACAAGCGATAGAAAACAGCAAACTAAGAACCATCTTGGCTCAGCCGCTAAGTAGTACTAGTCTAGTCTGACTCGGCCAGGTTCCTACTATGATAACTTTAAGTCTCCACTCCTCCTCTCGTCGTCGGCTCCGTAGGCGATGATGTAGTCGACGCCTTCTATTCCTCCAGACAGATCAGGTGCTTCAAATACACCTCGTCGGCATGGTATGCTCCAAAGTCGTCTTCAGCGATCTCATCAGAGTCTAAGCAGAGATCAACGGAGGAAAAGGGTGAGCAACACTAGCGTTACCCAGCAAGTTCAAATAATAGATGATAAAGTGTATGATGCACTATCTACCATCCTGACCAAAAAGTCATGGATGATTATGCAAGTTTTGTAAAACATTTTTAGGAAAAGGTCCATTTTATTTTAGAAAACTATGCCCCCAGCCTCCACGGGTTTTAGTCATCACTTGGGATGCCTTTCCCGCGCGTTCTGTAGTTCCCTCCTGGAACAAGGATGTGACAGTCACAATTTCTTTGTTTAACTCTGCAGAGCTGCACCACTTTACCCAACAGCAGCCTGGCTCCTTTTGCTCTCTTAGCACACCATGTGTGCTATAGCCAGAACTCAGGGCAACAAGTCATGTGGAGTCGCTTCCCGCACAACGCATATCCGCCCATTTGTGACGCGGCTGGTAACTAAGACCACTAGCCCGCCACCCCTCCCGAGCTTCTATTCCAGTCACTCCGTCGAGTGGGAAGGTCACGCGCTTCCACGCAGTTGGCCGCCGCAACGGACGCAACCAGGTAATAGCCTGCCGAGGATATGCGAACGAAGGAAGAAACCTCTGACGAGCCCATCCATAGTGAATCTGTTGGCTGATGCTTCAATACGGCGCAAGGATCACTGGGCCATGGGTTATTAATCCTAGGTATATACTTTCCCGTACAATGGAACCTCCACCACAACATCAATCCGTGGTTCCACTGCCAGCCAACCATATATATAGCATTTCACATCATTCGAAAATAGGTTTTTCTTTTTCATGCAATGATAAACCATAGTACTTTGTAATTACTTTGATAAAATTAATCAAGTAGGACATGCAAGTTGGAACTTGCCTTGAGACTGACAGGTAATGCAGTCTAAAGCTTCCGACGAATTGGGACCTTCGTGTTCTGAAAATCAATATCATTGTCTGTATGAGACAATGTTGAAAAACCAAATACATGCCAATATGCATATAATGAGATGATTTTTATTCTTTCCCAAAATTCCCCAGAGTTTTGTTAAGGATTTCTTTTAAAGATTTCTTTGATTTGAATTTTATTAGGATGAGTAACATGACAGTCATAATGTAGTTCAAATAATACTTTGAACTTGATACATAATTTTCCCATATTATTTTCTTTTGAAAATAATTTGAAATATTTCAAAGTCATTTCCACTTAAGGATCATTTGAATTTTTGCTATAAAAATAGTTTTCAATAAATCAAGTAGATATTTTATTTGGATTACTTATTTTCTTCTGATATCTGTAGATATTTTTAAATTATTTTTAGGATTTTATTTGAATTTATAGCAAGTTTTGAAATTTGGAAGAATTTGTAAGTTTAAAATTTTACAAATAGGTCCTGGTCAACACTGGTTCAACAGAACCAGTCCACTCTCTCTCTCTCTCTCTCTCTCTTCTCACTCGCACGAGCACGCGCCCGTGCTCGACCTCCTCTGGCGCTCGTGTCGCCCGCGCCGTCGCCCCGGCCAACTCCGGCCGCCTCCGCCGCCGTGCCGTGGGGCAAACGACTCCCCACGCGCCGCTCTCCATCCTCACCGGAGGGATTTGGGGATCTCTCCCCCTTGCTCTAGCCTGCATCCCCTCTCCCTAGGGTTAGGGTTTGCGCTGCGCCACCGTGGCTTCTTCTCCCGCCGGTGTGCTCTCGACATGGCTCGGTGCAGGGTCTCGCTCCCTGTGCCGCCGTGGTGCGGTGCTCGTTCCTCTACCACCATGGACCCCCTCCTCAGGGTGCACGGGCATTTCCTTTTGAAATCAAATCAAATGAAATCCAAAAGATTATGTTGAATAAGTACTAGTAAAGGTTTTGAAAATATGTCGTAGGGTTTATCGACTCCTCTCTACTATCTGTCAATATCTGACTCCCAGAACATCGACACTCGTCTGGAATCAACCCTCGAGTCATTTTAACACAAAAGCGCGAAAATTTTCCAGATTTCACCAAAAGATGCATGAATGCACAAATGCAGTTCCTATTTCTACCCTCTCGAGTCCTATAACTGCGGGGTATTACATACACCCTTTGATTCCTTGTCTGTTCTGCGGCGCGAAGATTCTCCCGTTCGTTTGTCAAAAAGGAACTAGGCCGGGGTTTTGATACCTTCGATCCGGATTATCGGATTGTAGTATGTAGATCTTTCCCCTATGAGATTTAGGGTTTATCAAACCGGGAAATATTTGCTTGGCAAAGAAATATGATCAAGTTCAAGAGAGAGTTCTTAAATGTCTTTGTTCTACCGGACCAAACTGTTTGCTTGTGGTTGTATATCAATGATTAAAATAGGTCGGGGCTTAAGGTTTCACCTGCAGCAGTGCATGTTATGTATGAGATAAATAAGATAAAATGATGCTGCGTTAGTCATAAATAATTCATATGAGTGCAAAATTGTGTATGAGCAATGCGTCCATAAAGCACCAATGCCTACAAAAGGATCAATTGTCCACTCTGGCCCTAATCCGTCTTACGGGTTGCATTCGGTAACTAAGTCTTCTTTTACGAAGACAGACAGAAGCAGTAAGTTTTTGACGTCATTGTTTCTCTAGAGAATTGCTTTCAGGTATTGTATAACTCTTACCGTCACCGAGCTTCTCACATAGCCTTCTACTTTTCCCTTTCCTTAGAGCATCTCCAACCACAATGGCCAAATTTGGCCCCCAAACTGTTCGCGGACACGCCCGGACGACCCCCAAAAACGTGCCGCTCCAGCCGTTCCCCTAAAAAAGAAACCCCCAAATCCATAAAAACCCATGCAACGTCGGAGGGAGAGTTGATCAACGTAAATATATAGAACGTTGATACATAGTTCATCCGACAGCAGGTCGCCGGATTGACAAACATACTTACAAAAGTAAATTAGAGATGGGCAAATCTCACATCGGAGATTTGCCCTTGCCAGAGCCGCCGCCCTTGGACCGCTTGCGGAAGGCGAAGTACGGATCTTCGTCTTCCTCGTCGACTTGGCCGGCGAGGATCCGCACGGCGTGGGCCTGCTCCTCTGCGTGGCGGCGCGCATTGGCCGCCGCCTTCTTCTTCTCTGCCTCCGCCTCTGCCTCCGCCTGCGACAGCGTGATGGCCGCCTCCAGCGCTTCTTGGTCCTTGCGGCGGCGGCGGGCGTCGGTCTCGGCGGAGGTGAAGGACTGCGCCACCAAATCGAGGGGGAGGTCCGCGTCAGCCCCGGCGACGGCAGCCGCTATGCTCAGCCACTGGCCCGCCCGCTTCGCCTGGCGGAACACTTTGCCCACCGTCTCCGGCGCCCGTGGCGGCGGCACCGGCAGAAGCCTCCACACCCTCCCCATCGGGAAGGATCCTCCATCCAGGAGGGCTTGGACCGGAGGGAGACGACGACGCGGCGCGGCCGCAGACGCCGGAGCTGACCTGCGGCTGACGCTTGGCGGCGCCGCCGATCTACGCGCCGGAGCCGACCAGCGGCTGCATTGGCCACTGGCCGCTCCCGCTCCCGATCCACGCGCCGGCGTGCTCGAGTGCCCCTTTTCCTCCAGCGACCGGAGGACAGCGACGCGGTAAGCGAGGTCGTCGTCGGGGTCCTCCTCCTCCGCACGTTGCTTGACCGCCGCCGCCGGCGCCTTGCTCTCCGCGTCCGCCGGCTCATCCCAGAAGCTGCTGTCCTCGGAGCCGCTCGACATTGCGGATTGGAGATGAGGAGGAATGGGGAATGCGGTTAGGGTTTTCTCGGGGGCTCCGATTTTATCACGCCGGCGACGCGTGGACACCGCCGGTCAGTGTTCTCCGACGGTCAGCCTTCATCCGACACGCGTGCCCAACTTGTCAGCGACCTGAGGGCGGATGCGTCCGGTCGCGTCCGGGCGGCCCCAAACCCGCCCCACATTTGGGCTGGGTTTGGGGTGTGCCGGACCGCCCGGTCGTTTGGGGCCGTTATGGGGGCCGCGGTTGGGTGGCGTTTTTTGGCCCAAATCCCGCCCGGACCGTCCGCCCGGACGTATAGGGCGGGTTTGGGGCCTCCGCTTGGAGATGCTCTTACCTTTACCTTGATCACTCTTCGGGGTCTTGGGTACCTGACAATTCCTAGGAGTGAGGTATTGACAAGAGATATAAACATACATCATATCGTACTCTTTACACTAATAAAATCCAGACCGGTCGGTCTGACTGCTTGTTTACCGGTTCAATTGTTGGACCAGCATTTTAAAAAATTTATTCTTAGTAGGGAAATACGGAAATATAATGCAAAAGCCGCTAGGTTGACTTAAGTATAATAAACATTAATAAAGCAAGCGCAAGATGGTTAGTGCATCCTGAACTACGGTATGAAGGACAATTCTTAGATGAAGAGCATAGCCCAACAACCTTCAACAATTAGTTCATATCCAGGATCTCGCGCGATTGGAAATAGCCATTATATGCAAGCAGTCACATGTGCCACTTCGGCCGTGTTTGGTTATCTGCATGGTTTTTGGGCTTCTTATATCCGTGGTTTTCACTATGGAGAAACGTGGTTTAAACCATATTTTGTATCCTGTTTGGTTGTGTGCATTGTATTGTTTTTTATCTAGTGTTTGGTGAGCTACAAATTTAGTTTTAGAATGATTAGATACACTACACTGGTGTTTGGTTGTGTATGTGTATTGTACTTTTCTTGTGCTCATCCGGCCCCTTTGAAATCGGTGATTTTACCGCCTCTTTTGCAAATATTAGCATATTTAACACACATATTCAACACACATCGTAGGAGCACTTTCAACACACATGATAGGGGCACTCATTTTATCAGCACTAAACATATACTAGCGTATTGCTTAATCAGATTCTGGCAATTGAAAAAACGGCCGATTATGACCTTCCTAGCGAGCCAACTTTTGGGCTAATTTAACGTTTGTGTCATGCAGTTACGCGGTGCGAGCCAGACAATCAGACAACCCATTTTTACATCTAGCGAAGCTGTGCCGATCTTATCTTAGAGCAAGTATAATAAGTCCTAGTCAGCAGGCTATAATGATTTAAAAAGTATATTTGTACTTACAAGGAGAGAGAGAAGAAGGGAGAGGAAGGAAGCGGGCTCCTATACAAGAGCCAGCTGCATCACTTGCCCATAGGCATTATGTGAGAGTGCAAGGTGGGTCATGTATTGATAAATTAGTACATGTATATAGCCAACTATTGTAAATGATGACTATAGTTAACTATAAGTGACATGACAGGCTCTATTATTAACAATGTTCTTAGAGAGGACTGAGAGAGGATCGGCGCTCTTTTCGAGTCTCACAAAAAACTCAAGAAACTGACCCGGTTGCCGGCGACTTCCACAGCCGTCGATGTCGATCGGGTATTGAACTCCGTGCAGATCACCCAGCGAAACCCCCTATAGAGTTGACATAGCTTATCGATCTCCACTAATTGGCCAACTCGAGGCGAGCTTGATTCCATGGGCCAGGGAAGGCTTCCATGAGCTCGCTTTGGAATTCTCTTCTCCACACCACTCCCCGCGTGAGCATGACCAAAATCGCAAGCAATGGCGAGACGCAATCTCAACCGAACCGGGAGTATATATTCTAGCTAGAACTAAACAATCAGACGCATTTCAGAAAAAAAAATGAAAATGCACGTCAGCTGTTGGGTCAGCAAGCACTAATAAACTAAAACCTTTGTTGTTTTGCGCTTTTAAAACCAGCTGCCGAAAGCAGCACGATTCGTCTATGCGGCCTCACACGTCAGTCAGGGACACGCCTCCCCCATGTCGGCCACCGGTGAGCCCCGCAACATTGCATAGTTGGAGGGAGATTAGAAGAGGGGAAATTAGCTTATGGTGTAAGAGCATCTCTAGCAGATTTGGAAAACGCAAACCGTCTAACGGGTCTCACCCGAGTAAGTATAAAATTTTCCTCCCAAAATAGATACCGTAAAAATACCCCTAAAACATATTGGACCCACAAATTAGTACTCCCTCCGTCTCAAAATAAGTGTGTTAAATTTGCCCTAAACTGAATGTTTCATGTATAGATACATCTATTTTAGGCAAACTTGAGACACTTATTTTTGGACGGAGGGAGTAGTTTTTCCTTTTTCCCTTCCTTCTCTTTTTCCTTCAGTCTCCCTCGACCGTGCCCAATTCCCATGCCCTGCCGCTACCACCGTCGATCTCCTCCTACCTTTATCGGAATCAGCCGAAAACGGTCGGAATCAGTTGATATCGAGCCTATCTACCGGAAATTAGAGTAGATTTGGACGGAATCAGAGCGTGGCGATATAAATTCGTCGTATTCCTGCGAGTCGGGAGCCGGTCCGGTGACGTTTGGACTGAAATTTCCCTCCCACCAATTATCGCTAGCCTTTTGCGGGGATGAGGTCAGCCTGGGCGAGGTGAGAAGCTCGATTCGAGCTTCCCAACCCGGCACTGCCCAGAGGCGTTTTTCGCATGAGTCCGCCACTGCCGAGACGGCCCGACCCAGGCTACCAGACAACTTATACGTAGCTCAGCCAAGTTGAGGTGAGAATCTGCGGGTTCACCCAGTCTACCAAAACACCCTTAGTTCACACGAAAATCAACTAAAAAACTGAAGATATGGGCCACTCAGGGTCCAATATCCTGCTCCCCGGATTTTTTTCCTGGTTGGGCGTTTTTCTGGGATCTAACCGGGTCGTTTGTCCGGTGCGAAAACTGTAAGCGACGGTTATTTTCCAGCCTGGAAACTTTTGGAAACTTATTCGAGATCTGCTAGAGTTGCACTGAGTAAAATCACTTGTTTGGTTGGGGATCATGGGAATCTGCGTGAGATGGGGAAGGAGAGTTGAGAGCATCTGCACGATACCCCAAAGCATCCAAGGGCCTATTAGGATGAAAAACATAAAAAAAACGGCCACACTAGCACCACTAAGTGTCAGAGTCGAGCCAGTTTCTATCTGGCACTCCCGAGGGGATCTCCAAACTTGGGGCCTGCTCGAGATGCCGGATAAGCCCTCCGACAGGCGGAGCCTACCTGTCATATACACCAGCCGGCGCGCCATCACCTGACGCCGGAGCTGGGTGACACGGGAGGAGCGATCCCGTCCGAAGTGTGACGACAACAACTAGGCACAGTAGCTCCAGCACTTCGATCGAGAGCGGCAGGAGGCCTCGCGTTCCATGTCGGCTAGATCCCGCCCTCACGCTACAACGTGGAGGCGTGACACCCCAGATTTTTTGTTTGCAATGTTTTTTATTTATGTGCCGATGTGGGCAGCACCCCAAATTTGACCGGACAAGTGTCTGACACCTTTAAACTAGACATAATTTAGGGTGTCGGACCAAATTCCGGGGTGCCGATGGAGATGCTCAGAGGCTCCGAATTCACACCGTTCTGGGTACCCCTTTTTTTTTTGCGAAAAAAGCTTCCGATCTATTCATCAACTGTCAAGGTAGTACAAAGAACATAAGAAATAACCAAAATTACATTCATGTCCGTAGACCACCTAGCGAACCTAGCGACGACTACAAGCACTAGAGCGAGCCGAAGGCGCGCCGCTGTCATCGCCCCTCCATCACTGGAGTCGGGCAAAACTTGTTGTAGTAGACAGTCGGGAAGTCGTCATGCTAAGGCGCCACATGACCAGCGCACCAGAACAGCAACCGTCGCCAATGAAGAGAAGCGTAGATCAAAAGGATCCAAACTGTAGACACACGAACGAAGACGAACAAAGATCAGATCCAAACGGATCCACCGAAGACAAAGACCGACCAAATCCCGCGAGATCCGACGGAGACACACCTCCACACGCCCTCCGACAACGCTAGACACGCTGTTGAAATGGAGGCTAGACGGGGAGGACCTTATTTCATCTTCAGGGTGCCGCCGCCGCTTCATCTCCCTAAATAGGACACAAAACCTAACAAAACACAAAAAAACATATGAGAACGGAGCCCTCCCACCGACAAGTACCGAGATCCACCGCGCCACCATGACCCTAAGGCCACAGAGGCGAGATGGATCGGTGGCGGCGCCTGCAGGAGGCAGCGAAAACCCTACCCTGTTAATTCATGGGGCAGCAAAATTCCCAATAAAAAAGGCCATAGGTCACCAAATCCCGGGACTGGGAGTGAATATGTTATTCCCAAGTCGTATCGCTCGCATCGCGGGTCTTTCTTTCCTCTCCTCCCCCACCGCTTAGTTGAGAGTCGGCCGCCGCGTCCATCGCTCCTCCCGGCACGCTCCCCTCTCCTCCCCGGCGGCTCTGCTGACCGGCGTGGAAGAGGATGCGCTGCGCGGGCTGTATATAGTAGTTTCTTAGGTTTAGCTTCTGCTGTGTGTGCCCAAGTGGCGTCTGAGGGTAGGTTCTTGGATCTCTGCAGCTAGATCCACGGCGCCGTGGATTCTCTCCGTCGAGCTGCGCTTCGCCGGTGGCAGGCGGGTGCGCAAGTGAGGCTGAGAGATCCACGCATCGCTCCCAATAAGGTCTGCAAGGAAGCTGTGGAGCTAGGGTTCTTGAGCCAAGCCTGGCTTCGTATGGCGAATCTTCTGCCGGCGGCGGAGCTCTTGTGGAGGGAGCCATATGCTGCGAAGATGAAGAAGCCGTGCGGCTTCTTGAACAAGGCTCGCTCATGGTTTCGAAGCTACTTCAATCTTCTTCTTCTGCCTTCTCCGATCTGTGGCAGGAATCGGAGTTTTGACGGCGGAACGATTACCAAAGGGTGGTGGCGACGAAGCCGTGTCGCCTCTCGGCTTGCTTCTCTGCTGCATCGTCGTTCATCCTTCTGGCCGCCATGGTGGTGGAAAGGGGGTGCTGCGCTGCATCAGGTGGTGATTCGTGGTGGCTTTGGAGTCAGGAAGCCTTCAATTCCTCGAGCGCATCCAACTGGGTCCATGGCGACCGGAAGAAATCGCTGGTATGCTCCAACACTTTTTCAACCTCCTATGTGAGGCCCTTTCTGAAGTCGGCTGTTGCTGTGGAGCTCGTCGGCATCGAAGCAAGTGGTTGCGTCCCCGTGACGATGATCGGCGACGGCAAGTTCGACTTCCTGCTCGACGGTGGGGAAAGAGGAGGACTTGATTGTATTTCTTTAGCTCTTACTGAGGTCCTTTCTGCATTAACCAGGGGCCCATGTGTTATTCCTTGTTTTTATGGGGTCCTTTGTAAAAAAAACTGTACATCCGCTGTATGTTTAATGACGAGGCTTCTCGCCCCTTCGGGGGCCTCCGTGTTCTCTCTCGCTTCCCAATCCTCTTCCTATCGGTTGCCAACCATGCTGTGACTGATAAATACGCACCCGCAACGCCTGTCACTCTCCCCCATCGCCCAGACCCTCCCAGCGGATCAACAACAGTACACTCACTCACTCACGAGTATTCCGTCGCCGTCGCCATGGCTGTGGAGGTGTGCGTCAAGGCCGCCGTCGGGCACCCCGACACGCTCGGCGACTGTGAGTGGCTCCCCTCCCCTCCCGGCTCCATCCCGTACCCTCGGCCTCGCCTACCGGGTGGATTCGGTGTTCCGTGCTGATCCGTGTTTTGCTTGCCGCGATCTGAGCAGGTCCCTTCTCCCAGAGGGTGCTGCTCACGCTGGAGGAGAAGAAGGTGCCCTACGAGATGAAGCTCATCGATGTCAGCAACAAGCCCAAATGGTCCGTACGCCCTCTCCGATTCTTCTCCCCCAGCCCCAGCCCCAGCATACACGGTTTGACGAGTGCCCGATCGAGATGGATCACCAGTCGGTTTGCGTCTGTTTTCTTGGAGTAGATTGTTTGAGCCATTTTCTGCAGTGATTTGACTTAGATCGCGAGTTGGTGGAGTAGAACGGGTGCGGGGGTGGCAGTTTTGGTGTTGGCATGCCATGGGCGCCGCCCTACCTTCGCCGGTTGTGGTGGATTTGGTATATCCAAAGATCAAGCATCACCCTCAGCCAGTCCCCCTCCAGTGTGCTGTCGGTTTACTTCTGCACAAGCGGTTCAGTATTTTTATTTTACCCCATAGGAAACGAGCTTCATAGGATGAGTTTTGAGTCTGATTCTTGGGCTAGTACTCCTACTACATTTCCAAGGGAATTTTCCCCCGATGCATTCATTATCCAGACAACCCAGTGAACTGTAGAAAAATGATTGGATGATTTTTCAAGGAAAATGTTATCATCAATTGCCAACTACTCCTACCATATCTTGGCCATTAGTATTAAAGCCTTGCAGAACCTGTACCAGACCACTATTTCTGCAACAGTGAGTGGAGCGTCCGTCCTAAATCTGCACGCATCTAACATGGGTTTGCAGTTTAGCATGTAACCAGATGATAGGCGGGCCCTATGATGCATTTGGAGCTGCTCTGCACGCATAATAAGCCATAGAGACTGGTCCTGCTATTTAACAGCGACTTGAAACTTTTATTTCCAAGTCTTAAACATGTCAGAGAAGCCGTAGTGAGATATCCAGACTTCTGAGGTTAAAATTAACCACTCTGATTTTAAACTGCAAATTGCGAGGTAAATTTGATGGTGTTATCGTAATCCCTTATGTGGATAGTCTAGAGTGTCTTTCTCGTTATCTACACATGATACATGCGCTTGTTGGGATAGCTTTATGCTGAGAATCCTGAAAATATTTTTCCTACATTTTCAAACCCAAACAATTGCAATGCTTTCTTTGCTATCTGAACCAGCAAAACGAGTGAAATCGAAGGAACTCTCTGTTCAATCGACAGAAGATATAGGAGCTCGAATTCGTGTTTACAGGAATTTGAACCCAACCCGTGAATTTTCATGTTCACCAGGTTCTATTTAAACAAGAATCATCAAGTGAATGCGCACCAGCTTCACCGTTTGCATCCAAATTCGCAATGCACACCCAACCGGATCGGCAGCCGGCACCCAAATCTCGTTGACTTGCTCTTTTAACCAGCAGCGGAATCACGGAAAGCAACGTGATTAGTCCAAATCATGTCAGACGCGGCTCACGCGCGCCCGCGTAATCTAAAACGAAACCCTCGCGCTGCACCTACCCGCCGCTCCGGTCCGGTACAGATACCGAAGATTCCAGAACCGAATCAATGCGTCAGGGCCACGTTCTCTCCCCGCCCGTCGGTCTCCGGCGAGCCACCACGCCACGTTCCCTGATAAATACGCACCCGCAACCTAGCGCTCCCCCCCACCGTCCAAACCTCGCCGCGGATTCGACAACACTCACTCACTCCAGGACTCCGACGACGTCGCCATGACTGTGGAGGTGTTGGTCAAGGCCGCCGCCGGGAGCCCCGACACGCTCGGCGACTGTGAGTACTCTACCAACCGTGCCCTCCCGTTCCGTGCTCTCGTCCTTCCTCGCCGGATTGATTCGGCGCAGAGTGACCTGACTTATCTCGGGGGGCGTGTCCAGGTCCCTTTGCCCAGAGGGTGCTGCTCACGCTGGAGGAGAAGAAGGAGCCCTACCAGACGAAGCTCGTCGACCTCAGCAACAAGCCCCAGTGGTTCGTCCGTCTCCGATCCCCCTCCCCTCTTAAAAAATGCCCCACACGCACAAATAGCAGACGCCCTTCGACCAGTGCCTGACGGATTAAAAATTGTTGGCCTGTTCTTGTCTGGTGAAGTAGGACTTAGATTTTTGTTTTTTCTATGGGTGAGGCTTGTGGCGCTGTCTAGATACTTCAGATTTGGTAGATCCAGTGCGGAATAGTATACCCCTGGAATTTGGACTGGGGTTGATGCTTGGTAGGCTTGGGCTCTGCCCTGTACCTGCCATTTTGGATTGACAAAACAAAGCATGAGTACTACACAAGGGACTTCTTCTCCTTACAAAAAAGTGTACATCTGATCGAAGTTACAAATATCCTATTAATAAATCTCTGCCCACGTATACCATAATAAGTGCACTGATCCAAGTTACAAATATCCTATTAAGCTGGGTATTTTAGTAACTCTCTCAGAAGCGTATCTGCATATGGAGCATTTGCTTGGAAGTTGCGATATGATGGCACAATAAAAAAACAGAGATGGAGTTAAATTCGTTTCTGGTCAACTGGCTTGAGAATAAGAAATTCTATTGGTGTACTTGGGCGCCAGTGCTTCAGTATATTGAGTTTACTTTACTGGATACAAAGACATACTATGATGATTTTTCGGTCTGATTATTGGGCTACATTTTCATGGTAAATTACCCAATGCACTAGGAATTATACAACTCAGCAACTAACTAGTAATATCCAAATAGTTTAATTTTAAAATGCCTGGACTGACTCTTTCGGGGCAAATGTGGCAATATAAGTTGCCAGCTATTCCAATATCTTGTCTCAGGACATCATAGGAGCATTTTTCTGCAACAGTGAGTGTAGCGTCCTAAGATAATACACATGCTACATTTGTTTGCAGTTTAGCATGTAACCAGAAGATAGCCCTAACATTCCAAAAAAGGGAGGATAGCCCCTCGATGCAAATACTTGATTATGCATTTGACTGGCATTGGATAGAATCAGACAAATTATCACAAAGCTGTTTTGCATGCATAAGCCACACTGCTCTGGACCACAACTTTCTATTTCCTAGTCTTAAACACGTCAGAGAAACTGTACTGAGATATCCAGACTTCCCAGGTTTAAGTAATCGCTGCAAGTTTAATTTGTAAATTGTTATGTAAATTTGCTTATAAGACATATTGTGATTGTATTCCCCTCATGTGGATCATATGCAGGGCTTATCTATGTACATGTGCTTGTTGGGATAGCTTTATATGCCTTTGAGATGATTCTGAAATTATTTTCCTTGTTTTCAAACCCAAATATTTTCAATGTATTAAAATCATTAGATGTAAGATTGACCATATGGCCAGAGAAAAATCATTTAATTTCATATTGACAGTCCAATTGAGTAGTTTGGAATTCTTTTGTTTCACTATTTCTAGAAGTCTTGCCTATTATATATGCATTTTCTGTATTGTATCTGTAGAATCTGAAATAAACAAATGGAGCTTCTCAAAATTAGTTGGTGTTCTTAGACGTGTGTTTCCACCCTTCTATCTATGTTGTGTGTGTGTGTTGCAAAAACAGATGGGCTTAACAAAACAGGGGACATGGTCTCCAGGGAGTTTGTTTTCAAAGTGTGAGATATTGAGCTGTGTAGCATGTTTTTCGTGGTGCGTAACCTTACTTTTGACACGGGTGGTCGGAAACAAATTTACCAGCTGTTGTTCCTTCTTTTGTGGGATTATCGCCTTAAGGCTCAATTTTTTTTTTAAATTCTTATGATCTATGTAAATGGGGATTGTGGTATTACCCAAAAATACAAATAAAGAACGTTGGTTCTTTCGGAGTCGTGTGCCTTTCTCAGGTAGTTAAATGCAAGTTACTGCTACCTCTTGACGCTTGAAAAGAGAGAAACAATAAGCTATAACGAACAACCAAACTACCAAATGGTTGCATGCTTTCATGTGTGAAATTATCTGTTACCATTTCCATGATATTCTAGAGCTTCAGTTGCAACAAATATGTGGTTTAGAAGATACTATTTTACACTTTTTTGGACAATTTTTTTGTGAGCCAAGGGTTTAATTTTTCCTCTTGGGGTTTGGAGTTTATCCCTCTTTGCAAACTTATTAAACTAATTTACTCTAATGATTCTTCAGGTTTCTGGAGATCAACCCAGAAGGGAAGGTGCCTGTGTTTAACAGTGGTGATGGTAAATGGATTGCTGATTCGGATGTGATTACTCAGATCATTGAGGAGAAGTACCCAACTCCATCACTTGTCACCCCTCCTGAGTATGCATCAGTGTAAGTTTTGCCAATGACACATTGTAAAATCCACTTTTACTGCTCTAGAGATTGAAAACTTTGTTATTTCTTGCACTCTGAGATCCTTGTTGTATCTGTGGTCTCGTAAGCAGAAAGTTGCATTTGCTTCAGTGTTTTTTTAATATCTTGTGCTTTATATATTTGGCAAATCATAATTATCCTCCTCATCAGTTATACTACTAGAGATAGAGATCTTTTGTGTTCAAAAGTTGTACTTCCTCCGTCCCTTTTTGTAAGACGTTTTGGTAAGCCAATAAAGATTGCCAAAACGTTTTATAAAAGGGGACAAAGGAAGTAATTGTTAGTCTCACAGATGGTTTGAGCCTGACCTCCAAGAAAAATAAGCGTGATAGGCATTTATATACAGTTAGCTACAATGGAAAGTTGGGGACTGTCTATTACTTTATTTTGATAAGTGAAATACTAGTATAATAACTTGATATCTCCCTGTAAAAAAAATATATACTTCTAGAGGGTCTTTGGATTCGAAACTTGCAACTTTTAGTTTCACGGACAATTTGGGCACAATGTGCTCTGGCAGCAAGGTAGGTATGCATTTGTCGAGAGTTAGCTACTATAGCATCTGTCGAAGTACTTGATTCTGATAGCTTAGTGATATGATTCAAATATCTTGTTCTGCTTCTGTAAAAAAGAGCCTTATATCTTCGCTTTAAATGTTGTCTCCTTTCACCAAAGAATTAATTTCTGTGTTGTCGTACCATATTTTTGTTCCATGTTCTGTTTGCGTATTATGCCTCAATTTTGGTTTGTGACCTGTGTTGATAACAGGGGATCAAAGATCTTCTCAACCTTCATCGCATTCTTGAAGAGCAAGGATGCTACTGATGGCACGGAGAAGGCACTTGTTGATGAGCTGCAGGCACTCGACGAGCACCTAAAAGCTCATGTAAGTCAGTTTTTTTTTTTTTGAGGCCTCTCTGAGTATACAAGTTGTAGTATCTGATCAGACACATAGGCACACACACCACACGCACACACCACACGCACACCCCACCTATGTGTCTAAACTAGATCTACATCCTATATCTCTTAACACGTCCTGAGAGACTTATCCGAAGACTAGTGCTTCGGTGACCGGCTCATGTAAGTCAGCTGACACTGTTTTCAGAAGTTTATGCGGCAGCTGCTTCCACGATCATTACATTACATCCAAGTCTCACTATCTAAGCATTTAACCTATCTGGATATGATTGACACACTGCATTAAACTTTGTCTCAGTAGTGCCTTAGCGTGCAAGGCGTGGGCCTTTGTTTAGTCCATCATTACATTACATCCAAGTCTCACTATCTAAGCACTTAACCTATCTGGATATGATTGACACACTGCATTAAACTTTGTCTCAGTAGTGCCTTAGCGTGCAAGGCGTGGGCCTTTGTTCAGTCCGAACATCTGTCTGGCTTGATCTTGCTCGAACCAAACTTCTGCTAACATCATGACCAAAACTGCGCTGGCAGGGCCCCTACATCAACGGAGAGAGTGTATCGGCTGTAGATCTGAGCCTGGGCCCGAAGCTCTTC
Source organism: Poa pratensis (assembly GCA_947311845.1). NCBI lineage: Eukaryota > Viridiplantae > Streptophyta > Magnoliopsida > Poales > Poaceae > Poa > Poa pratensis. The sequence goes on along the minus strand of CAMZMU010000090.1, from coordinate 20,146,861 downwards.
CATCTCCAGGTAGCCCTGGAGCATTTCAAAGGCTGGAAGATCCCAGAAACCCTGACCAGCGTCCATGCCTACACCGAGGTACAACAATGTCCAAGCGAGTTACTGAATTCAACATGATGTTTTGCATCATTCGCAGCGCGTTCTTCTGCCATTTCAAGAACTTGTTCAAAGCTGAAATTTACTGAGGTTTGCCTTGTGTTTGCACAGGCTCTGTTCAACCGGGAATCGTTCGTCAAGACCAAGCCAGCCAAGGAGCACCTGATCGCCGGATGGGCGCCGAAAGTGAACCCTCCACCTCCCTCTGCTTGAAGACACCTTTGAGTCAGTAGTGGTTATGGGCGGTAGGCCTCCTCTGTAGCTTGATCGCATGATCTGGGTTGTAATAAAGCCTTGCTGGGTGTGGTTGTTGCAAGCGTGCACTGTCTGCGTGAACCTCTCTCTTCCTGGCTTGTGGGTCTTGTGTTCTGGTGCTTGTGGAGTGCATGTATTGTGATGTGAACCTCTTTTCGTGTGGTGATGAATAATGGAGATGCGACCTGCGTGAACCTCTTTTTGCAAAAAAATCAGATTTGTCATGTCAAGTGTAGTTCTTGTGTAGAGTAGATGGGGGCGTCTCTTTGGAAATATATATCAATCTGTTTCGTCAGGCCAATGGTTCTGTCTCCGATGTGAGGCAGCAACTAGCAAGGGCATATTTTTCCTGGTGTCGCTGAATCCTTTGTGCGTCAGAAGAGGAAAAAAATCTTAAAGCCATCTCCTATGATTTTTCAGGTGAAGAACATCTCCGATGCTGCATGCGTATGATTGATCGTATGGATTCCTCCTAATCTATCTCCGTCAGAAAAGTGGATGATGTGTGCACGTGTTTATAGGTCTGTCGCTTCTCTGAACTGTTCCCAGATGCAAATCATTTCTCTATTTTTATCTTGATCTGAAAAATATCTACAGTATATAAGATAATTTTCAGAACAACAATCTGCTGGCGACTTTGTGACTTGTGGGTCATCCAAGAGGCAAGAGAGGCGTTCAGTTCCCCGCGGCCAGCCTAGCGCACGCCTTTCTCGTGTCGCGCTTTATATTTCTTTTCGCCCCCCGAGATTCGCCACGCAGGAAAATTCTATTCGTTTTGCACGACAATAATTCCTCTTTATTTATTCCTTGAACAGCAAACAACTGATCGATGTACTAGTATTACAGCTAGTAGCTGGCGAAATGCAACCGAAACTTGATCATCCAGAACTTGTTTAGAAAACTTAAAAAATACTGTATTATCTAAGCCTTTCTTTAACGGGAAAATCTCAGATGAGGTGCCATCCAGTTTCTTTTTCTTCAAACAAAAGCCAAGGTAGAAAACCCATGCAGAAAACGTCTAAACATCGAGGAGAATAAGCCCTGTTCAAAAAAAAAAAAATCGAGGAGAATAAGCAATGATCCACCGCCAAGTGGGCCCGCCACACCCTGAACTCCCGCGTGCTCGTGTGGGCCCGGGCAGTCAGCGAGCCACGCCCGGGGTGAAAGGGGGAAAGCAGTTAAACCAAGCGCCCGCTTAGCCGATACTGGCGCTAAACCCTCTCTTAATCCTAATCCAACTGCGGTAAACGGGCCGATCCGTAAACCGATAAACCCTCTTAATCCTAATCCAACCACAGTAATTATCCAAATATCCTCCGGCACTATAAATAGGCGGGCACCCGATCCCACCTCTCCTCATCACACCCTCCTGCTCCTCCCGGCGCTCCCAACCTCCCTTCCTTCCAGAACCTTCGATCGTCGTAGCTCGTGCTCCTGCTTTTTCGCGATGGCGGTGGATCTGACCCCGAGGCAGCCGACCAAGGCCTACGGCGGCGACGGCGGCGCCTACTACGAGTGGAGCCCCGCGGAGCTGCCCATGCTCGGCGTCGCCTCCATCGGCGCCGCCAAGCTCTCGCTCGCCGCCGCCGGCATGTCCTGCCCAGCTACTCCGACTCCGCCAAGGTCGCCTACGTCCTCCAAGGTATGGTACCCGCCGATCCGATCCGCTCGTGCCGTTGTTGTTGTTCCGTCCCGCTTGTGATCGATCGATCGCAAGTGTTCGATGCTTGCTCTCTGTACATGTGGTGCCCGAATTTTTGTGGTTGGAATAGATTGTCCCGGATTAATCGAATTTATTCGTTTATGCTGTGATGATTTAGGTCGAATGAGGTAGTAGTAGATTGAAACTGTACAGCTTTTTCGTTCTCCAATCATTTGTCCACCGCTGTGCACGATGTGGCCAGTTCTGTAATCGTAGTTGTTTACTGCTTAATTTCGTCAGGTTACCTGTCTGCATCAGATGCCACTTATTTAGAATCAACTGCAAGTTTGTCACTGAATTATTTGTGACAACAATACAGTTTAGGACTTAGGAGTATATTATTGAGCTGTTCTGGTTATTAATTTCTGTACAGATATCTTTGTATTAGATATTTAGATGCCATTTTTTTAATCAAATCATCACACAATACTCGTGTCCTAGTCTTTTAAGAGGTTGCTGTCGTCCATATCTTTTATCAAATCAGCATACAGTACTCGTGTCCCAGCCTGTGTTTTATCAAATCTCTCTGTAATGTCAACACGAATCGATCCTGCTCTGATCTAAGCTCAACGCAGTTACGATCATGCAACCAACACTAGTGTCACATTTGTTCTGTTTGGGAGTTAATTCATGGCAGTAAATTATCACAGTAAATTGTTGTTGCTTCTGTCTAGTAATTACTCTGTACTAACTGTATCTGATTGTTTTAAGCTTGTCTGTTTCATCAAATCAAGGCACAATACTACTCGATCAGTAGTGTCCCAGCAACTGTTTAATTCCATCATCTGTAATTTCACACGACACATTTGTGATTATGCAACCAATGCTAGTGTCACATTTGCTCTGCTTTAGGATATCGTATTGTTTCTTTCGATGATTGCATACCGACACTACCGTCGATGCTTTGCTTGCTTGGTTGACAGGCAAGGGAACCTGCGGCATCGTCCTGCCTGAGGCCACCAAGGAGAAGGTGGTTGCCGTGAAGGAGGGTGACGCTCTGGCGCTCCCCTTCGGTGTGGTCACCTGGTGGCACAACACCCCTGAGTCGGCCACTGAGCTCGTCGTCCTTTTCCTTGGCGACACCTCCAAGGGCCACAGGCCTGGCCAGTTCACCAACTTCCAGCTCACGGGCTCCAGCGGCATCTTCACCGGCTTCTCCACTGAGTTCGTTGGCCGTGCCTGGGACCTCAAGGAAGAGGACGCTGCCAAGCTTGTCTCCAGCCAGCCGGCCTCTGGAATCGTCAAGCTCACCGCCGGCAGAAGCTCCCGGAGCCTGTGCCCGAGGACCGGAAGGACATGGCGCTCAACTGCCTGGAGGCCAAGCTGGACGTCGACATCCCCAATGGTGGCCGCGTGGTTGTGCTCACACTGTCAACCTGCCGTTGGTGAAGGAGGTTGGCCTTGGTGCTGATCTTGTGAGGATTGACGCCCACTCCATGTGCTCCCCAGGGTTCTCCTGCGACTCGGCGTATCAGGTGACCTACATCGTCCGTGGTAGCGGCCGTGTGCAGGTCGTTGGCCCTGACGGCAAGCGCGTGCTGGAGACCCGCATCGAGGGCGGCAGCCTTTTCATCGTGCCACGTTTCCATGTCGTTTCCAAGATCGCCGATGCCTCTGGTATGGAGTGGTTCTCCATCATCACCACCCCCAAGTAAGAAACGCAATATGATTGTTGGCATGGCATTGTACTATCGATTTCCATGCTTATCAAGCGGATGATGCTTATGATGATGTGTGTGTTTTTGTTTGTGCAGCCCGATCTTCAGCCATTTGGCAGGGAAGACCTCGGTGTGGAAGGCCATCTCGCCGGAGGTGCTGGAGGCGTCGTTCAACACGACACCGGAGATGGAGAAGCTCTTCCGGTCCAAGAGGCTCGACTCGGAGATCTTCTTCGCCCCCAACTAGGAAGCCATTTGTTTGCTCGTCGGCCAGTCGTTTTAGGAAATAAATAATTTTAGGAGATTCGAGGCTGTCGTTTGTCAAACAGTGTGTTCGTGTGTGACCGTCCGAGCTGGTTCAAGAACTGATGAATGCAATCGATATATCGCTTGATGATGTTCCCATCTTTTGGTTGAATCGTCGTTTGCTCTGCTATTTATTCTTGAGCTACTGCAAAATATTCGGTTTTGCTAAGTCTCAGCTAGCTGAGACATATCTTATGTCTCAGTCACATCCGTGGCCGTCCGATCGTCCTTTTACTTTGCGATCCGTATTTTGGTGGGTTGACCCGTACAGTGACATCACCTGACTGAGACATAATTTACGTCTCAGCTGAGCCGTAGAGAGACCCCAAAATATTGGCTTTGTTTTTAGAAAAAATTGTTTTCCTTACCTTTTTTTCCCTTCCGGGACTTTTTCTGTTGGAAAATATATCGTTTTTGGTTTCACTGTTGCCTCTTTTGTGCCTCATTTATAGGGCATCGTGGGAGGTATCTCTAACACCTAAACACCAAGGAGGAAATTTCTAGAAATTTTGAAAGCTGGCTTGCATTTTGTTTTTTACAGATTTATGGACAAATCTGTTTCAAGTGGCCACAACATAATCAGTAGCATGTACAGAAAAAGTAACAATGGGAGACACAATTTTTTGCCAACTACCAGCACATGTTGATACCACCAATTGCCACAACCAATTGCTAGTCCCTCCGATTCAAAATAATTGTTATAGTTTTGAACTAACTCCAGTTCAAAACTGCGACATTTATTTTGGATTGAAGGTAGTACTTTCTGAATCAACATAGTAGAAAACTCATCACTCGAAACGTTTATTTCACTACTAATACAATTGTAAACTCGGTACAGGAGCATTACCCAATGAACGCAGTAGAACATAACCACTTCACAGAAAAGGACATGGGCGCGTGTATGTGTTTCTGTGTTGGGCTTGTATGGTGGCCTGATTTCGTGCTGAATCTGAAGCCTTAGAAGACCCAGAAAGTAGCTTAAGAGCTCCAGCTACATAGATCCTGATTTTTTATTCAAATTTTGAAAACAACATTTCAGAGTTCCAAAATATTCTGAAAATACACTAGATGCAGTAATGATGTACTCTACCAACAAACGAAATCTCAATCCGAAATACTTAATATTGTGGGCTAACAAAAAGACAAAATCTGACAGAATTTGGAGGACTGAAATTTCGCACTGTTCATTAGTACTACGTTATCAGATTTTGCAGTTTTCTTACAGCCCAAAATACAGGGTATTTTGAGTTGAGATTTTTTCACGTTGTTAGAGTAGCTCGTGACCCAAGAAGACCCTGCTTTTCAGTAGACTGCCCCTGTTTTCTCTTGTTCTGCTTGATGATTTAAGATCATTGATTACATGTGTTGCTACGCCGGTGCGTCACTTGGTGCTGCTCGGTGGATGTCGATGTACAGAAGGCGTGCTTTCGTCATCCTTGGTGGCGTGGTGGAGTTCTGGGCAAAAGGTTTGCACCGAATCGCCGGTGTAAGCTACGACGGCGCACCGGTGTCGTTTTCCTCCTTGGAGGCGCCTTCCAAGGAGCTCCATCCACGTTCCTGTGGTGGGATAGGGATCTCCGGGAGAAATCCCTAGCCCCTGGCCTCCGGGCAAGTGATGGCGGTGGCTACGTCGTTATCTTCTAGAGACATCATTTTGGAGGGACCCTTCAGCTGTTGTCACGTGTTCTCTCGTTGTCAGGATGGTGGATGTCGGGGCAGTAGCTCCGAGTGGATGTTGTTGCTCGTCAAGGCAGCGGCTCAGAAACCAAGGTGTGTCGCAGTTTCATGGGGTGGAGCTATTGATGGCCTTGGCTTGGGCGGCGATGTTGTGTCACTAACGCTACGAGGTTGTCGGCTTGGTCGACGCGCCTCATCGGAGACAGTTCGACTATACGCTGGGGCGGCAGTCCGAGATGGTTGTGCGATAGCCATGGTCTGCATGAGGTTGGACCTACGCAGGTTGGACTACGGGTGACCAGGGCGTGCGTCAAGCGCAAGCGGTGATACATCAGGGCGGCGGTCCTAGAAGGTGGTGTTGGTGGTCTACTAGACGTGGCGGAACAGTTGGATTCAGGGTGGTGGACCCAGAAGACAACGAGGTTGCCTTGATGCTGGTCGTTGGCATCACGTTGGTGCAGCTCTCCTAGGGGTCGACATCTTCGTGGGAATGTCATGTGCCTACTCCCATAATAGCCACGACCTGTTCTCTCCTTCATTGCTGGGTGGTCGCCTTGTCTTGACGGAGCTTGGCCCCAGTTGTATCTGTTTTCGTCCGGCATTCCGTTAGTTAACTGTGCAACTCTCTTCTTTAATAAATAAAAAGGCAAAGCTCTTGCCTCGGTTTTAAAAAAAATACCCAACAATAGTTTGATTTTATGATGAATTCAACTATGTCGGTGAAATGCAATATTAGAGCATGTTACTAATCTTTTCCAACTTTAATCTATTAATAACAGATTCATTGGACTTACTTTTCAATTCCCAAGTATAAACATTTTGGGGCAAGTATAAACATTTTGGGGAAGAAAACCTCATAGACGAAAAATTTATTACAGAAACCTCTATGAGCAGAACACGTGAAGACAAGGAAGGAATTACTAGAAAAATTGTATATCCAATTTTGTAATTAAGTCACATTTTATTGTGTTGTTAGATATTTGTGTGAGGTTTCGGTCATTTTTATGTTGTTTATTTTTCGTAATTACTTATTCAGTTAAGTATTTATCCAAATTCAATTTCTTTTCTAATTAAATGTTGTGCGTAATTACACTTAAATATTAGGACAAAAAATACTATTATTTTCCTATGATATTGTGCTAAGAGATGAGCATTGGGATAGGCCTTAGAGATCTAGCGTTGTCTGGTGGCAGACACGCGACTGAGCACAATCTCCCTTGGCAGATGCATTCCATGTGGGCCGAGCACTATGTAGCGGCTTTGCAAAGGAGATCGTGCCAGTACTGTTCCAATGACCGAGACTGTCCCGAAAACCATTCATGACCTACTCCATGCCGGGGGCGGTAGAGATTGTGTCGATAGATTTGATTCGAAGAGAATTTCGACGCTAGAGCCGAGAACTCATGGTGCAGAGAGGGTAGCGAGAGGGTTCGTCGGAAGTGACCTTAGAGGAGGCGGGGAGGCTGGTACGAGATCTTAGCTGAGTGTTAGGGCATCTCCACTCGTGGCGCAAACCAAGGATGGAAAAAGACATGTTTTGGAGGCCAAAATTTTTGCGCCGGCTGAAAACAGGATCCTGGGGAGGTGATTTTCCCAGCCGCATGCCCACCCCAACACGGGAAGATGAAGAAATTGGCGCCAACTCCGGCCACGGAGGCAAAGGCAGAGCCAAGCACCCGAAGGTGAAGCCAGAGAAGCTGGGCCGCGACGGAGGGCGGCAGCGCGAGCTGGGCCGCGCCGGAGAGCGGCGCCGGGAGGGCGGCACGAGCTGGCCGTGCGGAGGTGCTGGCGGCGCCGTAGGGCGGCACGAGCCGGGCGCGGGGTGGACGGCCGGCACGAGGAGAGGCACGAACCGGACGCGGGTTGGACGCGAGCTCCTTGCCGGTGCGCAGGCACGGGCAGCGGAGAACCAAGGCGGCGAGGTCGAAGCTGCAGCCGGAGGAGAGGCGCGAGGTCGAAGCTGCAGCCGGACACCCCGGGGCTGACGCCGGCCGCGGCCTGGGATTGGAGCGAGTTCCATCTCTTCCACCTGCCTCCATCTCGCGGAGGGGCGGCCCCGGCGAGCTCCATCTCGCGGAGCTCCACCTCGCGAGCGCCGGCGAGCTCCATCTCGGCGGCCCCGGCGAGCTCCATCTCGCGGAGGGGCGGGGCGGCGCGAGGAGGGCGGAGGGGCGGCGAGCGGCTGCGGCGAGCAGGCTCCATCTCCGGCGGGAGCTCAAGGGGAAGAGGGGAGTGCTCGAAGGGAAAAGGGGAGTGCAGTGGAGCTCGGCGGCCGGCGGTGGCTAGCAAGGAAGGAGAGAGGAAAGTGGGAAGGAGAGACAAAAGTGGGGAAGGAGAGAGGAAAGTGGGTGGTACGTGGCGGCAGTTAACTGGGCAATCGTTGCCTCCCCCCAGGCCGAACCCAGCGAGTTGGGTTCGTCTTGGGTGCGCCGGCGCTAAAACAACGCTAAACGGCGCTATTTGAGGTCCTGGGGGGCTGACTGAGAGATTTTGGCGCTATTTGGCCCAAAAAGTGGACTGGGGGGCTCCTGGGGGGCACGAGTGGAGATGCCCTTAGAGCAAGAGGCACGTTTATGGGAGCCATGGCACTGCCTATACCGATGGGGTTCAGAGTGTGGCCGAGCACGCTTCTTCCTCCAAGTCCGTAGCTACGGTGGAGTAGTGTGCGCCTGCAGAAGGTGCTATTTTTTATCCATGTGTGGGTAGATCCACAAGGTGCGCTACCTCCCACAATGCTACTACATGATGTGAGGAAAATATTGGCGGTTCTCCGCCAAGGCACAACACGGGAGGCAGAGGACCGGCTTCAGGAATTGGGGGATGCGGGTGAGGATGTCAGCCACGAATCTCTATTACTATGGAACTGGGAGGCTGTTTGGTTTATGCCCACGGTTGCCCCGCCAAATCGAGGGCGCACCAAAATTTTGGCGAAGGATTCGCCTGCCTTGGTTTGGCCAGCGCGTGGGCGCAGAATCAGATGGACTTTTTGGTCCCTCGACCCCGTCTTCGTCAGAGGATGGTTGCTCCTGGCCATGCTCTGGGGGTGCTGGGGGTGGTGCGGTGGAGAGCTGGTGCCTGGCGCCGGCAGCTTCCTCCGCCTGTACAGTAGTTCGTGTTTTTCTTGGATCTCGGAGTTCTCCGCTGGCTTTTGGTGCGGCGGTCAGGCTTCTCCGGCCGGCCATGGTGGCGAGGGGAGGAGTGCCTCTGACGCCGTGCTTTGTTTCAACTTCGCCTTGCTTCTTCTTCCTCCGGCCGGCCGTGGTGGCGAGGGGTGGAGGTGTGGTCAGGGCGTGCTTTCGGCGGTGGTTCCGGCAAGCCGGATTCGTGTTCAGTGCAGGGCTGGTTGGAAGAGGGGTGGTTGCCGGGAGGAGACGCCATGGCCGTGCGCGTTCATCGAGCTTCGGTTCCGCCGCTTGCGGCGGGCGGCTTCTGCGGTCTTCTACATGAGTGGGGTGCTCCCTTTCCCGAGGATGGCGGCGGCCTGGTGTCCTCCTCTCCGGCGATGTTCGGCGATGGAGTTCGACGTCAGGCGTTGCGGCGGTTCAGAGGTCGGCCTCCCAGGTTCTTCAGGCGCTGCTGTTGTGCTGGATTTTGCCGGCTTGTTCTTCTGCGTTCTTATGTTTTTCCTTTGTATTCTTTGTTGAAGACACAGTGTGGATCCTTTCAAAAAAAATGATACGAGGCAATACGTTTTCTCCATTAAAAAACAAGTAAAATAAAGCTATAGCCTGAAATATTTTGCAACTTACAAACATTGACCTTACATGACCAGGGACGCATAATACACACCTCCTAGCAGATTATAAACCCAGAGGACATACGGGGTTTAACCTTAAAAAAGGAAATAGACTCTGACAACTAGTGAGGCCGAGAGAAGACAATTCAAGCATCAACTAGTTGTTGACATCTCATACACCCAAGATTTTTATGTACTCGCATGCTGTAGTAGTGTATCCAAGATATTAGAGATATTGGAATAGTAACATGCACATGTAGACATACTATTGTATATCAGTGTCGCACACAATATTTATTTGATAACTATTCTTTTGGCATATGTTTATGCTTTTTGGTTAGTTTCAGAAGAAATGCCTGTAAACTTTAAATTCAAAATACAACATACTTTCAGTATGAGTTAGAATTCTACATTAGCACTTGTTTAATTACAAAGATAGACATTTGAATGTATTAAAAAATGAAGTTTGAATTTTATATGAGCGACATAGTATGTGGGTACATTGTTATATGAAATAATAAATATCAATTAGTAACTTATTCTTAGAGTTTTATCAATGAAAAAAGTTAACATCAGTGACTAAATAGGTTATGAATGAAATAAAAGTGTTTAATATAAATATTTAACCTAGACTCAAAAAACATGTACAACTGAGAAGAGGGCCTTTAGCCGCTTTTGAGCTTCTGAATTATTGTGTAGAAGATTATAGGGATGAGCGATTTTATGCACTTCGTTTTTAGAACAATAGATTAGCGAACCCATCATAGTTCTTTTGGCGGAACGGGTAATTACAAAGAAAGTAATCTGAGCAGTTTAACGATTCTTTGAAGAAGGTCTTACATATGCTCGTAAATGTAAATTGACACGTCAGTCGTTCTGATCCTAAAAGGAAGATGCCAAAGGAACTGAAGGACTTTAGGACAATAAGGTTATGCAGTGTGCTCTTTAAGGTGGTGCATAAATAACTCCTTTAATCGCCTTGGTCCGCTCCTGCGAGATATTATCTCACCCACTCAGAGTGCCTTTGTTCCGAGAAAAATGATGGTGGAAATCCACTCATAAGTTTTTCAGTGTATCTATGCAATTCAAAGCATCCACAACGCTTTTGTGCACGTGACACCTCCTGGCCGTGCTGTTCACAGCAAACACGGCGGCAAACCGTCTCCGGGAGTTTTACAAGTGCACGAACCCTGCCATAGAGGCAATCAGGTGCATCTGCTTCAAAGAGATACATGTTTGTGCCGTTCTTTTCTCGCCTACACATTCCTCCGCACCCCGATACATTGTAACCCCTGCAAATAATGTTTAACGTGTAACACTTTTGTTGGCGGGGACACAAACCTATGTTTGTTTCTTATGGATCTTGAAAGATTGTTTGAACAAGTACTATTCAGATGTGTGGGCGCAAAAGGAAAACATCCAGGCGCACGAGCTATGCAAGGTGAAGGTCATGCCAGAGAGAGACAGATCCAAGACGAACTCGACGACACCCTTTTCGAGATCTCCGACGCAATGGATGAGATCTCTTCCATCAAGCTGCAGAATGCCCATCAAGAGTATATGATCAAGGAGCAAAGACTCATTTTGCACATTCAATGTGAGCTTCAGTTCCTGTTTTACTTGCGTCAGGCAGCGTTTAGTAAATAAAATAGATATTTATCAAGATTCAAACACGCTGACCCGAGGCACGACAGTATGTTTCCAATATGTACCGAGCATCCTGAGCATTCTCGACATTTTCTTTTATAATCATCAGGCTATCATAGGCAAAGAGGAGGTGGTTCACCGTCAGAGTAGTAGGCGCCACCTAAACTTTGGAGGCCAGATGATTCGCTTAACTTTCAAAAGGCACGAGAGCCCCTCCGCTACTAAAAGAAACAAATATGGGGATATTGGATCTCCCTGACGATTGCCACGAGAGGGTTTGAATTCGTCCAAATGTTCTCCATTGAGTAACACTGAGAATGAAACCGTGGTGACCATCCTCATAATCATCCTGAACCACATGTTGTGAAAACCTAACCTGCATGATCGCCTTAAGGTAGTCCCACTCGACACGGTCATAGGACTTTCTCATGCCGGCCTTGTTTCTTAAAACAATGAACGTTGTCCTCTTGTGGAGCATTTTTATTCCTTTTCTAGCGCGAGATAGTGTCTAGAAATTTTTCGTTAGTTGTGCACTTGTGCATGACAATTTTCTTTTATTGATGAGCAATTCGTCTCGACGTCATTGTTACATATTTTTCATCTACTCATAGACAATTATTGCCCAGTTCACAAAACTTTCACCGAAAGTTCTACACTGTGTTTGGTTGCAGGGAATTGGAGCAGGGAATTGAATTGGACACCAATTCCAAATCCGAGATGGAAATGAATTGGCTTCTAATTCAATTCCACTGTTTGGATGTGTTTGGAAATTTCTGTTGGAATCAAAGGAAGGAACAGAAGGACAGTGAAGAGGAGCCACGAGAGTCTAGGGAAGGGCCAGAGAGAGGCCGACGTTCCCCGTCGGCGTTCACCTGGCGCCGGCGAGCGAGAGGCAGGAGCGGCTGGACGCCGGTGACCGCGCGCAGAGGCGTCGTCGTCTCCCTCCCATCGCGCAGGAGGCGCCTTCGTTCCCTCCCGTGCGGGGGCGGCGGGAGAGGAGAGCTCGGGAGGAGGGAGGGATTCCTCGGCCGTCGCCGCCGCCACCGCCGTGCCCACCTCGAGGTGTCGAACAGAGAGGTCACGCAGGAGGCGCCGTCGTTCCCTTTTGTCGATCTAGGGTTAGCATGGGTGCGGGAGGGCGGCGGGAGAGGAGAGCTGGGGAGGAGAGCAGGAGCATGCGGCGGCGGGGAAGGCAGATGCAGGGGTGGGCGGCGGCGGAGAGACGGGAGGGAGACGGCGGGTGCACGAGGCGGAGCAGAGACGGGAGGGAGACGTTTCCCAGCGATTCCGAGCTGGTGAGCTGGGAATGTTTTGCGGTCAGTTTGTACATGAGGATTCCGCCGCGGAATCTCGGGCCGTTTCCACGAGAGGATTCCCAAGCCACCCCAAACAGCGGAATCGGTGGAATCGACCCCAATTCCAATTCTCTGCCCCAATTCCCTGCAACCAAACGCAGTGCTAGTGATCTTATGTCGACAATTTTTTTAAAAACAAATTGGATCTGCGCTCCGTCATCTTCTCTAAACTCACAACAACCAAAGATAGTGAGATTCAATGGGATTTCTTTTTCTTGAAACAAAAGGCAACGTCAAAGATCAGCAGCATAACCAAGTAAAGCTCTAGACGCTCGATGGGCAGCTAGGCACGCCCAACTTTCGGTAAAATCGGGAAGGGGTTACGCCCGGATAAGATAGCTAACCGATAAACCCTCGTGGATCCAAATCCTAATCCTAGTTGATTATCCACATTGGCCTCCCTCACGGGTACTATATATAGACAGCACCCGATCCCGTCCCTCCTCATCACACCCTCCTGCTCCCGTCGCTTCCCTCTTTCGATCGTCGTAGCTCGCGCTCCTGTTTTTTCGCTCGTTTCGCGATGGCGGTGGATCTGACCCCGAGGCAGCCGACCAAGGCGTACGGCGGCGATGGCGGCGCCTACTACGAGTGGAGCCCCGCGGAGCTGCCCATGCTCGGCGTGGCCTCCATCGGCGCCGCCAAGCTCTCGCTCGCCGCCGGCGGGATGTCCCTCCCCAGCTACTCCGACTCCGCCAAGGTCGCCTACGTCCTCCAAGGTATGATACCGCCGATCGATCCGCTCCTCGTGCCCTCTCGTCTTGGGATCACACTTCGGTTGTGCTTTTTTTTCGTCAGATTATCTGTCGACTGCATGATGTGATTGAAACTGAACAGAGTTGTCGCTCTGCTCTGAACTAACTTGTCGGCTGCACGATGCGGATTCTGAAGTCGCGGTTATTTTGTTTCGCCAGATTATCTGTTTAACTCATGATGGGTTCAGTTAGATGTCCATGTTGTCAGGTTATGGTTAGGTGTTTGCATCAGATCCCACTTATTTGAGATCAGCAACGAACAACTGTGTCTAGCCAAGTTATTTGTTACAACATCACAACTGTCAGGTTGAGATTAGTTTACTGAGTTGTTCTATTATTAATGTGATTAAATCTATTTGTTTAAGAGGTTGTTATCGTCCATCTCTTTTATAAAATCAGCAAACAGTACTCGTGTCCCAGCCTGTGTTTAATCAAATATTCAATTACTTCTCTAATGTCAAAAAACTTGGATGCGTGATCAAAAACACATCGAACTTATGATGATGCAATGCAACCAATTCTAGTGTCCCATGTGCTCTGTTTTAGGATTTCGTTCTGTAAATTATCGTAGTACATTTTTTCTCTTTTCTTTCATTGAATTGCGTACTAACACGACGCTTTGTTGGTTTGGTACTTGATTGACCAGGCAAGGGAACCTGCGGCATCGTCCTGCCTGAGGCCACCAAGGAGAAGGTGGTTGCCGTGAAGGAGGGCGACGCCCTGGCGCTCCCCTTCGGCGTGGTCACCTGGTGGCACAACACCCCTGAGTCGGCCACCGAGCTCGTCGTCCTCTTCCTCGGCGACACCTCCAAGGGCCACAGGCCCGGCCAGTTCACCAACTTCCAGCTCACCGGCTCCAGCGGCATCTTCACCGGCTTCTCCACTGAGTTCGTCGGCCGTGCCTGGGACCTCAAGGAGACTGATGCTGCCAAGCTCGTCTCTAGCCAGCCGGCCTCCGGCATCGTCAAGCTCACCGCTGGCCAGAAGCTGCCGGAGCCCGTCCCTGAGGACAGGAAGGACATGGCTCTCAACTGCCTTGAGGCCAAGCTGGACGTGGACATCCCGAACGGCGGCCGCGTGGTGGTGCTCAACACCGTGAACTTGCCGCTGGTGAAGGAGGTTGGGCTTGGTGCCGATCTCGTCAGGATCGACGCACACTCCATGTGCTCCCCGGGGTTCTCCTGTGACTCGGCGTATCAGGTGACATACATCGTCCGCGGCAGCGGCCGTGTCCAGGTCGTCGGCCCCGACGGCAAGCGCGTGCTGGAGACCCGCATCGAGGGCGGCAGCCTCTTCATCGTGCCGCGCTTCCACGTTGTGTCCAAGATCGCCGATGCCTCTGGCATGGAGTGGTTCTCCATCATCACCACCCCAAAGTAAGGAAACATCTATTATTTGGCATTGCATTTTTGTTGAATTCCATAATGTTTAGCTAATGCTAGTGGTATGTCTGTGCAGCCCGATCTTCAGCCACCTGGCCGGGAAGACCTCGGTGTGGAAGGCCATCTCGCCGGAGGTGCTGGAGGCGTCCTTCAACACGACGCCGGAGATGGAGAAGCTCTTCCGGTCCAAGAGGCTCGACTCGGAGATCTTCTTCGCCCCCAACTAGGAAGCCATCCGTCTGAGCGTCGGCCGGTCTGTCTTAGGAAATAAATAATTTTAGGAGAGTCGATTCTGTCGTTATTTTGATCAATCACCTCAGCACTGGCAGAACAAAATGTTACTGTCAGGCCGTCGTTTGTTAAGTCGTGTGCGTGTGTGTGTGACCGTCCGAGCTGGTTCAGAACTGAAGAATGCAATCGATATATCGTATAATCTTTAAATCTTCTCGGTGAATTATTGTCTGCTATGGTATCTATTATTCTCTAGGAGCTGTTAAGCTTTGGCTTTCTTCTTTTTTTTTTGACTTTTTTTATGTCCTCTGTTTCTTCTGAACATCTTTTGTTTGGTAATCATCTTCTGTCTCCACATATCTTGTGTGTGTGTTTGGTTTGTATGGGGAACATCGCTTTCTTGGGCTTGTCTGGGGTTCTGAAGCCTTAGCCAATGCTTTTGAACTGCCTGCTCCGTAGTCTCCCCTGTTATTTTCTTCTGATTGGTGATTAAAGATAGCTGACTATTGGATTCAACTACCATTTATTGGTGTTCTGTTGTTTTACCATGAAATGCAGACTCCATTGTGCATGTATTGAGTTTGAGATTAGTGCACTTCACCTAGTCTCTCTGTAGGTCTATCCAAAGTATGGGGAGCGCCGTTTTGGCTCGCGGGTGTAGATGCACCCGGTATTTTCAAAAAAAATTCAAAATTTGAAAAATCATCAAAAAAATATGAAAAAAATCATGCACGTACATGACCATGGTACGCACCCCCGTATTTTTTTTCGCGCCAAAATGACATCGTACGCGACCTGTACAAAAATGACAAATTTCCTGTCAGAAAATGAGATTCAAATTTTGAATTTCTGACAGGAAATTTGTCATTTTTGTACAGGGCGCGTACGATGTCATTTCGGCGCGAAAACAAATACGGGGGTGCGTACCATGGTCATGTACGTGCATGATTTTTTTCAGATTTTTTGATGAGTTTTCAAATTTTGAATTTTTTTTGAATATAACGGGTGCATCTACACCCGGGTGCCAATACGAATTTCTGCAAAGTATGTCCCTACTTTTTCTTGCAAAAATCAAGTCTTCGTACTTTGATGTGTATCGATAGACTTTCATTTCTCCAACTGTCGAGTCCCAATTCCAAGTGTGAGCATTTCTGAAAAAACTACTCTCCACATAAACGAATTCATGAAGACAAAATTGCTAAAAGTCAGGGTGGATTTTTTAAAGGCTCGAGTTTTAAAATTTATTTATTTGTGTTGTCTAATTTATATTTATATTTATATTTCAGTTATTTTTTCAACTGCACTTTTTACAAGATCACACCTTAGGCTCCGTTTAGCTGCTTTGGTTTTTGTAAACCAAAGTATTCCAAGACCATAGTATTGCAACGCCTAGGCAAGAGATAATAAATTTTCTGTAAAACCACATTTTTTGAAAAAAATAGGTTCATGCCTCTTTCTTAATAGTGTAAAGAATCTCAGTTTTTAGAATACTACGGTTTCAAAATTATAGTAATATTCCTCTTCATTTACGGTCGTCGAGAATATGTAACCGTTATCAGCACCTCGATAGTGATATTTGTTTGTACATGCGAGCAATAACTTTTTGTTTTGCTTAGCACGTCCCCCTGCACTAGATGTGGAATTTATTCATGCTAGCTCAACTTTATCTAGCTTTAAATCCAAAATAGTGTTGAAACAATTCCCTTGTTAAAAAAAGTAGGAACCATCGTAGTATGTCCTGGTCCTTTTCTATAGCTTATCAGTGCCATGTGGATTTTTTATGGCATAACGTCAGCTTAATGTATCATTACATAAGTTTTAATTAACTCGTAACATTTCACACGACCTTCCATGTTCCATGCACAATCTCCATGTCAACAATTTATTATTCACACCAAAATCTTAAGAACTAAGGATAGGAAATAGATTTTGTATTAAAATAGTTTTTTCTCTATTTGTGTGGTTTTCTCATAACTATATTTTCTTGCTAACTCAAGGAGTTGCACACATGAGTTCCCATTCCCACGATAAAGTGAATATAGTAATACACTATTGTTAGGAAATCTGCTTTCCCTCATATCTATATGTGTAGATGCACCCGTAACCAAAAATTGCATTTTATCAAAAAATCGAAACGAAAAATTCGGGTGTACATCTGCACATTTTATATATGTCCGCATACAAAGTTTTGTGAAAAAAATATATATTTGCTTGTTTAAAAACGATAAATTAATATGACTTTTCACGAGATTTTTTTGTCTTTATACACAGGCCACACATAATGTTTTTTTCCACGAAACTTTGTGTGCGAACATAGAATATGCAGATGTACATTTTTGGAATTTTTTGTCAATTTCAAATGAATTTTATAGAATGGTTGTATCTGGACCTATGAGAGAAAACATTTTAATTCCCTTTCAAGTCATATCGCGACCCAACTTAGTTTGGCCAATAAGACCTGCTACATTTTGAAGCGTCACTAGTAATAACATGAAGTTTAACATACTTGTCCAGTTGTATGCATCTTAATATATAATCACTATTGAAATATAATTGGTCGAGTTTGTTGCCTAGTAAAGTTCTAACATTTAGATGAAGTAGATAACACGTTGCAAGATGTATGAATGATGAAAAAAGCTGACTTGTTGATCCCAAATGTAACAAAACGTTTATCATCTTTAGGAATTACCAATGTACATTATCTCGCTTTATATTTTAATGCGTCAATCACCAAATTTAAGTGGGACACTTTGTCACTCATCTAAGAAAATATAGATCAAATCATCAAAGTATTATCAAAATTCAACGTTCTAAATCTGCTTCATGGAGCAAGTTTAGATTTTTCATACTTGTTTACGGGCACATTGATAGATTAAGCAACGATGCTGTCGTTGTTCCGTCACTACCATGGATGTCAACTCCTGATTAATGGTGTACTTCACTCTGGTCTTCACTGATTCACTTCCAAGGATGCTGCCACTTGGATGTAGACCTGCGATGGAATAGAATTCGGATGCGCTGACGCTCAAACCTCTAGTCCTAAACGATAAACATGGACACATTTTGAAAACGAAATTCATCATTCTTTTACTTGAGATCCCCCTCCTATACTCCATTTGGAAAATTATACACCAGGTGGATATCGCGGCTCGTTAACGCCTCATGACAAGGGGTTTCTTTAGCGTTAAGATATGGACAAGCTGTTGCTGCTCTTCTTCTCCGGTGAAATATTTGGGTGCTTGATAATTGTGGTGAAGGCAAGTTGCAGCAGTACAACCGTTTGTATCCTCCTAGTTTTATGTTGGTTGTATCTGTTTTAAATCTGTATCCGTACTGTTATTATGATTACAACTAATGTATGCCTATAGGCGTACACCGTCTCAAAAAAGAAGAAGAATCCCGACCCATCCACCCCCGTGTGGCGGCGCTGCGCCACACCGGGGTGCTCTGTCGACCGTCCCGACACTCCCTCACGCACCTCCCCTCCCGTAGCCGTCGCTGGGGACGTCACTGGCCTAAGCCCGTGTGGCGTGCCGACAGCGGCGGCAGTTCTCCTCAGCCACGATCTGGATCGGCGTGGCGGCGCCCTACTCCGTCCTAATCTACGACAGTGACGCGGGGCGGCGGCGGTCGGGTTGGCGTGCAGGCGGTGGCAGCGTACATGATAACAGGGTGGCAGTTTTGATCTGGGCCCAGATGGGTCCCGGCGGGCCAGGCGTCTGTCCTGACCTCCGACTCCGGCAATGGCAGCAGATCCTGGGCTAGATCCGCAACACGAGGACGTCGGGGGCTCCGGCCCTGGGCGTGGTGGTGGTGGCCTCCTTCCTTGTCGGAGGTGGTCAGCCAGCTGGCTGTGGTGGATCCCTGGATCCCACAGTTAGCCCCGTCGGCGAGTTGGTTGCCGATGAAAACCGAGCTTCGACTTCGTTCAAGCTGACGATGGAGGCGTCTACGCGTCGTAACCTTGGTGAATGCATTGTCGTGCTATCACCGTCTACCCACTCGTGCTGCTCCGGGGGAAACCCCAGACCGGGTTTTCCGGATCGGACAATGGCGGCG
The DNA here is from genome assembly GCA_947311845.1 of Poa pratensis. Classification (NCBI taxonomy): domain Eukaryota; kingdom Viridiplantae; phylum Streptophyta; class Magnoliopsida; order Poales; family Poaceae; genus Poa; species Poa pratensis. The sequence goes on along the minus strand of CAMZMU010000090.1, from coordinate 20,128,002 downwards.
CTCTCGGTGCCGCTCTCCCTCATCGGGGCATTCTTTTGTGGAGCAGTTGTTGGACGGAGATGGAAGAATGAAGCTCTACTGCATTGTCGATGGAGAGTTTCGGCGGCGTGACGCCATGGGTCTTGCTGACGGATGTGTGACGATGGACACGCGCAGGACGGTGCGTTGTCTGGTGGCGACGTTGACGGCAGGTCTGACAAGGTCATTACGGTCATCTCTCCTGAAAATGGGTTGGTGGAAGACGACGGCTGTGACTTCTGAGTGTGTGCATGTGGTGTGCGCTGAGTGTCTGCTGGGCTGGTTTATGCTCCCAGCTCGCTATTGGGCGGCTTGCAGCGAGTTATCACCTGTACTGTGACTTTTGACTTTTCAGGCTGATTGATATATTTTCTTGTAAGGTTTTGGTGATTTTTTTTTCCTTTTTATTAATAAAAATAAAGCTGTGTTTCGATGTAGAGTCTCTGGGTTATCCTCCATTCCCCAAAATATCATTCTTTTACTTTTGGCCGCATCATTCGTAGATCGCTACGAAAAGATCCGTAAGCGAAGCCACGTACGCGAGCAGAGCATTCTGACGCAACAAGCCAACTGCGTGGTCGGCTCGGCTCGGCAGCAACGGCGTGGGAATGTCTGGATCCGTTGTTCGCCACTGTCAGGTGGGCCCACATGAGCTGGTGCGATTATTGCCGCGGCCTCAGCAGTGTGGCACCACGTGGGAGCTGAATCTGGTTGTTAGCCGCTGTCTACTCTGGCCAGTCTTGCTCAAGGACCCCTTGAATCACTCGTATTTGAGCTCCACTCACTAGCTGTTGTATAAATTCGCAAGGAAAAAATATGTCGACGTCTCGTTTATTTCCCCCTGCGAGAGTTCTTCTCATCATTGGTTTGGTTACTTAGTTATGTAATTACTCCTTGTTGATGTTGATATGAGATTCATTACATGGTTGTTAAAGCCTGCTGGAAATAATATGGAAATTGTGCGGATTCTACACGAAAGCAATTTACTTGAGGGGAAAAAACAACGGGAAAGGCGTAAAGTGTGGCGTTGGTGATTGAATTTTTTTCACGTTTTCTGTCCAGAGTTCTCCAGTTTTCATGCAAATATTTGAAATCCCTATCTGACTGGGATATAGGTAACATGTAGGGGTTCTGACTAAAATCAGTTACAAGAATTTGATCTTCGGTTCGACCTAATTCCATACGTGAGTATAAATGAAAAGAAACAAAGAAAAAACCTAGCGTCACAAATATGACCATCCTTGATGATTGGATAATTCATGAGCATATATCTAATTTGGGGATCTTACAAGTTGAGATTTTTTATTTTGCCGTTTCTTTCTAGGGTGGTTCAATATTTGTAATGCTAAGCTTAACTATCGACACACGAGATATATATATATATAGCCAATTTCACATCACATCCGTTTTTTTCTATACCATGGTATGACGTGCCTGGAACACTATAATTTAGGTTCATCCGGATCACCAAATTTTGATCATGATATACACCTCTCAACAACTAGAAACATAAATAACTAACAAGGGATTGTATTATACTCCATAACTCAAAGAACTACTAAAGGGTTGCCGAAAAAAAGAACTACTAAAGGGTCTAAATGAAAAAAGCTCACTTCTCGCGCCACATATATTATGCTCCAACCTTTGCGTGATCACAGTTTAAACCCAGAAATTATCCGAACACCTTTCCGAAAATGCCCCCCAAACTCCTCACTTATCTCTTCCTAGCCCTCGTCGCCGGCTCCGGCGCCGCGGCGGCCCGGCGCCACCCGTCTCCGGCGAACTTCACCGCCTCCGGGAACCCCGTCTACATCTGGCCTCTGCCGAAGAACTTCACCTCGGGGACGCAGACCCTGGCCGTTGACCCCGACCTCGCGCTCGACGCCAGGGCCCCGGCGGCGCCGCCGCGGCCGTCGCGGAGGCGTTCGAGAGGTACAAGTCCCTCATCTTCTCCCCGTGGGCCCACGCAGCCCGCCCCGCTTCGGGGGGATACGACGTAGCTAAGCTCACCGTCGTCGTCGCCTCCGCCAATGAGACGGTACGGCTGTTTTGTTCCTAGTGTGCCTGCCATGTTTGGTTGTCACTTGCTTCGTCTCGGCAAGTACGGGAGTGTGAAATTTCCCCCCAATTTTTTGATGTAGCTGGATCTGGGAGTGGATGAGAGCTACACGATCTACATCGCGGCTGCGGGTGGCGTCAATTCCATCGTCGGTGGAGCAACCATAGAGGTGGTGCTTTTCCTCTCCCAGCATATATTGTTTGGAGTGATTTTGGCGAAATGTTTCGCCATAAATTTTCGTGAGCTCAGTTAATCGGTTTTTGTTAGTCCATTAGTATGGAATTGCTGCATGTACCGGTGAACCCAGTAGGTTTCCAGTGAAATATACTGATGCAGATGTGTGACTGTAGAACACTGTTTATCTTTGGATGAACATGTTTTCGTTAGGATTTGAGCAGAAGGTTGCACTTTATTTTGTGTCCATGTGTAATCAAATGTCTTTTGCTCTATGAAATGATGAATCATCCAGTGATGGTTTACTACTCAATTTGATTGTGCAGCTTTGATATTTCGATGGGTGTAATGAACTGTGGACTAAAAAGTGCAAAACACTAAGCTTTGGCTTATCTTCCTATCAACTGTTATCGAAATGTGCACATGACTATGCATTATGTTAACTGAATTATGTTTAGTGCTTGTGGATCATATGCCATTTCAAATAGAATATCATCTCTGGACATTCATAGGTCTATGACATCTAACCGCTATGTTAGGCGCATGACTTTTCAGAGAACTGAAGAAAAAATATTGTAGTTATATTATATGTACATTATTTTAATTTTATCAGGAATAAACCTAAAAAATTGCTCCATCTTTCTCTTTTATGCTCAAGGACACTGTAGCTAAAGCTATATTTTTGTTTGTCCTTGTAGGCTAATACTATATATGGAGCTATTCGTGGATTAGAGGTATGATCATGCTCCATTTCCAACTTCTTTTTATGTTAATAACCATGCTAGTTGTACATGTGTTGTTCATATTTAAAGAGCTGGTTATAGAGCTCATAAAGTGTTCGCTGTAGATTCTTGAGCTTAATCACTCAATTGATGATATCTATAATCGGCTGTGTCCATTCACTAATCAGCGAATGCTGATCTTGTAATTATTTTCTATTGTGCTATAGTTTCATGGATTATGTTCTCTCCTTTCTTATAATTATAAGCTTATAGATGTTTTCCGGAAAGTAATTTTCCTCTTTGTGAATCGTTTGACAGACATTCAGTCAGCTATGTGTTTTTAACTACGATACAAAAAATGTCGAAGTGCGCTCTGCACCATGGTACATTCAAGATGAACCACGCTTTGCTTTTCGTGGCTTGCTACTAGGTAAGCAACAATAGGCTTATCCTAATGTGACCGGATATCCACTGTAATGTAAATACAGAATGCCAACTGAATAGTCTTCCCGCTGTTATATCTGTACTGCAGACACCTCCAGGCATTACTACCCAGTTGACGTGATTGAGCAAGTCATTGACTCCATGTCATTTGCTAAGCTGGTAACATATTATCTTTTCAATCTTGTTAGTTATTTTACCTCAATTACCTCTCCTTTCCTCCATAGCGATATACTTAAACCTGGAGTTATGTCGAGTAGAACGTTCTTCATTGGCATATCATCGACGAACAATCTTTTCCGTTGGAGATACCATCATACCCAAATCTATGGAAGGGTTCATATTCAAAATCAGAGCGTTACACTGTGGAAGATGCACAATATATTGTCAGGTATGTTAAGTTTTTCATTTAGCTTTTGTATGTTACAATCTTCTTTATATTCTATTGTTAAGATTCTTCATTCACATTTTCCTGACCGATGTTCTCTAATTGTTTGCACCACGACCTCTCATGCGGAAATTTACATGCTAAAGCTATGCTAAGAAAAGAGGTATGCTTCCATATCTGACTGAGTGCCCTTTTCTTTTTTCTTTTTGCTAAGAATAGAAACTTGCTGAGAAATTCACACTATTGTAGAACTCTTCATACAATTTAATGCTTCTCTGGAAAGACCCTCATTCTCACTATTCTTTACTTTTCTCAGGAATTCATGTCATGGCAGAAATCGACGTACCTGGTCATGCAGAATCATGGTGAGTTTTCATATAGACTTACATGTTATGTTTGGATACCTAAAATTTTCGCGAGAAAATTTTCTCAGATGTTCTGTGAGGCCTCTCAGTGTTCCACCTTGCCGCTATCTCTTAGCAGTTAGCACTCTACACCAGTGCAGAATTATTTGAGGATAGAAGATACAGCCTTTTCTTACCTTAGATACCGTCTCTACATGCAATCTAATAGTACATAGATCATTCAAATTGTGTACTGATCATCCAATTAGACTCACCTGGGGTCTACTATAATAAATAGTTAGCCTATGTAAAGTACAATGCCCAGTGATTGTTTTATTTAAACATCGAACATGCACTAGGAGATGGTGTTAAGAGATGATGCATTCAGAGTGGCCTATGTAAGACCTAGTTGCTCCTGTGCAAATAAACAAGCCAGCAGCTGTTTTTTTTAGTGTCATATAGTTGCAACTCGTGAAACTCGTGAAGTTCTAAGTAATGAACCAGCTGGTTGCTCCAGGCTCCAGTATTTGTCCCATGAGTACGACAATGTAATTTATCACTATTTGTGCTATCTGATTCAGTAATTTAACAGAGTACGTTGCATACTTGCGCATATAGCCAACTACCCAAGAAAATGAAGATTTATTAAATAGGTTATCTGACTAGCAAATTAAACATTGCAGACTAAGTGTTGTTATTTCCCATGGTTCTTGTTATATGAAGTACCCATCGTCTTCTGCTCTCGGAACTTATGCACACATTTATGTACCTGCAGGGGAAATGGATATCCGAAGCTTTGGCCTTCTCCTAGCTGTACAGAGCCGTTAGATGTCTCTAGTAATTTCACATTCGAAGTAATATCTGGAATTTTGTCTGGTTAGTTCCTTACCTTTTTTTTTGTGTTGAATTCGGCTAACCGATATAAGCAATTCAATATTGTCACTGTGGCATGTACTCATCTTCCTGGCTTTGTTTGATCCTGAATGTTATTTGTCTTGGAAAGTGAAAGTGTAACTGCCTCCTAGGAGGATTGTAAACCCAAATTCTACCTTTTGAACGAAATGAAACGCAAAGGTCCTTTGTGTTTTCTCGGAAAAAGAAATTATGCAATATGAAATGGGCAAAGGCATATTATGCATTTGTGCTGTCCATCATGGACATCAGAATTTACATTTGTTTGGTGCAATTCCTAGTCGTGGTCCTTCACAAATGAGTACTTATATGGACTGGTCAACTCATTTTGTTTTGCCTAATGTTGACCATTATAAGCTCGCCCTGTCACTCATGAAGGTAATTGATAATTTCATGGACCAGTAATTTGTTAGAAATTATAACCTGCTTTCTATAGGGCCTAGCTGATAGTTTGATGCCCTACATTGAATTGGACATTTCAGTTCCGTAGAAGCACAAGCAGGTTATCTTGACCACTGATTGGCAGTGCAAGGTGTACATTATTCTATTTAGCTAGAGTAGGATCATCCTCCTATACAATATCTGCCGACAATATAATCACAATAATGTTACACAATAATTACCAGGGTGCAATGGCAGTTCTGGAACATTATGTTTCCTGCAATATAATCGACCTGCCAACTTATAATCTTGCTTTACCTTTTCCTCAGATATGAGGAAGATCTTCCCATTTGGGCTGTTTCACTTGGGTGGCGATGAAGTATATACAGGTTGGTATGCTTTATCTTGTCTAATACGAGGCAGTTTGTTAGTAATAACTTAGGTTGTTCTAAAAATGGAGCACGTATCTTCCAATTAAACTGCTAAAAATTATAGGAAGACAATCTTGTGTGCTTGTAGCAACAGACCTACCTCATATTTTGTGAGGCTGCCACGTAGATAGTTGTATATGGATTCTGCATTTTCTTTCTTATATGAACGTATGATGCTAAGATATATGTTGAGCTTTTATGTTCTGTTGTCTTATGTGTTTTTTTCCTTCTGCTGAAACTTTTCCACCTCTTCGTCCCAGGTTGCTGGAATGTAACACCCCATGTGAAGCAGTGGTATGTTGTCTGTGCACTAGTTTTCACGAACAATTTATTAAGCTTCTTTTTTCCTTTAATTGCTGAACATGACCAATTCCAGGCTCGATGAACGCAATATGACTACAAAGGATGCTTACAAATACTTTGTCCTGAAGGCCCAGGAGATAGCAATCCATCTTAACTGGATTCCTGTAAACTGGTTCGGGCTTTACATTCTTCCTCAACCTATTTGGTCTTTTTATTTAAGAAGAGATGATATTTATTGTTTGTTTGTGGCATGCCACGCTCTTCATCCTGCAGGGAGGAAACCTTCAACTCATTTGGGGAAAACCTCAATCCTCTGACTGTTGTGCATAACTGGTAACTCATAAGTCTGATTTGAGCAATGGAATATGTTTGTGCCAACCATCTTCAATACCCATTAGGCAAGCTGACTTGCGCAAAAGCTGAAGCTTCACATATTTCAGGTGGGGTCCTGGGGTCTGCCCTAAAGTTGTTGCAAAGGGTTTGAGATGTATAATGAGTAACCAAGGTGCATGGTACCTTGATCATCTCGATGTTCCGTGGGAAGAAGTCTACAGGGAGGAGCCACTCGCAGGAATAAGCGACACTGCGCAGCAAAAGCTGGTGCTGGGTGGAGAGGTTTGCTTGTGGGGTGAGACAGCAGACACCTCGGATGCTCTACAGACAATATGGCCACGAGCAGCTGCAGCTGCAGGTATCAACTTTACAAGTTTGAAAGCTTTCGCCGTGGTATCCCCGCCTTTTCTTTCAGTTATTCCTGGTGGAACTTATTTATCGCTTTCAAATTACTACAGAGCGTATGTGAGTCCACTGGAGGCCATATCTGCCCAAGACCTGGAAACAACTGTCTTGGCTCGGTTACACCACTTCAGATGCCTGCTGAATCACCGTGGAGTCGCTGCGGCTCAGTCACAAACTTCTATGCTCGGCGACCTCCAATTGGCCCTGGCTCATGTTTTATTCAGTAAACAGTATTGCTAAGTGTAGATACACATGTGGGGGTTTGACCTCAATACACCTCCCATACTGTACCAAAATAGTTTCGACGGTATCATTTCTGTAATTCACATTATATTGTTCCACATACTCGTGACAATAAAGTCCATAATCCTTCCGTCTGTATTTCAACTCAGAACTCTAATAAAATCAGTTTTTGTTTAAATCTGACCGGAGAAAAGATGGTCATCGATGTAACAGTACCATTTGCACGCCTTCAACAGTCCTGTTCCTGAACACATGTACCTGGATCAACATGTGCAACTGGCCAATAGGCCAAGCTCACTTGGACTGGTAAAAGGGAGAGGTGATCTGAATCTCAGTGTGGATATCTGAATTGTCTTTGCTTACTCTAGTTGCACTTGGATTTCCTAGACCCAATCCCTGTCAGCCATCACCCTTTGCTGAATTTTTTCTTTGACCTGAAACTCTAGTCGCCCTAGCTGGTCCAAGGTGCGCATTTATGGTGCGTGCGATCTACGGCGACACGTCCGCTGTTCCTGCTTGGAGATGAGGACAAGTTTTTGTCGATTTATCGTGCGAAAGGAAAAATCGTTTCAGAAAGAAAATGAAAGTTTTGGTCATCTGTTACAGGTCACTATCCTCCCATGTCACCACCACCCTTTGGCCTTATGTATCTGCTGCCTTTTTCTTCTTCTATACCTACTGTTCATTTGGCAGCGAAGGTGAAGCAAGGAATCATGCTATAAATAAATCTAAGATGATGTGTGAAGTTTTTTCCCTTTGTACAGAAATAAGAGAAAGGTTTGGCTATTAGACTGGTGACACTGACTGAAGAATTTGCTTGGAACACTGGTATTTTTTGTCCTGGTCTTTGACTGTGACGTGTATCTACTATCTTAACCTCATTTTTCTTGAAGAAATAAAGGAAACGATGGTTTCAGTTGAAGTAACTCCTACAATAATTATTATATGTATCCTGCAGCGTGCTTCCAAGAAGACATCCAAGCGAAATACGGTCAGTGAGTGTGGAGTGGATATCACAGCTGTAGCTGCGTGCACAACAGACAATGGACACTTGCGTTATTACCCGAATTGGTAGTAGTATTACTTGTGGATAAATAAGACAAGTGTATACATCAATCTTGGTTATTGGCCTTGACCACCTGACCAATAAACAAACAAGAGTATGCAGACGGAGTGCCGCCATCGAAATGTTTGGAACATACTCCTTCCGTTCCAATTTAATTGTCTTACTATCCACCAAACGTGGATGTATCTAGACATGTTACATATATAAATACATCCACATGTGGTGGAGAGCAAGCCAATTAAATTAGAACGGAGTGAGTAGTAATTTGTATATCTACTAGCCGTTTGTCTTCATAATAGATGCACATAACGTAACCACAATATTATTGCAAATGTCACCAAATAAATCAAAACTAGACAATCTGAGAAACCGAAGAAAAAAGAAATGGCATAGTCATGCCACCGAAGTGAGCATGCGTGCAATTCTCGTACACTTAGTCTCCTTACTTTTATGAACACAAGCGACATTTTTTGGCTAATAGTCCAATTTCTATGACGACTTCATCAATTTTGAAGCTCTCTGACTCTAGTTTTTAGTAGTATCTATGTGAGTATGTGCAGGCGGTGGTCGTGTTGGTGCATGCTTGCGTTTATGTTGTAGCCGGTGTTTAAAAAACCTAATATTGCATTAGAATGGAGTATGCTACCGCCATTCGAGATGCTTGAAACAGAAAACATCAAATTTGTACTCGCACTAGGGTTCGTCTTAATACAAAGAAGTAGTATGTCTATCTTAATATAGTGACATATGGCAAGTCTCCTGAGCACATAAACCAAACCAAAAATTATTACAATTATCAACAAAGAAAAACCAAAACTTGACGATCTAACCAACCGAAGAAAAAATGTCACGACAAACTTATTCGTTCCTTCTATTTTTTTTGAATTTTTTTATATATTAATTAATAGGCAAACTGTTGTTACAATCATGTAAAACCACCTCAGCAACGCAGGCTGGGAACGAATCATGCATAACACCGCCATGTGTCTCACTACGCCTTGTGCAAGGTTATGGGCAGCCCCATTAACCTTCCTACTAGCATAGCCCAGCTTGATGTCACGACAAACTTATTCGTTCCTTCTCGTACACCAACTCTCCTCAACAAAAACAATGTTTTCTTCTGATGAGAGGCGGTGTTCCTTCTATTGACAGCGAAACGTCTGTGGTCACTTCGGCAAATTTTAGAACTCCGCCACTCTTATTCTTCGGTATTACGTTTGCGCATAATGACAAGTCATTACAACTGAACTTTCACTTAGGGAGACAAATCCCCAATAAATCGAGCTTGGCCACTAGTACAACAAAAATTGCCGTTTTGGTTCCAATTGTCGGAAGAGCAGGTGCACCTAACATTTCCGGAGGGGGCAGCCCAACTTGTCTCGCTCGTCTTCTTTCCCTCTCGTGTCGAAGACCAGTCAGCGCCACCCTCCCCGTCAAGCCCGGGCCCCACCTCCAAGCATCCTCAGCCGTCCGATGCCCGCCGCGCACGAATCTCCGCGCACGCCCTGCTCCTCAAAACCCTCACCCACTTTAGCTTCTGGCTCTCCTCTCCTTCCCCTTCCCTTCCTCTTCCCCGAGACCGGCGGTGCCCTGCTCGATCTCCCGATCTGCTCGCCCCCGCGCGCTCCGCCTCGCCGAGGACCGCCGCGCCGTCTGCGGGTTCCTGCCGGGGGCGCTTCTCCTTGGATCAGGTACGGGTTCTTACGGATTTGTTTTGGAACCTTTTTGGGCGAGGAATGAATGGCGTGTGAATCCCGTGGTTTGGCGTGAGCAGGTGGGGGCGGGGCGGGACTGTGATTCGTGGCCCATGGCCAACCCCGACGACGGCAACGCCGCCGCCGGACGGAAGTTCTGGCGCTCCGCCTCCTGGTCGGCGTCCCGGGCCGCCGAGGCGGCGCCGGAGGCGGCGGCGCTCCCGCCACGGTCGCGCCGCCGCCGCTCACCCCGCGGTCCAAGGGCCGGGCCTGCCTCCCGCCGCTGCAGCCGCTCGCCATCACCCGCCGCAGCCTCGACGAGTGGCCCAAGGCGGGCTCCGACGACGTCGGCGAGTGGCCCAACCCCACCACCCCCGGCGCCAACAAGGCGGGCAGCGGCCCGGGCTCCGCCAGGCCTGGCGAGGGTCTCCGGCTAGACCTCTCCACCCTCCGCTCCCAGGGCCGCAAGGACCAGATCGCCTTCTTCGACAAGGAGTGCTCTAAGGTCGCCGAGCACGTCTACCTGGGTGGCGACGCCGTCGCCAAGAACCGCGACATCCTGCGGAAGAACGCCATCACCCACGTCCTCAACTGCGTGGGCTTTGTCTGCCCGGAGTACTTCAAGTCGGACCTCGTCTACCGCACGCTCTGGCTGCAGGACAGCCCCACGGAGGACATCACCAGCATCCTGTATGATGTGTTTGATTACTTCGAGGATGTGAGGGAGCAGGGCGGACGCGTGTTTGTGCATTGCTGCCAGGGGGTGTCACGCTCCACGTCGCTGGTGATTGCGTATTTGATGTGGAGGGAAGGGCAGAGCTTCGACGACGCGTTCCAGTTTGTGAAGGCGGCCAGAGGGATCGCGAATCCCAACATGGGGTTTGCCTGCCAGCTACTCCAGTGCCAAAAGCGGGTGCATGCGATCCCGCTTTCCCCAAACTCGGTGCTACGGATGTATCGGCTGGCACCTCACTCGCCTTATGCTCCTCTGCATTTGGTGCCCAAAATGCTGAATGAGCCTTCACCTGCCGCCCTGGACTCTAGAGGTGCGTTCATAGTTCATGTGCTCTCGTCGATCTATGTTTGGGTTGGAACGAAATGTCCTGCAGTGATGGAGAAGGATGCGAAAGCGGCAGCGTTTCAGGTGGTGAGGTATGAGAAGGTGCAGGGGCAGATCAAAGTTGTCAGAGAAGGGTTGGAGCAACCTGAATTTTGGGACGCCTTTTCAAGTGCACCTCTTCATTCAGACAGCGGTGCGAAACTTGGCAAGGAGCAGATTGATTCGTTATCCAGGACTGGCCTGGGAAGCAGGAGAGTGGAATCTTATGATTCTGATTTTGAGCTCGTCTACAAAGCCACAGCTGGTGGTGTTGTTCCAGCATTCTCGTCTTCTGGGACTGGAGATGAGACCCATCTTCCAGCAAGAGAAAGTAGCTGGAGTGTGCTAAGGTGCAAATATATCACGAGATCGCTATCTCGAGTTTATTCAGATTCTGCTCTAATAAGGGATTTGGATCCTCGGGTACAGCACTTGACCGCAGAGGCATCAATATCGCCACCTTTCCTTTCACCGAGCTCCTTTTCATCGGATTCAACCATCAGTTCAAAGTATAGTTCAGACTCACCCTCCCTGTCACCTTCAACTAGCTCCCCACCGTCACTTGGTCTTTCACCTGCTTCATCTAATTTGCCACACGCTTTGGTGCCATCGTCTAGGTCTCCCCTTCGCCAGTCATCTAACGAGGAACGCTCAAAGCCTGTCCTAGGATCTATACGCTCTCCTTCCAAGGCCTCGTCTATAGCAGAAAGAAGAGGAGGATTTTCAGCTCTGAAGCTACCATCACTCCCAAAGGATCTAGTATTACCACCAAGGGCACCGTCTATTATTCACACAGCAGCGGAAATCACAGATAAAAGTAGTACCAATGGTGTGAAACAGCTTACTTGTGTTTCTTGCCCAGATGAAAGCACTGGAACTACTTCAACAGCTACTGACAGTAAAACAGAGGCTACTGCCCGTAGTGAGACTAGATTAACTGAGCATACTGACAGTAACTCAGAGGCTTGTAGTTACGTACAACTACTAGTCTACCGATGGCCCAGCATGGAAAAGCTAACTGCATTCACTCGCAAGGATCTTGACCCGAAAACTGTTTTTATATTTGTTGCTCCTAATGCCAGCATAAGTTCAGAAGCAGTTAAGATGGTATGCATATGGGTAGGAGGTCAAAATGACTGCAGCAAAGGTGTTGACACTATTGATTGGCAGCAGGTTGCTGGTGATTTTCTTAATCAAAAGGGGTTCAGCAACACTCTTCCTGTTAAGGTGCGTGCATACTATACACATCTACATTTTGAGTACTCTGATCTGCTTGTTAACTTGTATACTTAGGTGCCACTTAATATTTGTAAATAGTCTAAGAGATAGAAGATTATTTTTCATAGGTCCTAATTTTAAATGATTATGACGGTACTTATGCCAACATGCTCGGCTAGGTTTTCCACAACTGCCAAAATTTGGACAAGTGGCAATATTGAGTTAACTCTGGGTTTGTAGTAGGGCTGGGCTTACAAAGGGCTGGGCATACACACTGAACTGAAGCCGAAATAAAACTAATCAAACTCTTGGTTTATTTGATTTCTATTGTATGTTTTTGGTTGTTTGTTAGAAATCGAATTATACTTTTTAAATTCGGTTGTTGCACCTGAAAACGGATGTCCACACTGACCCAAGAAAATTCACAACTCCTTCAAGCAAGCCTCTGTTCTCCAACTAGCCCCACCACCACCAGGCCTAAATTAAGCTCACTACGGTCTACGCATACGCACCAAGGTGCAAATGTTTGAGCCTAGCTAATTCTGGTTATGAGTCCTGCTCGAGCTAACACATTTTCGCCGCTAGCAAAAGACAAGCCCGACAGAAGATTTTTGGCTCACTGCGTTAGGGCGCTGGGAACAGCAAGCTGAGGCTTGTCTGGCCTGACAGCCGACTCCCGTGCCGGAGAATGCTCATGAGGGCATGGGCAAAGGGGGCAGTAGCAAGGTGTGGTCTCAACCTCCACATAAGAAAAAAATTACTAGGCTGCCATATGGATATTTCACACCCAACCGAAGCAGCATCTTCTGTGGGCCTCATTTTTTCTCTCTCTACTACCTACCCTTTCCATTCTGATCTAAAGTGCATCTCTTCCAATCTCTCGCTATGTCTATTTCAAATAAATCTCTCGCTCCATCCAGGAAGCCAGATAAACACCGCCACCGTTCAGCCTCCGACGACTATTTCCGCAAAAAAGCCTCCCTCTACCATGGCCATCTGCCATTTCCCCCGCCACTCCTGCCATTTCCTCTGAGCCACTCCTGCCCAATTTTCTTGCCAAACAACTGCTACAAATCGCCACAAATCAATCAATCCCGATTGTTAGATCCGGCGGTCTCTCTCTTTGCCTTCATTGAGACCTTTTTAGTGAGGAAGTGGGTTCTGCAGGAGGTCGCTTTGCTTTGCAAGCGGTTGTCTTTTTGCCTCTCTCCTCGACGGCAGCTGCTCTTCCGACGTGGACCTGAGGGGCAGCAGTCCACGCTGGAGCATTGGTCATGCCCTGAGCAACACGACGACACATGCATGGCTGCGAGGGTGCCACCGGGCCTCCGGATCTAAAGCTGTGAGCTCCTCCTCCTGGTCTCTTCGTCCCAGATGCCAGCCATTTTGTTCACTGTCTGTGATTAGACTCCTTGTCGTCTTCTTCCTGATCCATGCTTTCTTCTTTTTTGAGATATTTCTGTGTGTTCATGTATGTCTGTTTCTTTTGGTTTAACCAAAAACCAAAACCGAATCTCTGGTTTATTGAAGTGTCAGTTTCCTGAATCTGCAAATCAATTTTGGTTGCTATGATTTGAAAACCGAATTGTTGAAAAACCAAAAATCAGGAATGCCCACACTTAGTTTGTAGAAATCCATCATTTGTTAATTATTTATCCTATCTTGAACTCTTGCCTCTTATTCTTTGTGATTATTGGTTGTAACATTAATGTCTGTTCTCCTGTGCTATTATTGTCTAGTAGCGTTTTATGGTAGTAGTACATAGCAGAATGTAATTATGTACTCATTAAAGTCCAACACTTAATTATGTAATCATTTCAGAACTTCATAAATACATACAAGTTAAAGTCCAATACTTGGTAAGACCTCTAGTCTCACTGCCTTATTGATCTTTATATGTTGTGTCATCCAAAAAGCCAAACTGTTTTTTTCCTTTAGCACGAACACACCATGGTAAAGACTTTTTAGAGCTATCTTTTATCTGCGTTGAAAGTCCACTGATCGAAAGCATTTACTAGACGAAGGTATTGAGTATGTTCATTTATGGTTTGTTATAGATCACAAAAGTCACATTCTCACATAGAAATAGAATGTTGATGCATCTTAGTAAGGGGAAGTCCTGTCAGATTGACTTTTATAACTGGTATGGGTAATCAACCGGTATACATTTATGGTTATAACCTGTGTTGAACCTTGAACAATGCAGGTTTTCAAGGAGCATGAAACCGAGGATCTTTTGGAGGTGCTGGATGCTTGTTAACAGTAGGTCAGGGTATTCTACTAGCTCTAACAAACTCAGTCGCAAACTGTCAAATCAATGAAGGCATTCCCTCCAGCATCGCTCCTTGCACCAGCGACTGCCAGCGAGGTACAAGCCATGACAACCGTTTCGTCCTGAACATATAGGCTACAGTTTCCATTTAGTAGAACAGATGGGTTGGCGATATGGGTGTTGCCCTTTTCACAGCTTGCTTGTGTCAAAATGGCAGGAGTCTGCCAGAGCGCTGTATCTGTGAATTAACACACATGGATCAGGTTTTGGCGCAACTGGGTGTATATTATGCGCTCCACTGTAATGTAAGCCCATAAGCTGGAAATCGCTGTTGTCGTTCTTACCCCTAAAATTTCGTGTACTCCCTCCGTTCCAAATTAATTGACTTTCATTTATCCAAATGTGGACGTATCTATACTTGTAACATGTCTAGATACATCCACATGTGGGCAAATAGAAGTCAATTAATTTGGAACGGAGGAAGTACATCTCTCAGGGAGGAACAGATTTGTTGTAATCCTCTCGGTCTACAAGTGTCTCCATTTGGTCTTAGCTTTTAATCTGGAACTCGGCTATTTGATGTTCTCTGCTCATGTTCGAATTAGTATGTACGATCATACATACTACCTGCTTTTGTATGTCACCAAACGACAGATAACCCACTGTCTCAGGAATCACCATTTGTCTGTGAGGGTGTGAAACGCTTGGGTGAAATAATGCCACGAGAGTAGTTGCCTTTTGTAACCGTCATTTACTTTATTGTAAACTCCTGTCATAATTACTAAATTGGGGCAAAGCTTTTGTCCCCATATCAAAAAAAAAAAAAAGGTGTGCGAGGGAAATGTCAGTGTCATTTTTGTTGACCAAGCATGATTTTAAAAGTTTTCTTCAGCGTGGTTAAATTGGAAAGTGGAGTGGAGTGGTCACCAACATTACTATGTAGTACTCCCTCCATTTCAATTGAAATATAAGATGTGCTATTTTTATGCAGTTATTTGATAATTGAGTTTGACCATAAGTATATACTAAATTATATGGATTAAGAATGTATTAATGATACTGTTGGATTTGTCTTGCAATTTTTTATTTTATATATCTTTATGCTAATTTTATTAGAAGTACAAATCATGGTCAAAGTTGTGCGTCGTTGACGAGCGAAATTTAAGGGCGACTTATATTTTGGGACGGAGGGAGTAGTAAATAGACTTAACCAACAGGACGCGCTTCGGGCATGTGTGTAAATGCACCCGTTGTGTAAAACATTTCTTTTAAATGTAAAAAAATCAAAAATAAATTCAGATATGCATCAGAACATACTTGGCAGTGGCAGTACCAAGGGCATGTAGGAGATTGCACCATTATACTTGAAGCGGTGGCATCTCAAGATCTCTGAATTTGGCACTCTTTCTTCGGCATGGAAGGATCTCACAATGATATCAACGTGCTTCAGCGATCTTCGGTATTCACTAGGCTTGCCGAGGGAAATGCTCCAATGGTCACCTTTGAGGTCAATGGAAACCCCATACAACAAGGGGTACTATTTAGCCGATGAAATCTACCCTTCATAGTCTACATTTCCGAAGACAATCCGCAACCCTGATAAAGAGAAAAGTAGTCGGTTTGATCAACAACAAGAGGCCGCTAGGAAGGTTGTGGAGCGAGCATTTGGTGTTCTCCAATCTCCTTGGGCTATTGTTCGGCACCCTGCTAGAACATGGAGCAACAGGAGACCATGTGTGAGGTGATGACCGCTTGTGTGATAATGCACAACATGATCATTGAGCTTGAGCATGATGACAGGGTCTTCGACCAAGGGTGGGAATTTCAGTGGGAATTGATTGAGCCCATGCCAAGACCATGGACTTTAAGCAGTATCTCCACGTGCATCATGAGATCCGGGATCGTACCACCCACGATCGACGTCACATGATTTGGTTGAGCATATGTGGACTTACCTGGAAACTAGTAGTGTCATCTCTCCATTTTATTTCATTATGCGAACTATGTTGTTTATTTTATCCTATTTTTATTGTGCGAACTATGTTGCAAAATTATGAACCATGTTGGTTATCTATTTTTGGACTATTTATGTGCTACTTATTTGATACTCACTCCGTCCAAAAATAAGTGTCTCAAGTTTGACAAAAAGTGGATGTATCTATACATGAAACATGTCTAGATACCTCCAATTTTGAGCAAACTTGAGACACTTATTGTTGGACGGAGGGAGTATTTCTTAGTAAATTTGTTTGAAATTGGGGCAAAATACGCGGAGGGCCATTGGGTTCACCCCCATACCAAACGGAGCGCCTCTTTTGGTCCGCGTGCTGCCCCAAACGGACCAAAACAGACTGTCCGGTTTGGGGGGGGGGGGGGGGGGGGGGGGGGGGGGGGGGGTGGAGTTGTTTCCCCTAGCCTCCCATCCAGTTGCATCTACTGTTACACCTTTTCAAGTGCATACATGAAGGGGGAGGGGGGGGGGGGGGGTTATATTTACTTCTTTGTACCCAGTTCATGTGTACTATTGATTTTGATTTGTAAATTAAGGGGCCTCATGTTCTAATCTCCTCTCACCACTCCGAAATTTCATAACGGCCCTCGAAACATGGAGTAAACACGTTAGCGACTTGTAGACCTAACATGGTCTCCTATCAACGTCCTGCTGATATTCCTGACCAGAATGCAAGTGTACATACATCTGAGACTCAACAAAAAGTATACTCTTGTTGGTTTCTTAGTCAGGACACATGTATTAATGTATCTAAAACAAGATAAAAAGCATAGAGTAAGTTGCAAATCTCACAATGGTACATACGTAGTTCATGTACGTGTACAATTCATGGGGACGTATTGGAAATAAAAATTGCATTTGATTTACGCAGAATTTGTGTTTAAAAACTCATGTGTTTTCACTAACTTACGGCTGTGGCACCTTTGGTGCGGGGCTGGAGGTAAAATACTTCCATTTTTCAAAGACAAACTTCCAAGGATGCGTGTCAATCTGTTGCTTAGTCAAAGTCTGCTACATTGGAGAAGGAGGGTGTTCACAATATTAGCTTAATTATGTGTTTACTTATGCTTGATAATTGATGAGGCAAAGATAAGAAAATAAAATTTACCCCAGTGTTGGTGAATCTGGATGCGCACCGTCCATTTCTGCATGATGTGGCTGGCTGAGTTTCAGATAAACTGGATTTACATCCTCTGGAGCAATGTTGTACTGTGTAGAAGAACCTGCGATTCCCCCTTAACTTCCAGTTGCGCATTTAACTGAAAATTATTTTAAAAATAATATCACAACTTAATATCTTAGTTATTTAGAAAGTTTGTGGAATATGGACATAGTAGTCTGTCATACTAATGCACCTTGTTTTGCAAATCCACATTATCTTGACGAATGATGTTTAGTTTCTTGTGTAGCTCCATATTTTCCTGGTGCACGAGGCTCGCCTGCAATTTTTTAAAAGGGTTTTATGCCAATAAATAAAACCCACCGCCCTCTATAATACTATGCTCTGGTAGTACTGCCGTAATGGTAAAAAGTAAGTGCTAACCTTATTGTTTATCTCTTCAATTTCTCCAATCATAAGTTGATCCTGGGAAGAATAATATGTAGTGGCAGCACTGCAGATGCATGATCCCTACAATAGGAATTAACACTTGATCTTACCTTAGCTAGCCGAATATTACACAGGCTCATTTCCAGTTGATTCTCTAAACCCTTCAATTCCTCCAAACGTAAGCCAGATAGATGCTGTCCCAGCAATTGCCTGTAGTGGTTTAGTGAAGGCACACACATATCATCACACTTAGTAATTATGTGATCTGTAGAAATTTGTTATAAGAAATTCTGTATGGGAACAACATTTCCTTGTGTTAAATTCTTTTGCTTTTCAATTTACTGTTTTCATTCAAAAATATAGAAGTCCCATGGTGGGCCCATGCCTAGCCGAGAAGAACCCTTGGATTTTTCCACATCGGCAGCATATTAATACAACGTTTTGAAACCGAGGTTATACATGCACTCTCATTTTTTAGTATAAATATTACACCTATTATGGATTCAAAGTAGTTTAATATTGTAGATGCATAATCAGTAGCCATTTATTTCGTAATCAATCAGTAAGTCATATTATTTGTATAGAATTGCCTGTATATCAGTCATACCTTTGATTCTCCTGCAAGTTATTTAGTTGTTGCCTCAGGCGCCCTTCCTCCGAGGTTATATATGCATGTATATATGTAGTAACAATAACTATTCTTGAAATGCATTCTGTACTCTAGAGGTTGAAATGGAATAACATAACAAATGGAAACTATATTTTCGTGTATTTTAGTGCATTTAGGGACCCCAGGTTGCTCCCAGTGGGCGGATCGTGTGAAACCCTAGCCATAGCTTCCCTGTACGTTGGCCTCGTGATGCTGGAGCACGCAAGCCAGCGCGTCGGTCCTAGGATATTTTGGTGGTGGTTGTCTCCGCTGCTACACCAAGTATTGCTGCTAGAGCTAGCCCGGCGAGAGTGGTGAGGTCACAAACAATGGCGTTCTTCGGGCCAGAGGGTTTACAGAGCGCAGTCTAAATGTCGGCTGCTACTGTGTGGCAGCGTGGTTGCCAACGACAAGTCAAGTTGCGGCGGATTTGGCCGTGTTTTAATCACTGTGATGTCCGCCGATGGCATCGCATGAGTTTGGCATTCGGGGTGGCGGTTCTAGATCTTCAATGGTGGCAGACACCTTGGTCGTGTGGATGACGCGGTGGCAGGATCTTTCTTTTGGTGATGGCCTTCAGCTCCATATGACGAACCTGATGGCGGTACGGGACGCCCCCTCCACGTCGAGATCAGATTCAATTCGACTCAGCAATTGCTACATAGAGCGTATGTTCCGGAGGTATCAAGTCATGCCTCACTATCAGGTGCTATGCACGACAACTCATGAGGAAGGTATTAAAGCATGCATGTCCCAACAGTTGCTACGCTCGACGCCTCTTCAAGCGGCCTCAAGTCATGCTTGTTGCTGATCGGTCGAAGGTGGTGTGACGGTGGCCGGAGGATGGTGGTTTGGGATGTCAACGCTTCCAATTTTTGCTCCAGCGGTATCCGGCTAGAAAAGAGTCATTAGCCGGACAGTTGATGATTGTAAAGCGGCTTCAGCAACGAGTTTGCACATTTTGGTGGGAACACTTGATTTGATATAGTAATATCGATGTATACCTACCTCGTGACCCGTTGATGGTTGTGCCTCAAAACTCGGATTTTTTATGAATATCCCAAGACCGACTTACAATTGGAATATTCGACCTTTTATTACGGGAGAACATGCAACGATTCCTTATTGAAGACTTTGCCTAAGAGTTTTGTGCTTTTTTTTGTCTCTATCTTTTATCATAGGGTTAGTTGTAGTCTGGATGGAGGTACTGTAGGCATGAGGCTTTGGGATTTGGGATTTTTCTTTTGGTTTAATTTCGTTTGCCTGGCTTGCCCGGTTTTCTAAATTATACATATTATATATGGTTATACATCAATCAACACAGAGGCCGGGGGTTAGCCTCCTTTTCGAAAAATGAACTAGCTATTCACTATAAATGCAAAAGAAAAAACAATCATTATTAAAATGTACATATTTGTTACGGACTGATTAGCCAAGTGCTTGACACATAAAGTGTTATGCTTTGTGTAAGATGTTAGGAATGCTATCTTGCATTAGTTAGACCGGGCCGGAAACTCTATCCATTTTGTATCGTGATCCTAGCTCACCGGTGAGATGCAGCTTGCTGTACGATTTAATTTACTAACTATTGTTTTGTGGCTGTGATTTCCAAAGATGTCATTTTCGTCGGAAAGCCTATAGTGTGGTTTAATTTATCATCGAGCTCACCATTAACATCTTTAACCCCATCCTCTGCTGATCTCAGCTAGAGCATCTGCCAAAGAGGCGACTTAACAATTGGTAAGGAGAATGCCATGCGGGAGATCCACATGTCATTGCCGCATGTGGCTAAATTAACTTCCTTTAGCTCTTCTCGATCAGCAGATATGTAAGATGTCAACCCCAGCATATTACCGCACTATGTCCCAAACCTTGTTATGCGGGGCTTTATTAATGTTAAAGTCGGTTGTTAAAGCCTTTTATCTTAAAAAAATATCCACATGTCATTAAGCCATTAAGGTAGCCATGTACTTTCAACTACATAGAAAGTATACGAAGAAACTCGACGAAATCAGAATAGACGAACCAAATGACATGACTAGCTAACTTATTGAGAGTAAAGGTCCAAAGTCATACCTTAGCCTCAGCGCTTGCACTCATGAATTGCTCGCCCTCTTTAACCTGCTGGTACCTTTCAATTATTGATTTAATTCTGGTAAAAAAGAGAGAAAATATTAGAATCTTCAGAAAAACTATATCTTTTAGCTTACACATGCACACCATATAATCATGACATAATTTGTGAAGTTTCTCTTGTCAGTGAGCACATGCGTGAGTGTGGCCATTACCTAACGAACATAATTTCTTGGTATTACTTCATTCATGGTACATAAGAACAATTTTAAATGCATATTTTTTCGTGGTGTATGCACATAAATAAAATAAAATAAAATGATGGTAACATTTTTTATACAATCATACAGTTGTGATATTACCAACCTGAACATTTAATTAAAATATTTGCAAGATCCAAATACCATTTCTATGATATGTGAAAAAAGAAGATGCATGAATTAATGTCCTCAACTTGGCCATTATTTTGGATGATTCCAAAGGAAAAAATACATTTGGTTAATATATAGTCTCATGCGTAAAAAAGGGATACATAACAAAGTAGCCATAAGTAGTTGAGCTGTTAATGTGATTTGGGATGAAAAAGAGAGATAAAATGGGAGCTAAATAACTTGGGGAACATAAACTGACCACAAAAATTGTAGATTGTGCTGAAAAGCAATGAACTAATGCACATATTGTAGTCTAAGTCTGCTGGTGTCGTCAATATTCTAGGCTGTAACTTTTTCATAGTCATGCAACAATTTGGTATGCCCACATATTCAATCTAGTTTTTTTCGCACAACTGGTGATGGAAATTAATATGTTGATCACATGATCCTAGTAGCTTACTCCCTCTATACCAAATTAGGATGTGCATTAGTTCTTGTAGAACTCAAATTTTATAAAATTTGACCAACTATATAGAAAAATATAAAAATATATTTTATGATGATTCTAATAGCATTGAGATATATATATAGTTTTTCTATATAGTTGGTCAAAGCATATATATTTTTATCAACAGAGGGAGTACATAGTATAGAATTACGATCTCAAAGAAAGGCAACAGTATATATGTAGTAATATATTTGGCGGGGGAGACAATAGGGATCAGTGCTCCCGCTACTTTAAAGAATTTGAAAATATATTAAAAGTTTCAAAAAATCTGAAACGAATCATGCATGTTCTTGATGATGTATCCTGTAGACGTCAAAAATCACAATTTGAAATACTTTGTATTTCGACCTACACAAAATGAAAATTTACAGATCTGATTATATTTAATAATGCATAGTTTCAAATATCTAAACTGTGTCATTTTTTCTACCCTTTAATGTACAGATGTTTGCATTGAGATTTTGCACTCTTGTAGTATAAATTATTGAGAGAAAAATGATTTTTAACTTTTAAATATAATCTTTGAATTTAAAAATAGAGTGATCACTGGATCTCGGGAGCAAAATCACTTTCTGCAAAGGAAGGCATTATGCAAACTAATAATTTCCGAATGTGTTCATGCTACACTATGCAGTTGAAGCGTGTCAAATATAACATAGTGTTGTTCAACAATAGGTATAGCTTTCAATGGCAAATTATAACACTAGCCAGCTAGAGCTGTACCCCGCAAAAATAAATAAATATGACGATTTGAAGTTATATGCCAACTGATTAATCATATCAATAAATACCACCAGACCTGCTTATATCCCATACATGCAAGACATATAGCAAAATACCAGCTCATCCTTTTCTTATGGTGACATCTCTCGATCGTCAATATAGAGAAAGAAGACAAGTGGACTTCGCTAGGCTCTGCGAAGTAGGAAAGTAAAATATCGCCAAAACGACCATCAGGAAAGAGTAAGGTCATAAGCAAAGCTTAGATAGAGAAATACTAGTAACTGTGACTCAGTATGAGCTGCTACAATGAAAAAAAAATGATCAAGTTTAAAAAAGGAGATGAGCTGATCGATAGAAAAAGATCATCAAGTCTCTTAATAACTTCTCTCCATGAAATTAAACTAGCTAGAGCGCAAAGTTAATTGAGGATCAAGGTGTGTTTTCAAGATCTGCGAACTGGGATTTGCACGCGCTATAGATCTGCCCATGGCATGGATCCTGTTCAGTAGAGGAATCCATGCAGTTTGTAGCTAAAAATATAAGTACATACACATGCAGTACCCGGAGTTGGAGTAGTCGTAGAGGCGACCGGTGTTGGAGAAGAGGATGACCCCAACCTGCGCATCGCATAGGATGCCCAGCTCTTTGGCTTTCTTGAACAACCCTGTCTTCCTCTTGGAGAAGGTCACCTGCCGGCTTGTCGTGTTGTCGATCCTCTCGATCACCGTCTTTCCCCGTACCATCATGTAAAGATCCGCCGACCGGCTAACCAGAGATTTTATCTACCTACGATCTATTCACACGCACACACAGAACTCAGAGTTGGTCAGCTGAGAGAGAGAGAGAGAGAGAGAGAGAGAGAGGCTATATGGGAGCTGAGGATTGTCTAGACAGAGAGATCGAGAGAGATGCTATATGGGGAGTTGGTTGTCTAGGCAGTACTTGTTCGCCACTACAAAGCCTCGCTCGTACCGTACGTCTCGTCATTCCCACCTATCGAGAACTGACACATCGGCTGCCATAGCTACCCAAAATGAAGCATGTGCTCCTGGAATATCATACTTCAAAGCCCTACCCGTCCTTTGGTTTTTTATGAGAAAGGCAAGCAAAGTTCGGTACGGACCAACTTGCATGATAACCTTATTTTCGCTGCTGCTTGTGAAGACTTTGGCTTATGGTGCAGAGAAAGTATCGTTGGGGCATATACCTACTGCTGCGCAGAGTACTTTTATTAAGCAGTGCACTGAATCTGGCCGAGTGATACTCCTACTGTTATACATAAGTAAACGTCCAGATCTGTACGGTAGCATATCAATCACTAGTGTCATGCATGCAATTTTCCCCTCCGTACATTTGTATACTCAAATGCCAGCGATGTTCCGTACAGAGACCAACTTGTAATCGACTAGCTTTCTTTTTATTTGAACGGAATCGACTAGCTTTCCATTCAACCATATAAACGTTCCCTGGATTGAGTTTGATATATGAAAACCTACCCAAATACATATATGTGCACCAAATTGCGTAAACATTTTCTCACATACTTTAGAAATATATATTCATATAAATTGATGGCCAAACAGTAACCTAGCTTGTACTACAACACTGAGACACTATGATAGGCGTCTTCTTTGTGATATTAGACTAACATTTCCACATTGCATGAACATGGCCTCACGTTACTCACAACTTCTTTAGTCTGTTCTACTGTGAAAACTAGATGTTTCGGCGTTTTCGTTTCTAAAGGGTCATCCTGGAATCTTCCAATCGAAGTCTTCAAGGTCTTCAGAGTCTATGGAGTCTCTAGTACTCATTGTTTCAGTCTTTTCGGAGATGTGTGATGAAACTGACCTGATTTTCAAGGACTTCATATTAGAGGTGCAATAACTTGCTCTTCTTGAGATTAAAACTTCTGATTGGACAAGAATTTTGCAATTGTTTTCCCAATCAAGTGAGATGAGTAAAGAAATACTTTCCAAATAAGAGATTTTGAGAAAAAACAGTCCTTGAAAACTACCCTGAAACGGGTGATGGTCAACTACTCTATAGAAACATTTTGAAATCTCAAGAAAGGTGAGTAGTGATAAATTATTGTTGAAATCACTTCGAAACATTATTCGTGTGTACTTTTCCATTTCCTAGGGTCACAACCTTGAAACAACGTGTGCTCGGATACCATCTGTGGCAATCTGAACCCGAGGGGTTGGGTGGGTCCAAATATGGTTATCCATGCTGGTTCCTAGATCATCCTCGAACACTCAAAGATTATTACACCAGAAAGTCACGTATCTGTATTACATTATTTGTTTAATTCTAGAGTATTTATTACAAAGCAATGGAAACATTACATGGATATAGATTAATGAAAAAGAGCCCACAAGCTCCACAAGAAGTACTGACCGAAGAGTATATAGAACTGCAACCCACAAGTTTTCGCCTACTCTGAAGTTTTGGTAACAATCTTATGCTCCTTCCATGACTATTTTCCACTGCAAAATATAAATTGTACTGGGCGAGGAAGGGACAAACACATGAACCGGATACGTCCAACTTTTTAGCTCCCGAATCAAAAAATCTCTTAAATAAATTGCTACCATATACAATGCAACTGTCTTGAGCAACGGGTCCTTACAAAAGAAACTACTTTGTCGACGTGAAACGGCAATTAGTTTGTATGAAGCATCACTTAGTTAGGCACCAATTCTTAAGATGTGCTTATGTGTATGCTCAATACAAATTTACATTTATAAATGTCTAAGCACCAACAGAGGGTGGCTTGAATCAAATTTACATACTCCCTCCGTCCAAAATAACTGTCTTAGATTTGTCAAAAAGTAGATGTATCTAGACATGAAACAAGTATAGATATATTCACTTTTGTACAACTTTGAGACACTTATTTTGGGACGGAGTGAGTAGATTTTTGATGTGAAACTATATTTCTCTCTTCAAACATTAACATGAAAGCACCTTGGCATGGCACGATCGTGTATCCATGGCCGGTGGACTCGATTACAGTGCCAGGGCCCGGCGGAGGGAACACTTGTAGTCGTCATTGTCGTACTCGTCGTACACATACTGATTCGGCGTGGCGTGGCCGAGGCGCACCGTCGGGGGGGAGTAGCGGTCCGTCCTGTCATCATACTAGCCGTTGTATCCGTACGCTGCCACGCCGCGAGAGTAGCGCACCGGCGGCGGCGTTACGATCGTGTATCCTGGGCGCCGGTGGACTCGATCGCGCGTAAACTGGAGTATCCGTCGTAAACTGGCGGCGGCGCATCCTCGCTTGTCACTGTCATCGGCACGATCGTGTATCCATGGCGCGGTAGACTCGATCAGGGTGCCAGGGCCCGGCGGAGGGAACACCTTGTAGTCGTCGTTATCGTGCTCGTCGTACATGTACTGATTCGGCGTGCCGCTGCCGGGGCGCACCGGCGGGGCAGCAGCGTCAGCCTTGCCATCGTCGTCCCCGTACGCCACGGTGCCGCCGTAGCATCGCACCGGCGGCGGGCGGGACGCAGCATCGCCGTTCATGTCGCTGACTCGCTTACCCGACGACGCTGTAAGCTCTGTTTGTTTTCGATCTTCCTTCCAGACGTTGGCAAGCGGCGTACGATCGACTGAGCGGCGGCGGCTTGTTCCTGATCACAGCAGCCTTCCCGACTCGCGTTTATATTCTGAAGAAGATGGTTGTGTTGGAAGCTGGGTCGGGGTCGGGGCTCGGCTTGGATATCAGATTCGGACACACGCACGTGCGACTAAGCAATATGCAAAGAAAATAAATAAATAAAGCTAACTGCAAGTTTTTTTTAGGAGACTAACTTTTTTGAGGACGATTAACACGCGGACATGGAGAAACTACTAAGCCAAACCCTATTGTGGGTGGAGAAGTAATTCTTACGGCGCAAAAATGTTGCCAAACTGCAGAACAATTGAATTTGCCATCTTTTGTCTCACCAAACTGTCGAGCTACTGATTTATTATTTTACTGAGATGTTGATTCATAGATACACTTTGTTGGGCAGGAACCCAGCAAACCCAGAAGCCCTATCGGGTAGAAGTGAATTAGAGGAGCCCGCTCCCGTCGCCCCCCCCCCCCCCCCCCCCCCCGCCGAGGGCGACCAGGGCGTCCCCAAGCTCTTGCGGCGGGCTCTCCCTCCTTCGCCGCCGCCGGCAGGGGTCGTCGGGTGCAGCCCCGGCGACGCTGGCGGCGGCGGACCTTCCTTCCCAGCGTCCTGGGTGGGCTGGTCATGGCCTCTCCGTCCTGGGCGGCGGTGCTCGTCGGGAGCTCGTGGTCCGGCTCGGCCGGCGGGTTCTGGTGGCGGTGTGGACCTGCAGCGATGTGCGCGGCGCCGGCGGCCTGCTTGGCCCTGGTCTGAGTTGCCTCGGCCCAAGATGGGCTTGGGCGGGCTCAGATGGGCCTGAGCGGGCCGGGGGTGCGTGCGGCTGCGACTCCCTCTGGAGATGGTGACGACGACGGTGCGGGGTAGGGGACGGCGGCGCTGCAGCTTTGCCTGTTGCAGCAGGGCGGCAGGAGCTATACCGGGCCAGGCGGGCCTGGTTTGCTTCGGCTGCTCTGTCCGGTCGGCTACCGCCTCTCGGTGGTGGAGGTTGTTCCCTCCCGTGGTTCGGCGGTGCTGCTGTCCCTCGCTCCGGCGGTGTTGTCTGATCCGTTCTGCAGACCGCGGTCTAGTGCTCGTGCAGAGACGGCGATGATGACAGCAAAATCGTGGTGGCGCATGCTGGCGGGCGGAGAAGCGGGTGGTGGTGCTCCGGATATGTCCGGGTGTTTTTGTGACTCGGGCCCAGGAGAAATCCGTGTTGACTCGTTCGACACCGACGCGGTGCCGCCTTCGGGTGGCGTCATTCCTTGTTGGAGGGCGTCGTGGGTAGCCCGAGTTCACCTTACACCAAGTGCCGGGGGAAACCCTAGGAGCAGTGTGCTGATCCGAGTAGCAGCGTCGTGACGACGGTGCCCCCTTGAGGGAGTTGCTGCTTGGTACTGAGTGCCGGGGGAAACCCTAGGAGCAGTGGGCTGATCCGAAGTAGCAGCGCCGTGTCGACGGTGCCCTTCGAGGGAGTTGCTGCTTGGTATTGGACGCATCGGGGTGTCGCGAGCGTGGTGGGTCAATTTTGGAGGGCGCAGCGATGGAGGGTCATTTTCGCTTAGTCGATTCGCCATGTTCTTCATTTCTTTTCATTTTGGGCGTTGTGTCTGCTGATGCCCAGCATGTGTGGTGTGTGTGTGGTGTTCTTGTATCGGTGGTTGTTTCTTGGTCGTTGCTTTATTTATAAAGCGGGGCGAAAACCTGTTTCGTGGAAGTGAATTGGAGACTCGTGGCCACCTCAGGTTTTTCACTCTTCTTGACGCATCGCACGGCGACGACACAGCAAGCGGACCGAAGCCGAAGCCGCCTCTAGTTGTCTGCCTTGTTTTATGTGCTGGTGCTTGTGACTAGACTGGAAAAATTAATTTTTTGATCAAATCTATGATTATTAAGGATGACAATTTTTATCGGCCCGTGGATAAGGGTTTTAGAGGGTTATGTTTGCCACAGATTTAACGGGGCGAATATCGCTAACTCATGGGGTGGGCACAGTCAAAGGTTTCCTCACACGAATATCAAATGCATGAACCCAGCTCTCCCTATTCCTGAGGCTACATTTATGCTATCTCTTACTATATGTCATGAATGCATGAATTGTTGTGTTGGAAACATGTAATAAGAAGTATAGGCTACGTTTGAGATTTTGAGATAAGACAATTATGTATTTTGTGGTGTGATTGTGTGAGATTCTATATATTTTAAGTACTTTGTAGTTAAAATATTGTTGATATAATAATCCGGTGGATTACTCGTGGATATCCATGGATATCCGGCGGGTTTGAAAATCTAGCGACATCTATGTCAATGGATACTTTCGTGGGCAGGGCCAAAGTGCCGTTGATGGACTTGGATCTGGATCAGGATTTGGTATGTCCGTCCGAAACCCGATCATTGTCGTCCTTATGATTATCCTTGGCATTGTTGTTGACATTGTATTCCAAACAGATAAATGAATGAAGAGTATTGATGAAAAAGGGGATTATGGTGTAAAAAAGTGTTTTGGGTAGCTGGATCAGCCGGATATTTGCAAGCGCTGTGGGCAGGAAGCAGAGGACGCCTTCCTTGCTGTCGTCTCATGCCCGGCGGCGAGATGTGTGGAGAGCAATGCGTGATATATGGACTCTACCGGCTGAAGCAAAAAACTCTGAACACTGGGCCTCAACGGCTCTTTGATAATGATACCTTGGTCAGAACACCGGAGGAGAAACGGTTGAAAGATCCTCATGATCATTTGGAAAAATTGGGCGTTGAGGAATGATGTGATTCATGGTAAGCAGCCCGTCCTTGCTGGCTATGCTTCGTCCCTTATTCAGCTAGAGCATAAACAAGGTCGCGATGTAGTGAAGGGCAAGAGTGTAGCTCACAGCTCAGCTAGAATTGCCTAGGAGAACGATATCTGTGAAGGTGAAAGGCTACAGGGGAAGGAATGGCCACCACCACCGGCTGGCTGGGTGGCAATGTCGGTAGATGGATCAGTTGGATTGCGCGATATTGGAGCAGGTAAGAGTGCGGTCTTCCGTGTATCAGCTGGTGATTATATTGCGTCATCCTGCAAGTTCATACAACATGTACAGATGCTTTTGAAGCTGAACTACTTGCAGTTCAGACAAGGAATACTTGCTGCTTTAGCATATTCAGCCTTGCCCGTTCAGATTCAAACAGACTGTGCTAATGTGGTAAATATCTAAAGGAGATGGAGCCTAACAGATCGTACCTGGGACATTGATAAATGAGTAAGAGACTTAATATCTGGAGAGAGGGAATTCGCTGTGTTGCATATTAATAGTGATTGTAATAGGGTTGCAGATCGACTAGCTAATCTTTTGAGAGTAGAGCACCTGATCAATGTGTGGTTGCAGGATGCTCTTAATTCTCTACTGGACCTTCTAGGCTTGTAGCTGATTGTAATCATGTTGGTTAATTAATGCGAACTACCATTTTCCCCACACAAAAACAAAGTGTTTTGGGTAACATAAGTGTTTTCACCCAATCCCATTGAAAAATACTCTCAAATACTGGCCTTACACTCTTGCAAACGAGGCCTAAAAGTATTCGGCAGCCTGATATCCATCGTGTGGAGGATGGCTCAGATTTTCAACAACCATCCTTCATGATGTGTTTTCTAGTAGTGGCGACACTAGCTCTCGCGGGCTGTCAGTGGCGCCCAAAACGTTGAGCTGTCACTCGAAGTCTCACCATATTATCCGAGAAACCAAGGAACAACCGACCTAACCTGAGAGGAAAGGACCCCTTTGCTAGCACGAGGCCTTTAGATCTTGACCAGGGAGTCGTCACCGTTGAAACAATGGCGGCACACTAGCATCACCCACCGCCACGCCCCTCGCCATCCACATGGCCAAAGGGAGGGCCATCGCCGCTGAAGAGACAACCGGGCAACTGACCTTCTGGTGCCGCCGCCTCGGTATCCAAGACCGCTGCTGCGCCACCCACCGGAGAGCCGAACTGGAAGTGGTTGCTTGACGACAGAACTTTTGTAGGAAGTCATGGAAAAAGTCTGGTCGCCGAGCGGGATGACAGGGAAGTTGTTGCCGGGGTTCAATATTTCGTTTTCAGTCTTTCTTTCGCCCATCTTCGAGATTCGCAAATTTCGAGAAATTACCGAAATTTCGAAGAAAAAAATTCAAATATTTCGGCCAGATTCAAATTTTAGAGCTTGAAAATATTTAGCAAAATAAATCGAAAGGTACAAATTCGAACTCAAGACCTTGCGCAGCAACAACTGAACACTCCACCAACAGGCTAAAGCCAAGTTTCTGATGAATACGTGATTGCTTTGTCTTATAATCTAGTATATATTTGATATTTTTAAACAAAGCCGAAATTTTCAGTCGATATTACGTTTCTCGCCATCTTCGAGATTCGTTAATTTCGCGAAATTCGAACGAAATTTTGACGAAATATCGCAGTTGCAGACCTCAATCATAAACCGTTGGGGTCGTCGAAGAAGATCTGGTCTACGTAGATTTACTGTCCTCCACGCGCCGATTGGTGTAGGTGATATTGAATTTCTTTAGCAGCCGCTCCGCCGCCGGCATGTTCTCGCACTGCAAACACAAACACAAACACACGCCCACGCCGTTAATCTTAGTTCAACTAGATTACCTCCCGGTAATTATCAAGGTATTGATGCCTGCGACATTGTGTTATTTCGTGCCTGGTGACCATGCATACATGCCAGAAACCGTGCATCACGCAGAACTAAATCAAGGCACCGATGTGTCACAAAGACAATCGATCCCGATGGATCCTACGTAGGCACACGCCTTGGTATATAGGTGGTGCGCATAGCCTTTCTGTTATGTTTGTTAAAACTCTAACAAGATTAACCAATCAGAAAAAAAAAATTGGACAGCTATTTGGAAAGCAGCTAGTTGTGAAATACAGTAGTAGACAGGACCTATTCTGAAAGCAACCCTCAATGTGCAAACAAACAACTAAACAAGGTTGG
The DNA here is from genome assembly GCA_947311845.1 of Poa pratensis. Taxonomy (NCBI): domain Eukaryota; kingdom Viridiplantae; phylum Streptophyta; class Magnoliopsida; order Poales; family Poaceae; genus Poa; species Poa pratensis. Next base: position 20,097,038 of record CAMZMU010000090.1, on the reverse strand, counting down.
GATCAACATAAAGAAGCAGCTAATGGCAACGCGGAACCTAGCGTGTACGAGACAGTTGACTTCGTAGGAAGATAGTTAGTAACAGTTACCAAGTTCTGACCAAAGACGATGTATCGACAGTACACATATCAGAATTAATTAGTCACCTGAAAAGAGATGTGGTTATCCTTTGGGTTGATCTCTGTCTTCTCCGGATACTCTGGGGGTCCTCCGATTGTAGCAGGTGGATGCCGATCCCATAGTTGAACAACCTTCATTCGAAAACAAAAATCATCATCAGAGCAGCTGTGCAATCAGTACTGCCTATGAACAGTATCCAGTTTCATTCGCCAAATTAGGTCGTCAGGGCCATGTTCATATGCGCATGCTTGGTAAGCTGGTCTAACAAAACTGCAAGATTGAAAACAAATAAGTTGGTCTGGTTTAGTTACCATGCGCCGTCGAAGTTGAAGGACCCGGGGCGGCGGACGGGGAAGAAGCCGAGGACGTTCATGTAGAAGTCGAGCGACTTCTCCACGGACCTGCACACGATGCTGATGTGGTTCAGCGACGCCAGCGGCAGCGCCCGCTCTTGCCGCCGCTCACCATAGCCGCGATGTGTTCACCATCCTCACTGATGAGTTCCGATTGTCGCCGCTGGCTGCAGAATTCGTCGCCTAATTATGTGTACGTACCTCTAGCGAGGGATGCAATCAAAGATCGATCGATTCAGCGAAGAAAAACAAAAGTAAAACTCTTACTGAGATAGCTGCTGTACTGCTCTCACTTCACTGTCTTCAGGAATGGCTGCTGTACTGATGAATGAATGAATGGTGGGGAAGCGAGGTGGAGTCGTGCTCTGTTATATAGGTGCAGGGGAGTGGTACATCCTGACAGGTGGCTCACGTCATCCTCAACCAGACCGTTCGTGTACGCCTCGTCCCGCACGCTCTCTCTATCATCCCTCCCTTCTCACAGGACTTAACTCCACCAGACCGAAATTTGTTTCGCACCTTCTAAACTGTATCAGGATGTCGGACAGACCCAATGGAGGAGCGATTACGGCGTCCCAAAGCCAAAATCAATAAAAAAAAATTGTTATCGAATTTAAGCAACTTGTTTAAATTTCATATAAATTTGTGTGACATTTTACAATATTTCGAACAAAAGCCTAAGTCTCATTGTTGCTGCGAAGTCTAAGGTGGCTGCTTCGTCAGAGGAGGACACGTATAGCATGGGGGTGGAGGAGGAGGAGGAGCCGTAGTCACGGGCGGAGGAGCAGGCGTCCGGATGCGTGTCAGCCGACGTGAAGGCACCGCCGTTGGAGGTGGGGGTCTGCTGCGCCAAAAACTTGATGGCCTTCATAAAGCCGGGGGTGTTTGCCTTGATCTGGGGGGATAGTGGCGAGGGGACACGCCACTCCAGGGGGCGACGACGCGGCTCCTCCTTCACTCCTACTTGATCTTCTAGTGATAGGGAGGTGGCCGCCAGGTGGGGAGTGGCGTTGGCACGCCGCTGCGGCTTGGACATCAGAGAAGAGATAGATGCCGCCTCCTCGATGCAGGTTGGTGGCGAGGCCTGCTCTTCCTTCACCTTGCTAGCAGCCACCAATGCCGCTGCCATGCGCTCCTCCTTCACTTGCTGGCAGCCACCGTTGGAGCCGTTGCGGTGGTAGATGCGGAAGGGGACGGTGTTGGCGGGCGCTGTCCACCGTGTGGCCGATCGCCTCCCAATACCAGTGCTACGTCCTCGCATTATATATCGTCGGTCTGAAATGCATCGTCGTGTGTTTCGATTTCGACTCTCCGCTTGCGCGTGAAGCGGCTCAAGCCAAGCGCCGGAGTTCTTGTCGTCATTCTCGAGAAGGCTACGTACCTCCAGCGTCATCCTTTTCAGGTGTCAGATTGTGGTTTGGGAAATGGGCGACATGGGGAGGTCCCCGCGCCGCTTACAACCCACCCCTTGGGTAGGCGGAAGTCTCGCGGGGAAGAACATGCCGTAGCGCAGAATTGTTAGGCCTGCTCGAGGGTGAGGTTACCCCCCCCCCCCCCCCCCCCCCCCCCCCCCCCCCCCCCCACTGGAACTGGCAGCATCATAGTTCTGTGGCATCGTAGGGACGGGAGTGTGTGGACCACGACGAAGAGGAATGGAGGTGCGGGATCAAGATGGCAGGGTGAGGTGCAGGGAGGGCTTCTTATAGCGAGGTAGGCCGAGGGGCGGGTGGCGTCATATTTAATGCTACGTGTTGGGAACACGCAACGTTGGCGCGTGTACTGGCGCCGGCTGTAATGCTACGTGTTGGGCATGGCATCAACACCCGCGTGGGGAACGGGCAAAGTAGGTGTGCTACTAATCGTGGACCGGCTCCTGGCGCCGCCGATAATCACAGCTGACCGGTCCGTGTCTATGACATGAGGGGGCCACCTTTCGGAGGCCATGTTTAATCCGTGTCCGACGCACTGGAGACAGCCCGAAAAGTTGGGTGGCCACGGGGATGACGGACACATTTTCAGGCGGCCCGGACCTATCAGGGGACCGCCGCTAGGATGTTTTATTTTGATCTAGACCATGTTGGACTATCAGGGGACTTTTGAGGGGTGGGGGATGCCGAACTTCTGCCATTTTGGCGTCCCCGCGACTACCAAGTCAGTTGGCTTAATGTGCCGTGCTTGACATAGCAGGTTTTGCTTAGTATATTGTTCTACATCTGGACGAGACTTTAAGTGCCAGCTCCCTCCGTTCACGTTCAGTAATGTAAGGCATTGAAACCATTCTCTCAATTTTGACTACGTTCATAATAAATGAGTGAATATATGTGTGAAAATAAGTCTAGATACATTTAAATCAAGAAAAAACTAAAATGCCGTATATCAGTGAACGGAGAGAGTAGTAAATCTTGTTTGCCCAACAAGTTTTTCTTTCTCTTATTTTACGGTTTAGGTAATCAATTTTCTTCTATTTCTGTGACTATTTTTTCATTACAATTATAAATTGTAAATCCGATTGGGCGAGTCCGGAACATGAAATATAAAAAAACCTCTTCACAAACCGTCGGCCGCCGGTTCCTCCCGATCGTCCAGCTTTTCTCCGGCATCGCCGCCTCTTTGTCATTCCCGGCCATCGCCGCCATCTCATCGCCTCTCCTCCGTCTTCCCGAGAATCGACGCCACCTCGCCGTCGTCGCCGGCCATACGACGCCTGCCAGAGGGCCCGTCGCTCAATTTCGCCATCGACGGGCCCGTCGATTTGGGAAGCCGCCGGCCCCGCTGTTCCTTCCCGGCCCTCTGTCGCCTCCTTTCGTTCCTCCCCTGGCATCAGGTCGACACGCCGTCAACCCCAGCCTTCTCGATGTCCGCCGGAGCCCTGGTTGAGCCTCTGCCGGTCCAGTCGATCGATTTTTGCAACGGCGCTGATTTTTGTAGAAGAAAAAATACATCACTTGAGGCAGTAGGCGAACTATTGGAGCACTCGTGCCCTATATGGTGCCCTCTGTTAGGGCAGCTGTTGGAGATGGTCGTTCTCGGTGCCCTAAAAATCACGTTTTTGATGATGTATATTTACATCAAGCCGTTTTTTGTGTCCTATTTTACATCACCTATTAGAGACGCTCTTTAGTGCTTTTTTTTATGATCAATAAGAATATATACTAAGCACCAAGAAACCAACAGAGGGTGGCTTTGCATCAAAGTAGGTCAAATTCACATACTCCGTATATTTTTATGTGAAGCTATATCTCTTTTTTTTTTGCGAGAAGAAGCTATATCTCTTTGAACGTTCACATGAAAGCATCTTGTAAAATATCAAAAAAGCCTGTATCTAATCATCTATACGTGTTTGAGGTTTGATGTGAAAGCTCCTCGGATTTGTTTACTGAGCGCCTGGATTAAGCAGATATGAACAATTTTGCAGGTTCGCTCTTCAAGAGCTGGTGTTCCGGTGCTTGCGTCCACCTCCTCGGCGAACCACGCGGCGCACGTTGAACCGAGCCACGGCCTCCCTCAAGGCACGCCCTGTCAACCAGAAGCCACGCTGCGCCGCTGCCGCGACGCACGCCGATGGTGACGCCTCGTTAATGTTCGTCGCCGTGGTTGTCCCCTTCTCGGCGAGGTCGTCCTTGGCGTTGTACAGGTCGTAGTAGAATTTCCGTTCACGCTCCTCCTCGTCATCAACCTCCACGCCGGCGCCATCCTTGGCCCCTACCACGACGTCGACGCCCTCCTTGTTCGCCGGCGCCGCAGCCACAGGTATCTTTTGTTGCTGCTCGTCGGCCCTGGCGAACAGGTCTTCGTCGTCACGCGTCATCCGCACGATCTTGTGTCCATGGCCGGTGGGCTTGGTCACCCTGCCAGGGCCTGGCGGAGGGAATACTATGCAGTCGTCACTGTCGTACTCGTCGTACACGTACTGATTCTGCTGCATGCCGCTGCCGGAGCGGCCCACCAGCTGGGGAGCGCCGTCCGTGCCGTCGACATTAGCTTCGCCGTACCCGTACGTCATCGTGCTGCCGTAGCAGCGCATCGGCGGCGGACGAGCGGCAGCACTGCCCGACTCCGTCGCGCCGTGCTCCAGCGCAGCTACGGGTGCCGCTCGGTTCTGCTCGGCGGCCATGGCAGCTGCAATACTGGCGAAGAAGTCGTCCTGGACCGGCGGCGCATCCTTGATGTCGCCATCATCACGCCCCACAGTCATCGGCACGATCGTGTATCCATGGCCGGTGGACTCGATCACCGTGCCAGGGCCCGGTGGAGGGAACACCTTGTACTCGTCATTATCGTGCTCGTTGTACACGTACTGATTCGGCGAGCCGCTGCCGTGGCGGACCGGCTGGGGAGCGGCGTCCGTGCCGTCGTCATAATCTTCGACGGACCCGTCTTCCACCGTGCCGCTGTCACAGCGCACCGGCGGTGGGCGATCGGTGGCAATGCCCGCCTCCGTCGCGCCGTGCTCCACCGCAACCACGGGTGTCCCTCGTTGCTGCTCGGCGGCCATGGCAGCGGCGATACAGGCGAACAAGTCGTCGTCGGCTGGCAGCGACGTATCGTCGTCCCCGTCGTCCCACTTCGTCTCCGTCATCGGCACGGTCGTATATCCATGGCGGTGGACTCGATCACGGTGCCAGGGCCCGGCGGAGGGAACACCTGGTAATCGTCACTATCGTTCTCGTCATACACGTGCTGGGCAGCAGCGTCTTTGCCGATGTCGTAGTACCCGTACCTCATGTCACTAACCTGCTGATCCGGCGACGACGCTGTAAGATCTGCTACTTCGATCTTCCTTTCAGACGTACGACTGATCGGCGGCGATTTGTTTCTGATCGCCGGCAGCCTTCTCGATTCGCCTTTATATCCAGACGTGGTCGTGTTGGAAGCTGGGACGGCATGGAAGTCGAATTCGGACACACGCACGTGCGACAGCCGACTGGGTGATTGCAAAAAGGAAACCGGGTGTAATTCAACACACGGACATGGAGAAACTGCTAGGGCTCGCTTGGTTGAGCGTATTTTAGGCAATACCGCCGGTATATTTTACGGACGTGGCGACATCCTCCTAAAAATACTGCCTAGCGTCGGAATTTTTTTGTGCTCCATAACGTGAAACTAAGCCAAACGATTAACACATGGAAAAGAAATTCCTACGGGCAAGATAAAAAAGGCAATTTGACAGTTTATATCAGGCCGTGATATACGTCAACGCAGGCTGACGCACGCGGTATACTAGCTGGTGTAGCTAACAACACACAACGGCTTCAATGAAACCAGCTCAATTCGTTTCAAACCGTGGCAAACGGTCTAGTTTAAGGAAACTGCAGAAACCAGCTTAAACCCGGAATGCACAGGGTTAGGCTTCATCAGCCTCGTCAAAATCATCACATTCTTGCCTCAACAATTTGTCTTTAATTCGGATGCTAAACATTAACGGACCTCAAGCTAGCCTTCAGAGCTCCCCCGGCACGACCCTAGGATCTGCTCTGTCGAGTTACGTTGTCGGGATGTTAGCTAGTATACCGTGTGCGACAGCCGACTGGGGTGATTGCAGATTAGAAAAGGAAACCGAGTGCAATTCCTTAATGAAGTTAAGTAACTAAACGCAAATGCATAAACAATAAGCAGAGAAAAGTAAATAAATATAGCGAACTTCAAGTTGAAAACGATTAGCACGCGGACATGGAGAAAAACTAGTCCTGCTGGTGGAAAAATAATTCTTGCTAGTACGAGGCAAGAAAAAAAAGTAATTTTACAGTATACATCAGGCCATGGTATTCGTCAGCGCAGGCTGACGCACATGGTATACTAGCTAACACACACAACGGCTTCATAAGCCTCGTCAAAATCATCACACTCTTGCCTCAAAATTTTGTCTTTAATTTGGATGCTAAACCTAAAGGGGCCTCAAAACTAGCCTTCAGAGCTCCCCTCGGTTGACCAGGAGCTGAGGCGCGACTCTATGATCTGCTCTGTCGCGTTAACTCGTCAGGATGCCATTCGCCTAGGAAACGAAAATTTTGTTCCCGGTACAGGCCAAGCGACAAGTAGATTGGTCTTCAGTATTCTCCTATGCTATTGTTGGTCCACTGTTGTTAGTGGAATTTGGTATAGAACCCTGCGAGGATGAGCTTGCAGGCGCTGCCTTCTGTGGTTTGCTTCTCGAGAAGCTCTTCGCGTAAAGAGCTCCGAATACAATGGCCTGGTAGCACAGAACATCGGTTTTAATTCGAATGAAGATAGAAAATGTTATGGAATATCAATTAGGCCAGAGACAGATGACTTACAGCACCAACCCACTGCATCCAGCTAAGCGGATGTACGAACCAGACGCAGGACACTAGTATGCTCACCAACTGCGAAAACATATGTTGAATTGCTGTTAGAAGATGGTTCGGTAATATGTGTGTGAGTATGTGACACTGGTGAGGACTGTATCCACCTGTCGAGTTGTCATGATTGTAGCAAATGTGAGAGCCCCGAATGTTCGAATGGTGTAGGATATGAAGAACTGGCTAGCTGTTGCAACCTGGACAGACAAAGAATTTAAATCCCATATGCCAGAATGATAACTTCGGTCCATTATTCATAGAATTACGCTAACAACTTGTCCTAGATTCAGTTTGTGAGCATGCAACTTGTCCTAGATTTCATGTCCTGACACTGAAAGAAAATCTGACAGTTCTAGATTTCCTCTCCTTATGTGATAATGTCTCTACAATCTACATCCACCTATATCCATCAGACTTCAGACTGTAAGTTTAAGTTTATATTCAGTGGTTCGTTTGAGTAAAAGGGGAATAAGTACATTGCACTTTGATTGAAGGACTGGAAGGTACATCTTACAATCGATAGGATTAGGACGTCGTAGAAGCAATCTGGATGACGAACCATAAAGTCAACAGCTGGAAGAAGATGATTCTGGAGAATTAGTCCTGTATAAGGAACAAAATGACAGAGAATAAAATCAGTCATGGCATCCTTTAATAGAGCATTGTACAGTGTAAGTGTGACAGGCTAAGTCCGCAGATTGACAGGCAAAACTTTGGTTGAATCTCCAGTAAAAAAATCTTTGACAGAAACACAAAGTACAAAAGTACTGGTCCCAGTATAAACTTAAAGTTGAACGTTTGAAGTAATGCAGGACATAATCAAAAGATAAGAGAAGTAACCATTTGATTAAGCATTTACCACTCAAGCTAATAACACAAGAGCACATTGTCGTATAGAATATTTGGTTGTGTATTTCCATCTCATACCCTTTGAAGAGTTTATCTTGAAAGGTGCTTGTGAAACCATCAAATCTAGATATTCAAAGAGAAGGAACTTAGATAAAACAGAGCAAACTGACTGCAAAAGCTGATTCAAAGAAATTAAGGAATAAATCTTATACATCAGTAGTGCACCACTGCACCCATACTCACATATAACTAATGGCAGTGGGAAATTTCAAATGTAAGATGGTTTTATTTTTCCATGTTTTACAAATTTACTTCCTCCGATCCATATTAATTGTCACTGAATCGGATGTATCTAGATCTGTTTTAGTGCTAGATACATCCGGTTCAGCGACAATTAATATGGATGGGAGGGATTAGATATTATCAAACCGCAGAACTTCTAAAAATATAATAACACCATCTCCCAGCAGTACAGATACTCAGTGAGTCATAGCAATACAGGCATTTGGTATGTATAACTCTAGCATGCCTAACACTACAGAATACATTTGGAAGCTAACATGGTATTATTAGTGCAAATAAAAGCATACTTGCATGTCAAATAGAGCTGTAAAACCGCAAAGGAAAATCACAAACATTAGTGCTTATTTTCTTAGCATAGAATTAAGCAGCACATGAGAAGTTGTACCCAAGATAACCAAGCATGAGTGAAACGCCCCAAACAGTGCTTTCTCTGCCTCTATTGAGTGGACTAACATCCATTGATGCCTGCATGCATGAAGGCCAGAAAGCAAAAGATGTCACTTCAGAAGAAACACCAAAAACTCAGCATGACAATGATTTACAGGCACCATTCTTAAATATAAAGGGATATCACATGTGCATTGGCTAACTATCACACAGGAGTAATTGGTTACTTAGTATCAATTTCCTAGAACTCCGTGAAAAACATGTTGCTTAAGATAGTTCACTGGGCTAGATAAAATTCCCACCTCCATCCTTATTTTAATTAAATTCTAGCTTGTATACTATCTAACGGTAATGTGGTGTGCAAGTAGTATTTATCGATATTTTTTCTACGGTCTCCACGCATATTTTAGATACTGACAACTGAACAATCATGCAGTGTGCAGTCATATGACGCCAAATGGTACAGGGGGAAGAATTAGACAATTGAATTACCGGGAATAGAATGAAGAATGAGCAGCCCATGGTCACAATGAGTGCAAAGAAGTAATCTTTTCTACCATACTTCTTTTTCATCATTATCGTGCCCCAAATCTACCAATCAATCAGAAGGATGATAATGTTCAGACATTGCAACATCTTGATTCAGGAAATGGAATCAAAATACAAAAAATTATGGAACACAGGAAGAAAGCATGACAGATATAGACACTTAATATGATTCATGTACAACTGGATTTTCGTGTTTTAATATATACCAGATAGATGAATGAAAAGCGGCTAAAATGTCAAAATTAGACGAACTGAGGATCTCAGAATCATCTTGCACAGTAATTTCTAGAGATCTTATCAACTGTTTTTCCATCTCTTCAACAACCACTTCATTCGGATTGGTTCAAACTACAATCAGCACACAACTAGCCTATGTACAAGTTCAATTACTTGCATCAATCAATATTTATTAACTGGAAACTAAAGTAGCACAGACATCTATACTCTTCTAGCAGGCAATGAAGATACATGAAAAATCAGGTTAGCTTGCAGTATACGGTGCAGAGATATTACCATGACTGGAATCATCTTTGCACATTTGGCAAGCGTCTGGACAGGGAAACTGACGTACTTGAGGGCCTGAAACAATCACGCCATGTATGAAGCATGGAAGAAATATGAACCAATAACAGCAGACATATGAAACCAATGTATAACCTCATACTGGCAAGTTGTGGTCAGTATGTTTGATAAGGAGACAACACAGTATTTCTGGATTGGGGCCACTGGGTCGTGATTTCTTACTCGCCTGCATGAATATACATAGTTTAAGTCTTATCAGATTCAGACAAGTTCAAGTAAAGAACAAACGCTTGAGGAAGATTCATACCAGCAACACAAGTGCTGACACCATGGATGTGGTTATACGGTTACAGAAAACAAGAAAAAGTGAGTATCTAAAGAACTCCTTCTCGGCTCCATAGGGCACTCTCATGAGTTTTTCCTGCAGAACATTGAAATCAGATTACCCACCATTCAGTGATCATACCCATGCACAGAATGTAAAATAGAAACGGTATCTTTTCAAGAACGCTAAAGAAAAGGTAAATGATAAAGACAAAGACCAGTGGTGCTTGTACATAAAAGGGTCATGCGTGTGAATACACCATTCTCTGAAGCAACTACTGCTGACTTAGCTAACGAACAACCACGGTAATCAGTTTGGCAACACTGGATTGATCATATGCAGCATCCAGTTCGAACAGTGAGTGAAATCGTATGGATGACTATTATATTTTATCTAGATTGGGATGAAACAAAAAGTGCTTAAAGTTAAAGGAGTGATACCAGTTTGAATTAAACTTCTGGTCCTATGTTGCATCAGTCAGGTCATACTCATACACATACCTTCCCTATCACAACAGAGCATTGAGATTTTTCACCGAAAACAAGCTAGCAGAACTCGCAAAAGGAACTGACATGACCAGTCACTGACCAACACTAGCATTTGAAATGGAATTGCACCGAACACCACACTGGCCAGTTCAGCTCCGGGTAAGGCAGGCAAGCGCAAACTCAACATTTCGAATCGCGAAATTTGCCTGGTATGAAAAACAGACACGGTAGATCGACAGTAATCCTATCGCCGGACCGGACGGCGGCGGCACGCTCGGTGAGAAACAGGGCACGAAGAGGGCAAGGGACAGATATGGAGTGGGGCGGACCTGGAGGACGCCGTAGACGAGGAGCGTGCTCATGATGCCAACGACGGAGAACGCGCACCTGGAGAGCCAGCGGCGGCGCTCGTCCTTGTCCCTCCCCGCCGCCACCGGCAGCGCCTCCTCGTCCGCCATAGCAGAACGAGTAGATCCGAGGGGGGACCCTAGCTAGCTCGGGCGATCGACTGATGGCGACGGCGCTTGGAGGAGGACGAAGAGGGTAGGGGCGGCGGTGGGGTCGGCGTGGCAGTGATAGAGCGCGGGGCCGGAGGTGGAGTTGGAGGTGGCTCGCCTCCGCTTTCCGGCGTGCGGCGTGTGGGGTAACAGTCAGTGCCGGGGCCCGTGCGATGACTTTTATCAATTTTATTTCGACGAACTTGCTCGTTGGATCTTCTACGTCGTTCCATAGTGTAGCCCTGCATAATCGGCCGGCAAATTCCGTCCGATACTATTTTTCTGCCCGTACAGATACCGCATATCGGGTCAGACCGGAAAAATATATCCAGTCTTCTGGGTAAGCGACGGCTCCGGCGCTATATACTCAGTACCGGAGGGGCGGTTTCATCCCCCGATAGCTCCGTCCCTTTTCCTTTCCCGCTGCCGCTAGCTTATATCTTCTCTGGTGAGCAATTACTCGATCTCCGCCACACATCTCGCCCCGTTGACTTCAGATGCATGGACGGCTCCTCCATGCATGGCACTGGCGGGCTCGTCGGGAGCGGTGGAGGCCATTCATGATGCGTTAGGTCCGGTCCGGTTTGGACCGGATATTGGACCATCGAACCTATCAAACAAATAACAGGTTTAGGTTTGCCCCGGACCTCTGATCCCAGGTTCAAGGGTAATCCTAGGTTCGGCCCTCCTCTGTACATGCAGCTGAACCTTTCTACAACAGCGGCACTACAACAATAGTAATAGTAGCACGGTGCTGCCATTGCGTGCACCGGCCCGGCCGGCGGTCAGTCAGCTAGCTGGGCTCCATGCACGACTGCAGCTTTCCTCCTGACGGCGGCGACTGGTTCGCCTCGGCGCTGCAGCTTTCCTGGGCGGGGGCGCATGAGTGCACGACGCCGGCTGGCTGTGATGGCGCGCTCGTCGCTTTACAGCCGCGTCCACCGTAAGGTGCCGTGCCGACGTAGACCGTCGAGTTCGGCGTGGCACGCGACGTCGTCGCCGCGTCCACGGTGGGGCGCCGACGGAGGCCGCCAAGTTCGGCGTGGCACGCGACGTCGTCGATGTACAGCCGCGCCCACCGTGGGTGCCGACAGAGGCCGCCGATTTGGCGTGGCACGCACCCTTGTCGCTGTACAGCCACGCTCACTGTGGGGTGCCAACGGAGGCCGCCGCCGAGTTCGGCGTGGCATGCGACCTTGTCGCTATACAGCCGCGCCCACCGTGTGGTGCTGATGGAGGTCGCCGAGTTCGGCGTCGCACACGCCCTCGTCGTCGCGCCCACCGTGCGGTGCTGACGGAGGTCGCCGAGTTCGGCGTGGCACGTGGCTTCTTCGCCGCATCCATCGTGGGGTGCCGACGGAGGCCACCGAGTTCGTCGTGGCACGCGCCCTCGTCGCCGCATCCATCGTGGGACGCCGCCCGTGCAGTCGAACACAAGCTGTGAATTGCAATGTCATGACCTTGGAGACGATGCGGCGGCGGCTTCGAGGAGTAGCGGTTCGACCCTAGGGTCGTAAGGGTCTGACCCTGATGGACCCTGAATTTCTACGGGCCAAACCTCTAACCTATTGGTAACAAAAGTCAGGTTCGGTGCGGAGGGCCATCGGGCCGACCCGGATCGGTCGCATCTTTAGAGGCCATGGGCCTCTAGGCGAGGATACAAAGGTGCGGGAGCAGCTCGTCCCTAGGAGCAGCGCGCCATTGCCCCCCTCCTTGCATGACATGGAGGCGGGTAGCTCCCGTGGCCGGAGGAGAACGAGGACGTACGAGCTGCCTCCACTTACAGAAGGGGAGGTCATCGTCATTTGTGGAGGCAGAGGTTCAGGTGGCTGCAGCATGGACGTGCTGATGGAGAAAGTGATGCCGGCCTTCAAGCGGACCGACGACGCCGACGACGAGCTCACGGTCACCACGGCCACGGTGGAGACATGCGCTCCCGGTGCCGCGGAACGCCTCCAAGCCGCAGTGGACGAGCACGAGCTCGCGTTGGCGGTGCACATGATCATTGAGAAGGAGGAGCTCGGCTTTTAATTCAGATCAGATCGGCCGAATAAGATCATCTAGACATCTAGTTTTAATTTCAGTTTTAGTTCTAGCATTGTACTATGCGAAATCTCGCACGAACTCTAGTATTAATTTCAGTTTGAATATGCAGTACCATTTCATAGATCTGATCTGTGCAAGCTCTCTTCGTACCAGATAAAAGTTTTCGGAGTCACCCGATATGATTTATCCGGTACGAGGATATATGAGATCTACTAGAGATGCTCTTGTTCTGAAAAAGGGATAACCCCACATATGAATCAATACATGCGCATAACCATATCTGTCGAGGTATTGGTAACGCGGAACTACTATATGGATTCATACGTACCGTAGAGAAGGTGGGGAAGAACGTAGAGGGTTCCAGTGACGGGATTGCACACACGATCTTACCCAGCTTCGGATCTCACGACGGTGGCGAGATCCTACGTGCTGCTATAATTCACTCAAGGAGAATATGTGTACAGGTTACAATGAGATTGTATGCTTGCCCTAAGGCTGCTGGAAGGCTGGCTTATAAAGGCGCCAAGCCTTCCCCTACAAGGAAAGCCTTAACCGACCTAGATCACGAGTCCTAGACTAACATGGTAACAAACCCTAACTTGCTCCCTAAGGCGAACGCAGCCAGGCCTTCGTCTTGGACTTCACTAAACCAGCCCAGAGCTTATCCTTGCGCCTAACCCCATGAGGCCTTCTCCATTAAGCCCTCCGGCTTTATCTGATAGGCCTCCTTGGTGGGCCAGGTTTTATCCACCGTGGCAGGTATACCCGTTCGGCATAACCTCCACAATATCTATTGTAAAGTTGTCATCCATAGCTCAATATATTGCAAAGATTGGATATAAAGCTCAAGCAAAGTAATAAAAAATACATATAGCACATATGTATGGTGAATTGATTATCCATCTTGGTTAAGCAAATCCATAGCGAACGGTTGCATTGGAAGTTCATGGATGCCGCTTCTCCACAAGGCGCGGATACGGCCAAAATGGATCTAATGAGTAGATTTGTGGATACACGAATTCCACAAGAACTCTCACACAAAAATAAGAACTCCCAAAATAGACTGGTGCGACAGTTTCATATATCCCAACAAAAAACACGAACTCCAACACGAATTTGAGCATTCGTCTTATACTTACCTCGTTAAACCAATTTTCGAACATATTCATTATGATAGTTGGAGGGATAGGTTAAAAGTTACATTAATTGTTTGCAACACATACCAAGGGACGCAGATCCTTGACGTAGTCTTCCCAACTTTGTGTCCCTTGGGCCCACCTTCGGTGGGGCCTACATGTCAGCGACCAAAAGTCGAGGCATGGGAGGGATCCCAACGTCAGAGGATCCATATCCATATACCAAGACGAGCAAAGGACAAGAAATCAAAAGAATGCTGAATCTTTTCGTCGAGGTCACAAAAACAACATTTTTTAGGATTTCAATCTCGTTTGGCAAGGTTATCATTTGTTAGAATTACATTTACATATAAAAACCATATAAAAACCACATAAAGATCTAAATTTATTTCAGAAGGAATCCAGTGCTATCAACTTATCATCCAGGAGGTCCCTATACATGGATTTAACCGAAAAGGAACCGAGAGTACTCAACCTCCAGCTGAAAACATTAAACTCCTAAGATAAGTTGAATGTCATCAACCGCTGGACTAAATGAAACAAAGTTGTCCAATTGTCGGTAGTTAAGACCCGTTTAAACTAAATGTTTAGTGGGAGTTCAAACATAACACTAGCAATAGAAATACAGATATCGATGGGACATAGTCACGTCACCTAGCCATGTACCCTCGAAAACCGATAATCTCATCCATTCCCGACCAGAAATGACCCTAGGCTAATTTATTTTTTGGCTCTTATGAGGCCTTTCCAGGAGGAAGAATAGACAAGTTAGGTTTTTTTTAGACAACCTATTAGAGTGAAAATATTTATCCTATAACAATTCTTGCCCCACACACACTCCTCCTTCAAGAGTTTAAAGTGTCACTTGCTAACTAAACACTTGTTCCTCATATCCAAAACCTCCACATCCACTCTGGTCTTTTGGCCAAAAATGATACTCCACTTAGTCAATCGATAGTTCCATTTATGTTCATCATTCTCCTAGAGAAATCTAGATTTGTAGAAGTCGGGTCTTTTCCTAACCCATATAGGTACTTGGAGAAAATATATAAATATGGGAAATTATGTTCGTACTAGTTTAAACTAGTAAGAACATAATTTATGTGAAAGGGATCTCATGTTTCCCTGCCAACAACGTAGCTTCCTTTCAAACCGGTCCGCTAAAGGTAGATAACTAGTTTCACAACAGCAAAAATTGCTTATACTGCCTCTCATACTCATGTGCCTTTCTAAAATAAGTTCTTTTTTTGAAAGTTTATCTTCAAACTGATAACTGTTCAAAAATACGATGGATGAGTTTCAAGTTGACAGGTTTTTCAAGTCGTGTTTTAAATAATTGTATCATCCGTATAATTGAAGATAATTATTTCATAAAAACCCATATTTTCTTCGTAATTCATAATAAATCGTCTTTATTCTTACGATTTCTGAGAAACACAAGAACTTAGAATTAGCTCTAACCCCACATACTGAAGTGAGACGAGTTGACCGCAATAATATCAACACTTGTTTTGACATGAGCATCTTCTCCACCATATGGGATACAACCGACCATAAAATGAGCATATCACAGCAAACAACAGACGACTTCCCCTTCATATAGCAACAACTATCTCCTTGCTCGATCTAGCAAACTAGGAACACAAGAGACACGGCTTTGTATTAGGTGAACTGTTTTTTTTTTACTTTTGAATTTCTAACGGCATGAGCCATATTTCTCAATTGTAAACATTTGAAATTAAAAATTCACAATTGCAACCCCACTTATAACTCAAAAATCTTTATTACGACCATACTTGTAAATCATATGGCACACAAATCGCGAGTCAAATTTGACGGTTCTGAAGTTGGATGGGATCTAACTTCATTCTATTCTATTGAGAATTAACAAAACCGAAATGCTACTTCACCTTTCTTTGCCATGTCATCACTTTACTCCCAATGCAATGCATGTCCCTAACTTCCCTATCCATAAATAAATATCTTTATAATTTGCCGGGGAAATTAAAAGAAACCTGACAAGTTGGGGTCTAGCCAGTGAGGCACGCCCGGTTCAAACACTCCCGCTGTGGCGCGCACGCAGCCCGACCGTAAGTTTAACCACCTTAACTAACTCTCGATCGAAATCGCTTCTTCCTCCTCGAGAAATACTAAGAAAAAACCCAGCCCGATCGACCCAGTCTCCCCGCATCCGTCGCTCGATCTCCCTCGACCGATCCGGCCGATGGAGGTGTTCGACGACGTGCACTTCGTGCGTCTCCGTTGCCGGGTGCGGCGCACCAAGTACCTGGCCGCCGACGACGACGGGTGGGGCGTGTGCCTCTCCAGCCAGCGGGGCGCGCACAACACGGTGTGGGCCGTGCAGCACCTGGAGGGCGCGGTGGCGGGCGCCGAGGGCGGGCCCTTCGTCCTCCTCCGCGGCGCCTACGGCCGCTACCTCTTCGCCACCGACGTCCAGGCCGCAATGGGCCCTACCCACGGCGTCACCGCCGTGCAGCACGGGCGGCCGCACCCCAACACGCCGCGCGGCATGCTCTGGCAGGCAATCCGGCGGCGCGCCTCCTTCGTCATGCGCAGCGCCGGGGGGCGGTACCTCCGCGCGAACGGCAAATACCTCCGGTGGCGCGTCGCCGTCACCGTCGCCGGCGACGACGGCAGCAACATGCTGCAGTGGACCGTCGAGGCCGTGCCCGTCCGTCTCGAGCGCCCCACCCTCATCGATCCCCCGCCACAGGTATGATTGCATCATCCGCCATTATTCCCGAATCTTTCTTGATGATCTCTGTGTGTCGTTGTTGTCTCTGATCGACGGATGGATTGATTCTGCAACAGCTTATGCGGCGTCGGCGCGGCCCGCCGACGGAGCAGGAGGTGTCGCGGCAGATCCGGTACGTGCGCGCAGGCGCCGAGGGGGAGGTGGACGAGCAGGGGTGGCGGACGGTGCGGATCAACACCAACAGCCTTATGCAGCTGCGGCTCACGCTGGCGAACCTCCTTGGCCAGAACCGGTCGGCGCTGCACACCACGCTCTGCGTCCGCGCAGGGGTGCACGCCGAGCTCTCGCCGCTCCTCATCGACCTGCCCATCAGCAACGAACGCGTCGACATCGTCATCATCACGCACGGCACACCAGGTGAGGAGAACACTCAGTCAGTCACTTGTGTTCTTACCTCCATCGTCAATGCACTGACATTGTTGCCTACGATAATTCATTGATCATTTGACTGATATGTTGCTGACTCCATTGTTCATTGTTCAAAACATTGCCACTGACTACTCTCCCGCGGATGGGATTTCAGCGGACAACGCGCTGATATACCCAAATGTTGACGCTTTGGAGTCTGGAGTGAACATCCTGCAGAAGAGAAGTGACATCATTTAGGATTCTTGCTCGATTTTTTCACCGCTACCTGGATCGGTACCGAGGATTTTCGTTCTACTCATGTGTAGCTTAGCTGGAGCCACTCAAGGTTTCGGTTACCGGCCGGAATTCCGTGGAATTCCGCGGTAACCGGATTTCTCGGACCGCCCCGGAATTTGCATATCTCGGATGAAAAATCTCGAATTAGTCAAATTTGAAACAAATTTGTGCTCAAAAAATTTAAATTTTGAAAAAATTCGATGTTTTAAGTTTAAATCCTGAATTCTTGCCGAAATATTGGGCCGGTTACCGGCCGGTATTTTCTGGTAACCCCGGTTACCGGAAATACCGGGCCCCTCCGGAATTTTTTTTGAACCGGTATCCGAAACCTTGGAGCCACTACTAGTTTACATCATGAATACCAGAGTAGTTGGTGAGCACGCTTGTAGAACAGGTGATCTGAATTACATAGTTTTGAAAATCATAGCAGTTGCCTTGGGATTTTGCTCTGATCTCAGCATCTAGCTGGTGACAATGTCTCCACACGAAGCTGCCTCAAAACGATAGTATTTCATATCTGAATGCTGTCTAGAAAGTAGAAACGGAGCTCTGTTCGAAGCGTTCCGCCTTGTGCTTTTGATTTGATTCATACTCACTGCTGATTTGTAGCAATGTGAAGCATCTGAGAGAGAATGTTGTTTGTGACTGATTTTTGGCAAACGGGTATAGAGTTTTCACAGATATGTGTTTGGAAATAGAGTTCCATTTTCGGTGTGTTCGCTTCTGCTTTTGATATAGTATCTCATAGATTGCAGTATAATCTCCATGAAAAATTGTTAACAGTTATGCTTTCTTAGAGTTACATGTGTCTTAATGTCAAATTGGCATCTGATGTTTTCTGTATTCTGAATTTTTATGCCTCTGCCACTTTTGTCGATGTTCTGTCAGTGCTAGATAGAACCACTTCATCTTACTGCAACGAGCTGATGTGCTGTCCCACAGGCTACATGAAGATTACTGTCATCATCTGTTAGTGTGTATCTTTCTCTGAGCAAGACGAGCGTGTTGCTTCCAGGATTCAAAATTTTAGCGGACCTTTCGAAAGTTAAAAACTTGGCTGCTTCCTCAACAGAATGTCAGATTGTTGAGAACATAGGAAAAATGTACTTCTACTTTTTTTGCGATACAACAGGGAGCTTAAACTAAACTGAAACAAAGTTACAATCCCTAGCTACTAAGACAGAAAGGAAACGAGGAGAACAGTCAGACCACACCCGGTTGAACTGCCCCAATCTCGCACGAGTAGCTAAGCAATCTGCAACCTTATTTTGTTCACGATGAATTTTCATGAGAATAAGCTCCCTCCGGTCCTTCAGCAAATGCTTCAGATCCATCACCAGTTTGGAGTGAGGGGATCGGTCCAGACCTTCCTCTTTCAGAACTTTCAAGGCAACAGCACAATCAGTCTGAAGAAATATAGGCGTGTCAAGTATTTTGAGGGCCGCCAGCAGTCCTTCCTTTATTGCTGTCAATTCCGCTTCATAAAAATGTACTTCTACTGCTAGTTGCTTTGCTACGTTGCACTATCCAAATATCTCCATCAAGGCACCAGTACAAATCCCGTGAGAATCCAAGGAGACTAAACTGCAAACTAACAAGGAACACGATTTAACATGCTTCAGATACCGAAACTCTGAAATTTCTTCACCTCCCTGCTTAATTCTACTTCTATAAATAAACACCACAGCAACATCTCCAGATTAATCTCCTGAACTAACACCATCCAGACACCTCGTCATCTCCACGAAAGTAGGAAACCATGGCTGGTGGTGGACACCAAGTCCAAAAAGTGTGATGTCAGCTTGTCAAACTTCAGTCAGTTAGACGTCCCTGATATGATGATTTTCCTCATCTCTGACGGCACCGGGAGCGTCTACCGCCTCAAGATTTCCTCCTCGGTGACCCGAAGGATTGGTCCGAAGACTGGTTCCCAGAACTCCATCCCGAAGAAGAACCCCTCGTCAACAGAAAACTAGACTCAGCATGGTGAAAAATAGGATGTATTACAGTTATTGGTTTAGAAAGTTGCCTCTTATGTTTAAGCTAAGACACCCATGTCGGCCAGTTCAGCGTGAACAAGGACGTACGCGCAGCTGGCTGAAAAGTTTGTCAGCGACGGCATGGACGAGGGGCTGGGCCTCCTCAAATGCGGCTCTCCGCTCCGAGACGGTGCTGTCTGACGTCTTCCTCGCCAAGAAGAAGTGATCGATCGGTGGCGGCAATGCAATCGAGGGAATAAAGAACTTACGCTGATATAGTGTGTGTGCGAATGTAGCCCTCTTACGAGAAAAGTTATGAATGACTCGCGTGTTCAGGTGCTTGTGTTTTATGCTATGACACTCTGCCAGTAGCAATCGTAGTTTTATTCTGCGTACTTCGCTCGAAACTAGGGAACAAATCATCAACAATTGTTCTCGCATGTCAGGTTTTATCTAACTTGTTCACAACAAAGTGCATTATCAATAGCCAAATTAGAGCACCTCTAGAAAATGCTCAAAAGTGGGTGGACATGAAGTTCGCGGCTCGGCTTGGGCTCGACAAGGCCCGGCTCAGGTTCGGCCCGGCTCAAAGTTTAGACAAGCCAAGACTAAACCTTAGGGCGGCTCGAGGCTCGACATACTAGGTTGGTGAAACTCGCAAGCCGCCTCGAAGGCTCGATGAAATACAAAAGTTTGACATGACAATTCACAAATTCACAATTATAATCAACGGTAGAGTATGAATACATGCATAACATAGTCTAACAAGTTTCACAAAGTATCAACTCAACATAACATAATAGTGTCATACATGGCAAGCCCACCACACAAATACATGTACTTGGCCCAATAGTCATATATATCACAAACACGTGCACTTAGTTCAACAAATTGAACACAACATGAGTTATAGCTCAACTGAAACACAAGTCTTAAGAATTTAACATAAAGTTCAACCACAAAATGGCCATTGCGTCATCATTGCTCCTGTCGGAAGGCCGGCGGCCACCGCTACCGATAGAAGCATGACGACGGCGCCGCACGCATCTAGGAGAGGAGCAGGCGAGCAGCTACGAGAGGAGCAGGGGCCAGGGAGTAGGGGGAGGTGGGGAGCCATGGGCAGATCCTGTATGCGGTGCGGAAGTGTGGCGGCAGACGACGGCGTCGGTGGTCGTGGCCCGTGGCAGCCGGCGGCGGGGCTAACCCTAGAAATCGCACGTGCATGACACATGGATGGGGTCGGGGAACTGGAAGAGGATACCAGGTCAGGGTCGGGGAACTAAACTTGATCGATTCAGAAATTCATGCATCTAAAAAAACAAATCAGTGGTGTGGCTCGCAAGCGGCTGAGCCGAGCCTCGAGCCCAATTTCTAGAAAACAAATTAGAGGCAAGCCGAGCCTGGCTCGGCTCGAGCTTCCACGAGCCTGGTCGAGCCGAGCCTTGAGCCGGCTCGACTCGATTCCACCCTTACTCAAAACCCACATACTCAAAAGTGTTTTTTTATGATGAGTAGGGCAGAATAGATACCCAAAACTACATACTCAAACAATAATCAGCTAGTTTTTACTTCCCTGTGCATATGAACTATAAAATGAACTTCAATTGATGCATATGAATAAAAAAAATCACAACTCAACTTCACACAACAGTGTAACATTTCAAATGGATAATTCTAAACTATTAGCATGATCAAATGACGATCATATGTTTCAGTCCAAAAGCATGAGCAAACATAGAACATGTAGCAATCAAGATTTTTAAATGACGATCATATCTTTCAGTTCAAAAGCATGACCAAACATACACCACGTAGCAATCAATCATGACAAATAGCATGGTCAAAGATAGAGTAAGACTCCAAGAGTGTTCAAATAAGTTGGTTTAGAATTTGAAAAAAAACAACAGCGAGCAAATATGGTCAAAATTATGAGTCACGTCAAATTGTCAAATGTATAAGATAAAATTTAATACACAAACGGTGTTCCGAACACATTTAATATCGCATCCTATTCTTAGAAAATTCAGGACAGACATCAAACACTTCTCACATCATTCGATGCATGATTATTATGAACACTCACACACAAGTGGAGGGGACCAACGAAATCATAACAATCATCGAAATTCAGATAATATTGACCAAACAAGTTAGCACCAGCTGTGGAAAATTCAGATACTAATATATCAAACTTGGGAGTTCACCACCATTCTTATTTAGAACCGTCGGGCATAAAATTCAGAGGAGATATTTCACACAAGACCAAGGTGTATTTTATCACACAAGTGGCAGGTACAGCCAAAGAAATCCTATTACGAAGTCAGATGATATTCCTGACTTAGTCGACGTGCTTGCCGGAGAAAAGCACTTGGCTCAATTACCTCGATCCGTAGTCTTTTTGTGCGTGGCGATATGATGTGATGTTCCTTTTGGTGGCCTTGGCCTCCTTTTCCATTTTGGTCCCGGCCTGTTGTTTCTCCCTTCTTAATCAACGTAAAGACAGAGCTCTTGACCGGTTTGAAAAAGAATAATTTTGGAATTGCGGCCACATAGCCTAGCAACTTGTCATATGAATCGAAGAATTCTGCATTCAGGCTTCAGGGCGGAGATTCCGGTTGCAGGTCGGCGCAGGGCCACTCCTCCCAGCTTCTTGCTAGAATACTTCTTGTACACCTCGTTGCGCTTGCTCCCAGGGCCAGGGGCAGTCGAGTGTGCGGTCACCAGGATCTTTGCACAATCCCTGAAATAATCAAAGCAAAGGTCGGTTCCCCTGAGTATTCAAGCAAAGAGAGAATTCGGTAGTGTGCATGCATACAGTAGCTGTGATTCAGTATAGCCTGTGTGATGCTTGAGGGTGTCAGTCCATAGAGGGGTCTTGTTCAGGGTGATCCTGGCTGCATAGACAGAAGCAGCAGCAACCATGGAGGGCTTCGACGGGACGAGGACGTATTCCATAAGAGCCAGCTCAGCAAAAAAGAACACCATATTCTCCATCTACATTCAGTAAAACCAAAGAAGCTTGAGGTTCAACAGTGCAAATACATCAGAGTTTTAATACATATGGTGTGTTTAATCTTGACCTCCTTATCATTCCTCAGATCAGATGGAAGAGGCCGCCTTTGCAAAGCGCAAAAGGAAGACGTATGGTGTAGGAACCGTCAGGTTCCATTGTAGTCTGTTCAGGATAGACTTCTCCATTCCCAGCATCTGCTCCCTGGTGTAGGCATAATCTGTTATTGTGATCAAATCCCAGACCTGAAAAATTGTACAATTAATCAGAACGTGGACCCAATGTACACTTGAAAGAGTAAAGGGAAGGAGAAGTTGTTCAGTCTACCAATGGAGGCGGAGTTTCCTCATACTTGCAGGCGATGGTAGGGCTGAGACGCCTACCAACTGAAGGTCCCTGCGAAGCACGGTCTTCAGCGAGAGAAAGCGATCTATGATGTACACTGTAAGGTACAGTATCTCCGGCACGAGTTCAAACTTGTGATGCACATCTATGAGCCAGTCGACGAGGATCCCCCGCATCCTGGAGTTGATGTTCACTTGGTAGTACATGTAATCACAGGGGCGGTGCCTATTCTGCAACAAGAGAGGAAACTCCACCTTGAGAGACAAGCACGGATCGAAAGGCTGCCTAAGATCAGTCGTGCAGTTATTTACCTCGGCAACTTTATAGAACTTGTAGAGATCTTCAACGTAATCCCCCATGGCAAGCTGATTGCCGCCGTCGAGCTTGTCGATATCCCGGATCAATTCTCGAGCAGTAGACCGCATTGCAATGGCCGCTCAAACTGCACAAGAACAGAAGGGTTTCAGCAGATTTTTTTAGATAAAGAGTGTATATTAATATCGCGGAGATACAAATTACACACAGCTTCTGCAACAACGCAATAACCAAAGCTACTACGGATGCACACAGCCGAAAGGCAATAAGAAGAAGAAATAAAAAGAAAAGTCCCGCTACAGAGTTACAGTCCTTGCCGTAGCCGCACAACCACCACCAAAACAATACCTGATGTCCAATTCTTCAAAAGCAACGCCTTCAAGAACAACAGTGCCAGGCACAACCAATTAAGGCCAGACCTTGGGTTTTCACCCTGAAGATAGTCCTCGCTCTCAAAACAATGTCTTCAGCAAGACCACTGTCAGGCACAACCAATTAAGGCTAGACCATGGATTTTCACCCTGAAAGGTAGGACTTTGGACTTCACGTATGTTGTCGCCACCACTTACATGCCGCTGCTCCAAGTCGTGAAACACCAAGCCAGTTCCTCATCGCAGAAAGATTCGAACCACCATTGCTAGCCTCAGATCTCGACTTACATGACATTCTCCGCCAGCACCATGGAACGAGAACATGTCCCATGATATTAACAACCAGCAGAGATTCGAAGCGCTCCCTCTGAAACCAAATGGCCAGAGTAAAACATGCGCGATGAGAGCACAAAAGTGAGGGTGTCGATCACCTTTGTCCTCGAGCACTTGCGGAAGGAGCTGACGATGCCCTCCGACTTGCTCACGTCGGGGACGGCTCTGTTCTCGATGGCGTGCTCAGGGGTGGGGAGGAGGGGCATATTAAAAAAAATGAGATTTAGGGTTTGGTAACAATAAAAAAAGGCGATTTAGGGTTTGGTATGATGGAATCGCACAGCTCATAAGGCCGGTTCATAGGTATATTTTGATGTTAACAATCTGAATACAGCTCCTAAATGTGACATTTACATTTTTTTTTTTGAGAGGCAACACACATATCTATCTATACCTTTATAAAGCAAAAACCCGATACATTAATTATTTTTCTATCACAACATGCAATCTATCCACATCATCCATTCTTTTAGCCAATCAATTGTCCATATAATTCTCCACTAATATCCATTACTTATAATATATTGTACATGTAATCTATCCACGTCATTTATTTCTTAGCCATACGATTGTCCACGTCACTAATTATTTGTCGTCAAATACGAAACAATTTCATATCAATTATTCTGCGATTTTTGCATATTTCTGTAAACAATTTCATATTTCATGTATCTTATATATTTTCAGTTACACAAAGTTCTCAATCAAAATTCTCGTTGCAACGCACGGGGAGTTTTGTAGTATCGTTAAAATACATATCTCATACGGCTGGCTCATAAGTATATTAATATTAGCAATTGAACAAGATATATACAGATGTTAACCATCCCGGGTGGTCTTTTTTTTGAGTTATCTTAAGTCCAGATTTGATCCTTTAGAAATACACATCTCTTGAGGTGACAAAGCATGCAGCACATCTCTTGAGGTGACAAAGCATGCAGTAAAATGGTTGTTAAAAAGAAAATAGAAACGAAACATAGGAGACAAAAAATAAGCATCAGCGAGAAATAATATATAAACAAGCTTTACCAAGTGCAAAGAACTAAAATAGGTGGGGAAAAAAATAAAATGTAAAACAAACATAGCGGGAGAAATATAGCACCGATGAGAAAAAAATTGCGCCACAAAATCTCAAATCTTTGCCGAGCATCATCTACATAGCACTAGGCAAAGAGATCTTTTTTATTGCCCATTGTTTTCTGGGTTTTTTTTTTGAAAGGAATGCGGTAGGTGAAGCCCCTACAGTTGATTTTCTTAAATAAGAAGAACCCAAATCTGAATCCGTGAGTAGTTGAACCTATGTGGCTGGGTTGTACATTAACTTTCTTAACAAAGTGAGCTGGGCTAACTTCGTTGCTGCACTTGGCGAAGATTGTCTTTACTAGAGGCCGGTGAAATACAGTCGACAAAGACTCAGACACTCAACAAAATACTGTAAAACGCATGTGGTGGTAAATCACCACATTCCAAGTTTTGATTTTAATTTTTTATTTGTGTTTTTGTTTTACCTTTTGTTTTGAATAATACTTAACTTTTATTTATTCATGTGTTCTCTAGAATTGTTTCCATGAAAACGCACAAATCTTAATACTTTTTAACGCTGTACATTTTGATGATGGATCAGTCCATATTCAAATAATAAATCTATAACTATTTATAGATTTCATATTTATTATTTACAAATCTAGCTTGGTATTGTACATAGCTAGATCTACAAATAATAAATCCATAATTCATACTCCTACTAGTATTCCCGAACGGAGGGAGCATTTTTCTGTTGCCGTTTGATCCTCTGCCTCAATCGGAAGATACTTAAGAAAAAAGTGGCATTATTCACTGAGCGTTGCCGTTCCTAGAAATCACTCCATTATTACTTCTTGAGAAGCCAAAGAGTATTCAATTTATGACCCGGCAACGAAATCGATTCACCTCCCTCCCTAACTCCACTCAGACTAGTCACAATGGGGAGTAACTTAGACTAGTAACATGTATATGTTACCACTCTAAGTTACTACCTCCATAGTGGGAAGTAACATGTTACCACTCAACGATCAATGATCCAGCAAAGAAATCTCCTCACCTCCCTTTTCCCCTTCTATAAATTGTACCGTATCCCTTAAGTTGCCAGCCATCTCCTCGTGATATTCTCCAAGGACCAGCAACGATGGGTTCGAGCAACAAGATCTCCCTGAAGCTGCTGGTGGACGCCAAGACGAAGAAGGTCCTCTTCGCGGAGGCCGAAAAGGAGTTCGTGGACTTCGTCTTCAGCCTGCTCACCCTCCCCATCGGCGCCGTCGTGAAGCTCATCTCCGCCGGCACGATGCAGGGGAGCATCGGCCGCCTGTACCAGAGCGTCGACAACATCGTCACCTCTTACCTCCAGCCCAACAAGGACAAGTCTGACTTTCTCCAGCCCAAGGTGCTGCACCCGGATGCGCGCGAGCTGCTTCTCCTGCAGGGCGGCGGTAAGGGCGATGACAAGAGCTCGTCGTCGCTGCTGGCGAGGTTCAAGATGTACACCTGCGCCGGGTACTGCGCCACGGCCACCATGGAGGCCAAGGCGGCGTGCCCGCAGTGCAAGCAGGCGATGGCGACGAAGGTCACCTTCGTGCTTCCGTCCGCGGCGCCCAAGGCTTCCGCATCAGCGTCGGCTTCAGAGGTGGGAGGTTCCGCCGGCGACGAGACCGGCGGGTACGTGAAGGGGCTGGTGACCTACATGGTCACCGACGGACTGGAGGTGACTCCCATGTCGGCCATCTCCAGTATCACCCTCATCAGCAAGTTTAGCGTGAACAAGGACGTGGAGTTGGCTGAGAAGTTCGTCAGCGTCGGCATGGACGAGGGGCTGGCCCTCCTCAAAGCGGCCCTGCGATCCGACACGGTGCTATCTGATGTGTTTCTCGCGAAGAAGAAGTGATCGATCGGTGGTGGTGCTCATACCGTGCAATGCGATGGAGGGAACAAATAAAGAACTTGCGCTTATAGTGTATGAACGAATGTTGCTCTCTTGAGCTATGCATGACTCGCGTGTTCAGGTTGCTTATGTTTTCCGCCAGTATCGATCTTGGTTTCGGTTTGAGTACTTCGCTCCATGCATCAGAGTATTGGTTTTTCCTTAGTCTCGCAACTACAGAGCAAATCATCAACATATTGTTCTTGCATGGAGGTTTTAAGTTGTTCACAACAAAGTGCATTACCAATAGCCAGATTAGAGCACCTCTAGAAGATGCTCAAAACCCACATACTGAAAAAGCGATTTCAGTATACTTGAAAGCGTATTTTTTATGGCCAGTAGGGACAGAATCGATGCCCAATTTTTACTTCCCGGCATGTGAACTATAAAATGAACTTCAATTTGATGCATACCAATAAAAAAAACCACAAATCAACTTCACACAATAGTGTAACATTTCAAATGCATAATTCTAAACTGTTAGCATGATCGAATGAAGATCATATCTTTCAGTCCAAAAGCATGAGCAAACATAGAACATTTAGCAATCAAGAAATTCAAATGGCGATGATATCTTTCAGTTCAAAAGCATGACCAGACATACAACATGTAGCAATCAGGCATGACGAATAGCATGATCAAATATAGAGCAAGATCAAGTATAAAAAGATGATGAGCCTCGAAAATCTTTTAGAGATATGGCCCAGCCCATATGATATTTCAGATATCCCTATAAATCTCAAAGGGCCATGCGTGGCAAGAGGCAGAGGTGCCAACATTAGTCCCATGCTAATTGAGAAAGATTGAGACCACCTTATATACTGGATTTTCCTTGTGTTCTTACCCGATGGAGTCATCTTTTCAATTCCATCATTGAGATGAGTGGATTGAAAGAATTGAAACTGATTGGTAGAAAATACACTTGGGCTAATAACCTGGCAGAACCCACTTTTGAAAAACTAGATAGAATTCTAGTGTCCACAGAATGGGATCTTGCCTTTCCTCTAGCAACAGTTATAGGGATGAACAGAGATATTGCTGATCATGTCCCTCTACTGTTGATTTGTGGTACCCTACCTCCACATAGCAACTTATTCAAATATGAGATTTGCTGGGAGGAAAGGGAGGGTTTTGAGAAAGTAGTAACTGATAGCTTGCAGGCCAGGACTTATTGCAGATATGATCTGGACAAATGGCAAGAGAAATATAGAAGGCCGAGGAGACATTTAAAGGGCTGGCACATAAATGTCGAAGGGAAATATAGGAAAGAAAGGAAACAGCTGATGAAAAATTAGATGAATTGGATAAGAAGGCAGAAGACACAGCTCTAACAATGGGAGAAAAAGAAGTGCAGGTTGATTTTCAAAAGAAACTAAAAAAATTAATGAGAGATGAGGAACTGAAATGGAGACAAAGAGCAAAGGAGAAAGATTTGAAGGAAGGTGATGGCAATACTAAGTACTTCCATCTGAAAGCAAGTGGAAGAAAGAAGAAGAAAATAACAATGCTGAAATACAATGGTCAAGAGGTGTTGGGAGAAGATAATCTTATCAAGCATGCTACAGAGTATTATAAACAACTCTTTGGTCCCTCAACTATCTCTGGTATGAGATTAGAAGGGATGGATGAAGCTCAGCTTGATGAGGAAGATAGGGCCTTCTTGGTCAGACCTTTTGATATGGAAGAAATAAAGGATGTTGTCTTTGATATTAAACATTGCAAAGCTGCTGGGCCTGATGGTTTCCCAGCTGAATTTTATCAGAAATTCTAGGAACACATCAAAAAAGACTTGAAAGATCTATTTGATGCCTTTCATAAGGGAGATCTGGAGATAGAGAGGTTAAACCATGGAGTTATCACTCTTATCCCAAAGGTCCCTGATGCAGATACAATTCAGAAATACAGACCAATCTGTTTGCTGAATGTTAGTTATAAAATACTAACAAAAATTATAGCAAACAGATTAGGGGTTGTGATCCATAAAGTCATTTCAGATACTCAGACTGCTTTTATAAAAGACAGATTCATAATGGAAGGTGTGGTGCTCTTGCATGAGACCATACATGAGATCAAGAATAAGAAATTGTCTGGTGTGCTTTTCAAAATAGATTTTGAAAAGGCATATGACAAAGTGAACTGGGCTTTTTTGTATCAGATGATGCAAGATAAAGGCTTGGGGACAGTTTTCTCTGACTGGGTGATGAAAACAGTCTGGGGTGGCAGAGTGGCTATTAGAGTAAATGATCAGATTGGGCCTTATTTCCCCACTTATGCTGGAGTCAGACAAGGAGACCCCCTGTCCCCCTTCTGTTTGACCTAATAGGAGATGGTTTGGCTATGATGATCCATAAAGCGCAGGAACAAGGTGTGATTGCTAACTTAGTCCCTCATCTGGTAGAAGGTGGTTTGTCAATTCTGCAGTATGCAGATGACACCATCTTGCTACTGAAGGATGATCTGGAAAATGCAAGAAATATCAAGTTTATACTGTGTGCTTTTGAACAGCTCTCTGGTCTAAAGATCAATTTTTACAAAAGTGAGGTATATTGTCTTGGGGAGGCTGTGGAGAGAGCAGATCTGTATAGTGAAATTCTTACTTGTCCTACAGCAGAGCTTCCGATGAAGTATCTGGGGATGCCAGTCGATGAAAAAAGATTAGCTAGGTCCCAGTGGGGGCCAATTGATGAAAAAATCATCAAAAAGCTTGCTGGCTGGAAAGGAAAGTTACTGTCAGTTGGTGATAGACTCACTTTGGTGAATGCATGCTTAACAAACCTTCCCTTGTATATGTTGTCTTTCCTAGAGGCTCCAAAGGGGGCACTCAAAAAGTGGGATATCAGCAGGAAAAGGATGGTGTGGAAGGAGGTGGAGGACAAAAAGAAATATCATCTGGTCAATTGGGACACTGTGTGTCTACCAAAAGAGAGTGGTGGCTTAGGGGTCCTGTGATGTAACCTCATCATCCTGGATCTGCAAACTATGAACAGAAGTCTGTTGTGTAAGTGGCTGTGGCGGCTGGAAAACACAGAAGGGACTTGGCAACAACTCTTGACAAACAAATACCTACAGAATCAGGTGTTATCACAAGCTCAAGCAGGTCCTGGCTCCTCTCACTTCTGGCAATGCCTGATGGGTGTTAATCCCATTTTTCAAAGCTTTGCCAGTAGAATCATGAATAATGGGGAGAAAACTCTGTTTTGGGAAGATAAATGGGTGAACAATTCACCACTGGCTTCCCAGTTCCCCAGGTTGTATAACATCACATTCTCCAAGAAGATTATAGTTGCAAAAGTAAAAAGAGAAGGTTGGGGAAGCATCAGATTCAGAAGGACTCTGTGGGGAGACACTGCTGCTCAATTTGCTGAGCTACAAAGAGTGGTGGATCCTGTACAGGTAAATGATAACCCTGACAGAGTGAGATGGGGAATCTGAACAGCAGGGAAGTTTCAAGTGAAAGGACTACACCTAAAACTGAGAGCAGCTGGGGTTTTCCCGCAAAAATTTCTCTGGAAAGTGAAAATTCCTCTGAAAGTGAAAATCTTCTCTTGGCTGTTGGTAAAGAAGAGCATTTTGACCAAGGATAATCTGAGCAAACGAGGGTGGATAGGGAGTGAGCAATGCCACTTCTGCTCTCAGAAAGAAACTACTGATCACCTTCTCTTTCAATGCTGCCTTGCTAAATTCCTGTGGCAAGTAGTGATGTGTGCCTTTGATTTGGTCAGACCTCCTGATGGGGTGGATGACATGTTTGGGGCTTGGATAGACTCCTTCCCTCACAACAGAAAACTGGTTTTTAGTGGATGTGCAGCAGTCAGCTGGACATTGTGGAAGAATAGGAATGATGCATGTTTCAACAATAAATATCATGATGACCCTGCTGCTGTGGTATATAGGCTTTGTAATATCCTTAACATGTGGGCTTGTTGCAGAAAGGCCAAGGGCAAAAAATACTTGAAGATGGTGTTGCAGCACTGAAGATGGTGATAGGAGAAGCGTTATCAAGAAGAAATGGTTGGGCTCCAGCTACGTTGAGACTGACGCTGTGAATGGACGAAGGCATGCTCCATGTTGTTCTAGTAGTCTCTCTGTTTCTGGTTATTTTGAAGTGCTTGTGAATAAAAGCCCTGTAATTGGAGTACATGATAGATGGCTCCAGCTTTACTTTCTGTTTGCTTTCTGTCGTTTAGACTGTACTTTTAAACTCTTGTAAGAACTGGGCGGTTTCTTTATATGAAATCGATGGGGAGGTCCGTTTAGTCTAAAAAAATATACAGGAGTTTCACTAGCTCACTAAGTGATTGGGATAGGAAGAGAAAGTGAATACCACACACACACACACACACACACACACACACACACACACACACACACACACACACACACAATATGTCTGCCTCAACCACTGTCTTACAGAACACATGTTGAAGCGTGTCTTCTGGCTCTGTCTTTCGAGCGACGAATCTTGCCTACATCTCTTCTTGCACTGTCCCTTCTCGCGTCAGGTTTGGACTTGGTTCATACAAGCTTGAGTTCAACTTCAACCCCAGCCTAGCTGCTACTACCGCCCATGGCCAATGGTAGCATGATCAGGTGCACGACAGGCCTCATTGTCGTCATTAATTTGTTTTGCTGGTCTCTTTGGAAGGAATGTAATGTCGGGACTTTCAACAACCTAGGTTCTTTGGCTATGAGGGTTTTCACTAAGTGTTAGACGAGGCGCCGTCAATCCAGCCATTTTCTTAGGGTGGGGCATGCTTATATTTGGTTGGGCCTTCTTATTTTCTCTCTCTCTCTTTTCTAGAGATTTTATATGGGCTGGGCCAAATCTTAGGGTGGGGCCCGCACCACCCTTCCACCCTGTTGGCTCCGCCACTGGGCGCCGATATTGTTGTCTGCTGGCAGGTGTAGGGCTGGCTAACTTGCATGAAGACCCCAAGATCGAGCCTTATTAGGCCATTGTTGATGTTTTTCGGCGGCTAGGGCAAAGCTCGGCTCGGCCTATTCTTTTCTTTGTCACCTTTTTGTTCTCGACGGTTTTTGTTGTCTGTAATTATGACCTTGTATACACTCTATTCTTGCTCTAATCAAATGAAAGCATTGTTTTCTTCCTTCGTAAAAAAAATACACATGCTCGCTCACCTGGCCTGGCTGGGATTGGGCGGCGCGTGCGACGTGCCCGTGAATGGTCCCCACAAAATGTTGCCTTGAAAGGGCACAACCTCCTTTTGCCGTTTGGATTTTTTGATTGTCTTGGCCATTTAAGTTCATTAGTTGGCAACATATTTGGTTTAAATCGTGATTGTCTTGGCCGTTAAGTTTATTAGTTGGAAACCAATTCGGTTTAAGTCGTGATCGGGGCACAAGATCGTTTTGTTCTCCAACCGTATAAAGGACACATTGGCCACCGCCAGAAATACAACCAACTGAGATAGGGTTTTCACCTCTTCCCACTTTGCACCGTCATTGTATTCTATTCCATTTCGAGCATCGACATGCACCGGCGAATGAGAGAGCAGGTCTCCGAAATCAGTGGTCTTTGTGACCCTTTACAGAAGAGGGTGACTTAGATATTTAAGAAGCGCCTCGCGCGACTGCTAGTGATCTTCATCAGTGGTCGTACCGTCCAAGTCGGGTGGTGGTGCTACTCAAACACGCTAAATTTTTTTAATAATACATTTTTTTAATTAAATTCGAAAAATATTACGCAAAATAACGAAATTTCAAAAATAATACGGCCTCGGCCAGGCTGGGCCGATTAGATCCTGTCGGCCAGAGCTGGGCCGATAAGGCCTTATCGGCTCTGTCTAAGCCGACAAGGTCGCATGGTGGGCCAGGCCTGCGTCCGACAGGCCGTCACGCGTACGGGTGGGTACTAATCGGCCAACTTTTAGCCGACAGGCCTGTCGGCCAGTACTGGGCCGATAGGGTGCTGGATAAGGCCAATCCTGGCCACATCTTCTTCCTCGCGTCCTCTCTCTCCTTTTCTTCTTCCTCTCGAAAACCAGCAGCTCCTTGCTGCGTTTCAGCGGCGATCTGTCCATCCAGCCACCAAATCTTCCTCCTAGAAATGTTAGAGAGTTAAGGCAGCTCAGATATACAGATGGGTTAGGTTTTTGTGTGATTTCGTGTTGTTTGGTTGGAGCAATGATGGAGTTTAGGTGGAGGTTCGTGTAGGGTGGTGGTGGTGCAGCGTGGTGGTGGTGGTGCAGTGGTGTTGCTGGTGGTGCAGCGGTGGTGGTGACGGTGCTGGTCCATTGAATCGGCACGCTTCAAGGGTATGCGTTTATCTGGCTAATTAGGGTTTACTGTTGCGCTAGTAATATTAAGTATATAGTTGTTCCCGGTTATAACAGTTAATTGGTGTCACATTTTTAGGTTGTTGAGATGAGTAATTTAGTGAAATGTTTGTTTTACTATGGTCCTGGCGAAGTTGTGGTAAATGAGCATGGAGCTGATTTGGGTGAGTTTCGATGGTCAGAGTTGGAACTGAGTGACCCAGAAACATGGTCTATAAGTCAGCTGAAAGATTGGTTGGCAGCGTGTTTAGGGCTTAATCCTCAAACAGACACTGTCGGTGTGCATGCACTGTGGACGAAGACAAGGTCCCCGGTGTTTTTTTATTTGAGGCCGATAGAGCGGACCTCTCAGATGGTGCGATGGTTGCAAGGCTGCGAAAGCAGGGGATGTACCCCTATCGCGTTACTGATACCTGTCGCGAAGGAGGTGATTCCGCCTGAAGGCGAGGGAGGGCACGATCCTGGCCAGAGTAGTCAGGAGATGCAATTTTCTGGACATGATTATAATCAGGGAGATGTTGGAGGTGGTGGTTATGAATCTGGCCAAAATAGTCAGGCAGAGCAGATGGAAGAGGAGATGTTGGAGGTGGTACTTATGAATCTGGCCAAAATAGTCAGGCAGAGCAGATGGAAGAGGGAGATGAAGATGGTGCTGAGGCAGCTGCAGACGATGTATTCCAACAAATGATGGAAGAGGAAGACGAAGATGGTGGTAGTGCTTATGGGCATGATTCCGACGAGTCGGATGACGAACATGTGGTGCCAAATCCTGCGTCATGGAGTCATGATTTCTCGTCGTCAATGACAGTGAACGATGGTCATGATTCTGCCTGGGAATACCATCAGAACCAGGTTCTGCGGGTGCTCTATATACCGACAAGCAACATTTGCAAGACGCAATCATTAAGTGGGCAATGTCGACTTGCAAGACATTCAAAACCAAGGTGTCGAGTAAAAAATATCTGACAATGGAATGTGAGGTAGCAGGGTGTCCTGGAAGGGTGCACGGTTATCGTCCTCACTTCGGCATAAACTGGAAAGTGAGCGACGTAGTACACACACATGTAGAATTGAAGTATTCCTCAAGATCATCGTAACATTTCGTCGACGCTTATAGCTCGGTTGCTGTACTCAGAAATAGTACAGGGCAAAGCTATGGAAGCGAAGGCTATTAGCATAAGGTGTTCACCAGGTTCAAGTACAAAATATCTTATGGCAAAGCTTGGAGGGCTAAGCAGATGGCACTTGAGAAAAGATTCGGATCGTTCCTAGACTCATATGACTCAGTTGTTCGGCTCCTCCACACATTGCAGGCCCGTAATCCAGGCACATATGTTGACGTCAAACACTTTTGGATGGAAGAGTTTCCAAACGTAAAGGTGCTGCATCGTGTGTTCTTCTCTTTCGGTGTATGCATAGAAGCTTTCACTCACTGTCGACCAGTTATCTGTGTTGATGGTACATTTCTTACTGGGAAGTATAGGGGACAGATCTTGACTGCCATTGGTCAGGATGGCAACAATCAGATCGTGCCACTTGCATTTGCTTTTGTGGAGAGCGAGAACACTGAAAGTTGGACTTGGTTCTTCAGGCAGCTTAAAATAGCAGTAGTAAAAGATAAGCCGAACGTGTGCATCCTTCATGACCGCCATGCTGGTATACTGAACGCCGTCAAGGCACTCACAAACCCTGTGGCCGCGGAAGAAACGCCATGGCTAGACCTGCAGAGTCGTTGGTGCATGCGCCATTTGGGGGCCAATTTTTTCTCACAGTTCCGAGATAAGGCTTTGATGAATCTATTCAAAAAACTATGCAAGCAGAACCAATTCTGGAAATACACATTCATACGTGGTAAGCTTGATGACTTCACTAACCAGCATGTTAGGCAGAGGAGAGCTGCACGAAATGTTGCAGTAGCAGCACATGTGCAACTTGTGGCGCAACAGCTAGCAACCGGACCTCCACCAGCTGAGGATGTACCTGTTGGGCTTTGTGACTTGCCAGGATTTGATCCGCCTGGTGTTAGGAGAAAGACTGGGAGGTTGATTAAAAACTTTCAGCAGTGGATAGAGCACGAGCCTCTTGAGAGGTGGTCTTTGCTGCACGACACTTATGGAGCCAGGTACGGTGTTATGACTACCAACCTGGCTGAAACATACAACTTTGTTCTGAGAGGAAATAGGGCATTGCCACTTACAGCCATTGTGGAGGGTATTTTTGAGGGCACAGTCAAGTACTTCAGAGAAAGACGCCAGAAAGCTCACTTGCATATCGTAAACAACCCGAACACACCTTTTTGTGAGAAGATTACGGAGTACATGGATAGGAAGATGGCAAAAGCTCGTACTCATGCTGTGCAGGCCATAGGAAATCAAGAAAGGAGGTTCGAGGTACGCTTACCTTCTGACAAATTTGGTTGCGGAAATCAGCTCAGAACGCATGAGGTGAGAATTGGAAATGAAGCCCGACCAACATGTGACTGCACATGCAATAAACCAAAATTGCTTCACCTGCCCTGCTCCCATGTATTGGCTGCGTGTGGGCAACTCGGACTGTCAGCCAGCTCGTTCGTTTCACCATATTATTTTAACGAGTCTGTTCTTAATACCTGGACCGGTGAAATGGTGGGATTTCGAGCTGTGGGTAATTTCAACACGGTTGACCCTAATGAAAGGCAGTACATCCCCGACCCAAGGCTACTGCGTCCGGTAGAGGTAGACGACCGTGCAAGCGTATCAGAAATGGTATGGATGAATCTGAAGCCGGAGGCCCAACAGTGCAATGTTTCTTGTGCAATGATTTTGGTCACAGGGACACTGGTTGTACCAAATTCCCACCTACGAATGCTGCTCCGGCAACTAGAGCAGCTGCTCCACGTGGGCGAGGCAGGCGAGGACCAAGAGGAAGGGGAAGAAACTAGGATATGTTTTAAATTTGGACTGTGCTTTTATTTGTAATAAATGTGGATCAATGTTTTAAATTTGGACTATGTTTTTATCTGTAATATGTGTGGATCAGTGTTTTAAATTTAGAGTTTAATTTCATCTGTAATTAGTCTCCATCTGTGTTTTAAATTTAGACTTTCATTTTATCTATAATTTGTATGCATTTTTGTTTAAAAAAGGAGGGGGAGTGGAGGGAAAAACGGAGGAAGCAGTAGGCCTTATCGGCCCAGCTAAGGACGACAGACCCTATCGGCCCAGTCTTGGCCGATATGGCCTAGTCGGCTTAGCCCTGGCCGATACGCTTCTCTGACACGCGCGGGCGTCGGCCGAAGGCCTTATCGGCCCAGCTCTGGCCGACAGGCTCTAATCGGCCCAGGCCGAGGCCGTATTATTTTTGAAATTTCGTTATTTTGCGTAATATTTTTCGAATTTAATTAGAAAAATGTATTATTAAAAAAATTAGCCTCAAACACTAAGTTTCGTTAACGAAGTTGTGGGTGATCTTTTTTATCAAAAAATAAAGTGATGCACACAATTCTGAGAGAGAACATAACGAGTAGAGAGTTTAACACCAGTCGGCAGTACCTGGCCATGTGTCGGGCCGGGTCGGGCCGAGAAAAGCCCGTCACAGGAAACCCAGGCCCAGGCCCGGCCCTGTCAAAAAGCCCGAAAGCCCGGCGGGCCGCCGGGCCGGGCTTCCTACTAATTTGCCAAAAACCCAAAGCCCAGGCCCGGCCCGGCCCGACCGTCGGGCCTAAAATTGCTGCCCAAGCCCAGGAATTTTGGGCCGGGCTTCGGGCCGA
Organism: Poa pratensis; assembly: GCA_947311845.1. NCBI lineage: Eukaryota > Viridiplantae > Streptophyta > Magnoliopsida > Poales > Poaceae > Poa > Poa pratensis. The sequence continues at coordinate 20,060,372 of CAMZMU010000090.1, read as the reverse complement.
GCCTCGGGCCGGGCTGCCCATGCCCAGGCATAGTCGGCACCATGGTGGTCACCAACGAGGTTGCGCCTGGTGGTTGCCGCCGCCCGACACTGGCGCACACGGTGGTGGGATTTAGGGATTTAGGGTGGGTGCTAGTAAATGATCTCACTATTTTTGAGCAATAAAGGATGGTTTCTCTTTCGTCCACGAAGAACACATCAGTTATGCACACAGTTCTAAGGGAGAACAACATGACAGAAGAGTTTAACACCAGCCGATAGATCCAACTCAATTCTCCATGCCAAAATGCCAATGTCATCATCGTTCTCCCCTCCTCATTTTATCATACCATACCGTAACGATGTTGTTAGCTGTCGGCATTTCCTTGGTCTGCTTGCGACAGGAAGATGGACCCATGGCCGGCCAGCATCTGCTCCCTGAGGTTCTTGATGGCCTGGTACCTCTCCGAGACCTGGTCGATGTCTCTGGTAGTGTCGCTGCACCCTTCGTCGTCGACGCCCCAGTCCCACTGCTGGCCTCCATCCGACTCCTCCAAAGATCGCCGGTCGAAGGAGGCGCCTGCCCACGGATCGATGGCGCACGCCGTTCCCCTACTGCCCGCGGACGACCCTGCCTTCTTGGACGTCGTCATGTCCTTGGAATTGGCAGCAGTGCTGCTGTAGCTCCAGCCACAGTCCTTGATGTTGCCATCCATGTTCAGCTCGATGGAGTGCATGTCGCTGCCTTCTGAATCATCTTCTTCGCGGTCGTCGCCGTCGTTTTCTCCATCCGTCCTCTTGCTGACAGAAACACGAGCAATGCCATTGGCACCTTCTGCTCCAGATGCATGGTGATCGTCACAGGCTTGGTGTTCCTCTACCACAGATGATTCCTGGGGATCCTGCTTCCTGGTCTCCAGGAAGGCCTCGAGCTCGCCGCGCAGCTGCTCGACGACGGCGTTCTTCTCCTCGAACTGGAGCCTCGCCTCGAGCAGCTTCATCTGGACCCTCTCCTCGCGGAGCTCATCGGCGAGCCGCAGCATCTCCCGCTCCTTGTCCAGCTCCGCCTGCGCCGTCTCGGCCTCCCGCCTCATCTCCTCCACCTCGCCGACGGTCGAGGACGACGAGACGGCTCCCCTCACGAGCTCGTCACACACCATCTCCAGGCGCTCCCTCGACCTCCTCTCCCTCTCAAGCTCCCTCCTCGCCGCCTCCAAAGAGCTCTCCGTCTCGGCCAGCGCCTTCCCGAGCTTGGCGTTCACCCTCTCCGCCCTCCGCCTGGACCGCCTCTCGCCGTCAAGCTCCTCGGCAACGACACGCACGGTGGCAGCCACCTTCTCCCTCTGCTTGCTCTTCCACGCGTGCGCCTCCGCCGCGAGCCGCTTCTTCAGGAGCTCGACATCATCGCCTCGGCGGCTTTGCTCTTTGGCGACCTGCCGCGCGTGGGCGCGCGCGAGGTCGAGCTCGGAGCGCAGCGCGGAGAGGAGCGACGCCGTCGACGGGTTCAGGACTCCGGGCCCCCAGACGTTGGCGAGAACTCTGACGAGCTCCTTGGACGCCGTCAGGCTGTTGTACATGTCATGCAGGTGTGCCATTCTATCACTGAACATGTGGAACTCGAGTCTGCTGCGTGCACCTGAAGAAGAACATACACAAATTATCAGCAATGTTTAGAACTTTTGCTAGGACTTGGTAATTAAAAATGTGAGTTCTCTACTCGATTATTACTTGTGCTAGGGCGATTAATTAGGCGTGAAGGAATTAATGATTAGCTAGCAAGATAAATAGGACATGTATGATGAGGAGCTCTTGTCTGGACAGATACACAGTCGCAGCTGAGGCTGTCATGGCCCTCTTCCACAACTGCTGCACACCAATTGAAAAACAAGTCTCAACTAACGTGGACAACCGCCGAATCTGCCATGCCATTCACGATGGTCAAGTTCCAACTGAAAAACGATTAGTTTACGCCGCCGTCGACCGCCGAATGTGTGCCATGCCGTTCGTTCAAGATGGTCAAGTTCCAACTGAAAATCCATTAGTTTACACAGCGCCGTCCACGACCGCCGACGCCGCATATACCTAACAGATCACAACTGCTCAATCACTAACGCATCCCCTACTAATTCACAGCCTAGACACGATGCCATGACGGGAGAGGAACAGCAAGCAATAGTAGGTGGATAAACAAGTCAGGTTTTGTACAATAATAATGCAAGAGAAATGCTAGAGAAAGCCTAGTTTGTACTAGCCTATGAAGGAAGTGGGCAAAGGTGCATGTGGCTATCACAAAGCATCTTTGGAAATGCAAGCCATGTTTAATGTCAGGCTGTAGGGCTACTATTACAATATACTCCTATATGTGTTGTGTGTGTGGCATAACTAAATGTCCAGAGACAAGTGACTCTTATGACTTGCATCCGAAATGCAGAATCAGGGGCACACCTTCAGTTCTTTGACTCGGTAATGTTAGGATTGTTACTCTGAATAAAAGTATCCGAGAAATCAAGATAGATGAGCATTTATTAGTACCGAATATAAGTTTTGTTCCATTCCTTCAAATTTCCTGGAAGAAACAAAATGAACAGTAGTATATAGAACACTGTGATAGTACAGAGTTAATTACCCCAATCCTGCCGCCATTACTCAGCTTATCTGAAAACCACTCGCCGTGATCACCATCCAAAACCTTGCTCTTCGTTCTCGACCTTTTTGTGATCTGCACAACAGAGACATCACGATCAAACCGCAGAAACAAAACGGTTAATTATGATAAACAGAGACATGGCGATCGGCAGGCAGGCGACACTCACCTCCACCAGCGACGCGCAGCGCCGGTGCGCCGCCGAGCCTCGGCGCGCAGCGGTGTCTCTTGCGACACCGGCCTCCTCCTCCTCCTGGCACAAGCCGCCCTCGTTCATCTGCCACAGAGCGCTGACGAGCTTCCGGCCGACACAGACGAGTGCATCCCGTCAGCCCGGCAGCGCCCGTTCCAAGACGACTCTGACATCTTCCTCCTGTTCCTCAAGCACGGCGACGATCTCCTCAACACCACGCTTCGCTTCAGCCTCAGCTTCCTCAGAGTGTCCGACGCGCCGGACGATGACGACAGCGCGCACCGCTTGCGGATTTTGGTCCTCGGCGTCACCTCCTCAACAGCAGCAGCAGCGGCGCGCCTCAGCATTGCAGCCTTGGACTCGGGCCTGCGCTTGCTTCTTCTTGATAAGAACAGTAATGGCGTTAGGCTATATATCAGTAAGTGATCAAGGGGATAGACAACGACTTGATGCAGCTAGCGCTAATAATGTAGCTGGATTTGCCTTTTTGCGCAACTAATCAAGAAACAGTAGTTGGATCAACAATGTCACATCAAATTGATCAAAGGGGAAAAGTAAGATGGGGGCAGCTTTAGTGGAAAGAATCAGAAGCAAGCGAGAACTGGATGTGACCTTCACAACCTAATGGGTAAACAACTATCTATCTATGACCTTCACACCTAATGTGAAAACAACTATCTATGATTCAAACAGTAATACGGCAAAGAAAAAAGATGTCATTTGTCAACATATTCTAGCTGAAAAGAGAATCACGGCCTCAAACAGAACGCGAGAACAAAACAAGAGCTTCGAAGTAAGAGGCGGCAAGAATCTTTGTAAAAAAAAGAACGTGTGTATTTGTCGAACTCACCCATCAAAGAGGACCGGAGGAGAAGAGAAGCTAAGCCAAGCCCCAGTTAGTTGCGACGCTTAAATCATGTGCTCCATGATGAGATGATCGAGGCCGCATAACATTAGAAGCTGTTTGGGGCTTTGAGCACACGAGTGGGTGGAAGATTAGACAGGATGATGGATGCCTATATGGGGTGTGGGGATGTGTTTATGTGTGTCCTTCGCAGCAGATTGAGAGCAGCATGAGCTGTATCTGTATGTCTGGTACATATGATTGGAGACTGGATATGTCTGATTTGTGCTTCTGAATGATTTTATTCAACTGCCATTAATGGCTTAATCTGAGACATTAGTCAGTCACTCAGTCAGAGAACCTTAATGCTGCATTTTGACATCCTGGTCAGGTTTGACTAAGGATGAGAAGTAGTTCCTTCGTTCAACTTGAAGCAGCAAATGAAACCGGACAGAACTCATTTACATACTAAGTAGTTTGTACTACTCACTAACAATATTACTACTCTAGCTAGGAGCAATTTTGTAGGGATTAGCTAACCTAGGTCATTACACAATTAACACTTGTGCTTATTAGCAGGTGACACCCTATCTAGCTAACCTCGATCCAGGGAAAGACAAATCGCCCGACACCAGCAGCTGCGTCAATCCTCAGGCACTAGTATTTAAATAAAAGAGACGGATTCAATTCATGGCGTCGGCACATGGGGAAGAGATCAAGATCGAAGCTTTCGTGTTCTCCCACAGGGTAGTGGCACGGATGGAAGGCGAAGCGAGCATGTGCTCTCGGATCTCGAGAAGCAAAGCAAAGCAGACATGCATCCATCGAGCACTGGTCCTCCTCAATCGGGTCGTGCTCACGCACGCACGCACGCGCCGATGTGCGCCGCGGATTTGGCCGCGGCCGGAACGGCGCGCCGTACGGGAGGTGGTGCTCAGACATCGGCGCGCACGTCGTCGTTCGTCGGACGGCCACGGCCGGGACTACAGATCTGCATGCGCCGACGGTGGATTAAGCTCGTGGTCTGATCACTTGATTCGTCTGAGTGTGGCATGGTGCCCTGCCCACCTCTCCTGTGTGTTGACTGTTGCAAGGATCGTGGATCATGATTAATGCAGCTGATCTGGATGGAAGGTTCGGATGTATCAGCAGGCCGCGAGGACAGGTTGTACAGCCGACGCCCGGCGGGCAAGCTGGCAGCTTGCTCAATACTCCCTCCGACCCATATTATTTGTCGTTCATCTAACAATAAAATATACTCCCTCCGTTGCATAATGTAAGATGTTTTAAGTGTTAAACATGCATGTCTACATTTATATTAAAAAGAATGTGAACATACATTAAAAAGTGTCTACATACATGTGTGTGCATGGAGAGAGTTCTCATCTTCTCCCTCTCCTTCCCTCCCCCCCATCCCCCGCGGCGGCCGGCGCGGCTCCACCCCTTCTCCACCCGACCCCCCAATCCGCTTCTCCCCTCTCGCCGCCGTCGGCGCGCCTGCCGAGCGCTGCTCGGGCAGGGGCCGGCGGCGGCGGATGTCCTCTCCCCGCGCCGTAGGAGGCCTCGCGGGGCGGTTCTCCTCCGGCGGCGGTGCTAGCTAGGGTGGCGGTGGTTCGGTTTCGGCCGAGTGGTGATGACGCGGCGGCGTTCTCGTGGTGCGGAGGGGCTGCTCCCATGGCGTGATGGCGGGTGCAGAGGGGCGGCGCCGCTGCCCTACTCGGCCCAGATCTGGCCCCTTCGGGCCCGATCTGGGTCAGGGCGGGCTGGCCTGCCCTATGTGTGTCCCGATTTGCAGTTTGAGGTGGTTGTGCTTGTGCAGGGTTGCAGCGACGACGGCGGCCGCTCCGGTTGCAGCGTGGAGGCGGGCTTTACGGGCCCGATTTGGGCCCGGCCGGACCCTATTAGGACTGGTGTGCCCCTGCGGGGGCTTTACGAGCCCGCTGGGCTGGCCGGACCTAACTGGGATGTGTGTGCCCGGCTATCGCGTCCGGTCGACTACCGCCCTCGGCGGTGGAGGTAGTTCCCTCCCGCGCGGCCGCGGTATCGTTGACCCGAGTCGAGCTACTCCTCGCCTCCGGTTTGCAGACCTCGTGGCGGTTACTTCGGTGAGACGGCGATTGAGGCTTCGTGACTGTCGTGGCGCAAGGTGGTGGTCGGCGAGTCTGGGATGGCGAGGTTTTCCTTGCGGGGCTTCTGTGCTAGGGATTGTTTGGGGTTGTGGTTAGGGTGTGTTCGGGAGAAATCCTTGTCGGCTCGTTCGACACCGACGCGGTGCCGCCCTCGGGCGACATCATACCTTCATGGAGGGCGTCGTGGCTACCCATCTACTCTCCTCGAGTGCCGGGGGAAACCCTAGGACCAGCGCGCTGGTTCGGGCATCAGGGATTACTCTCCTTTTTGAAGGTGCTGCTTGAGACTCGATGGTTCGCAGCTAGGAGTGTGGTGGTACTCGTGGCGAGGGCGCAGCGGTTACGGGTCTCCGTCGTTTAGTCAATCCGCCTATGTCTCCATTTTGTTTTCTTGTTTTTTCTCTTCCCCTTACTTTGGGTGTATGTTGCCTGCCGCCCCAGCTTTTTGTACATGTCGGTTGTATCGGTGTTTGCTATATTTATATAGCGGGGCTACGGCCTATTTCGTCGACATGTGTGTGCATGTGAATGTGGAAAAGGGCTAAAACATCTTATATTGTGGAACGGAGGGAGTATAATTTAACGACAATTAATATTAATCGGAAAGAGTATATTTAGCCGAATTCTAAGCAGTCGAAAAGAATTCACGTGGCTGCGCTTGCTTCCGTGGTCTTAGCGAGTCAAAAAATGGCAAAAGAGAAAGAAAATACTACGTACATTAAATCAGCCTGCTCGAGACTTGAGGGTACACCAACTCTGCGCTCGAACGAGCCACGCGCAGTATATGAGTATATCCATCAAGTTTTGCTCAGACATCTCCGCGTCCTTCGACTTATCATGCGGAGTGGAAGACATGACAAATTCACTGGTGGGAATGATGAAAGTCGATTTGCCCATGGTTGAGTGCACGGTCGTCCTTGTCTCTTCCACACAAAAGGTTCAACAACGTTCGTCATCTTCATTGTCACCTCTTGACAAGGTGTTGGGGTTAGTTATGATTTCACATTCATGGAAGTGGATAAGTATCCTTCCATTTGGTAGCACCTTAAAATGACATAGAAACGTTATGCCTCGAGGCTTCTCCGGTCTGGAGCTTCTGCCTAGCTCTGGTTGGCCGGCTGCGACGCTCTCTGGCGAGCTCTCAAGGTGGGAGATCGGCGGCGGTGGTGTGGTGGCCGAAAGTCTCTCTCTAAATAAAGGCAGATCTGGTCTTCTTCAGATCCAGTGGTGTGCTGCTCTCTCTGCCCCTCTGACCGGCCGTGGAGGTGAGGGGAAGGGGTGGGAAGCGGCTATGTTCTCTAGATTTGGAGTTGGCGCTGGGGAGTTGTTGCAGGAGTGCCCGAGCTGCTCCTGTCAGTGTGCAAGATTGGTGTTGGCGCCGTTCGTGCTCTGGAGGTCAGAGCCTACGGCCTGGCTCGGCGCCGCCTTACCGTCCTCTTCTTTCTCTCATAAGCTCGAAGGTTGGTCTCTGGTTCTGGAGGTCAACGTCGACCACTCTGTAGTGGGCGGGGTGCTGGTGATGCCTTTTCCTCTGGATGGCCGTGGAGGCGAGGGGCGGAAGAGGTGCTGCCGGTCTACTCCTATCTCTGTGAAGTGGTGGTTCAGGTTCTTGCTGCAACTCAGAGCATCACACGCGGTGGCCTTGCTTGCCGCCGCGATCTATGGCCATGATGGTGGCCTATCTTCAACCTCCGCTTTGGAGGCCTGCTCGACCCGACACCGGAGCTCGGCTCCTCGATGCAGCCAAGTGGTTTCGTCCCCGGCGTGTGTGCCGGCGTTGGAGGTCGTCCGTCGGAAGGGAGAGCCTGAGTGCCTCAAGGAGCTCCGATCTCGGCGCTCACGTGCCTGGAGATCACCGGCGGCTGGTGGTGCAGAAGACCCAGGACTTGATTGTTTTTCTTTCTTTAGTTCTAGGGTCCTTTTTGCAAGTTTTCTGGCCCTTTCTTCGAATTTGAGGTCTTCTAGGGCAATAGACGAAAAGGGTTGGATTGTAATTTGTACCTGCCACGTGTTTGAATGGTAATGCAGCATCAGGGTCCTTGGGCCCCACCCCTTGCACAAAAAAAAACATAGAAACGTTAAAGGCTAGGTCAAAGGTGAAATGGCTTCCAGTGGATACCTAGCACCTAGAGACGAGAAAGGACGTCGCAACCTCTCTTTCCAACGGATATTGTATAGGCTAAGCTATGTGTACAACGCTTTCCCTACGGTCTTTATGAACTAAGACGTGTCCGCTTCTCATACCCTGGGAATTAGTTCCGTCCGAAGCATCGAACCAATCGATTGTTTCTCCATTGTGGGTCAATGGAAAACCCGACTCTAGGAACCCCATAAAAGGCCGCAACAGCTTCTGTAGGGGCTTTAAGACCGGAGCATACTGGTATACTAGATTCCTTGGCGCGGCTTGCCGCGCGCCACCCGCCGTTGATACTGGTTTTCAGTTTGCAAAGCACTATACCAAACATTCATAATATGACACGGTAGACAAAATGCTATGTGTAGGCATCATTAATATGACATGTCAGTCCATGATTACTATACATAGTGGAACTATGTGTTAGAATGCATGAGTGAAGAACAAATAAATATAATGGTTGAGTACTAAGCAACCATGTAATCAAACAACCCTAATACATTGACTTTCGACAATCAGAGGTACCACTCTGGACAGCAAACTTGACATCCAGGCACGCACCACCTGCCTTTCTCATTCACAATCGCTTGATAAATCACTATATTAACCAATCCCCATTTCTCGATGTAGTGAACATAGGGAAATGGAAATATGTTACATGTAACAGAGTATGTTTAGGTATAGAGCAAAGCACTTAGACCTTACATATAAGGTTTCATACATAAGGTCCGAAACATCGACATGAACACATGATGGTAGCAACATTTTCTTAGGATACACGGGAGAATCGCCACGACGGGCAACAGATTCATATCTAGAAACCATTAATAAAAGACGGAGCAGAGCCAACGGAGTTCGGGGTACGCAAACTATATAAAGAACATTCAGTTGCAACTTATATAAAGTAGGAATTAGCCAGGATGTATGCTCAAGATTGAGAAAAGTAACCACAAAGGCCACACTTAATCTATTCACCCAGTACTAAAGAGGCTCCATCTGTACTATCTGCTAATTCTATGTAGGCAAAATAGAAACTATATCTGCTCTATGACAAGCTGACTTAAATAGGCCCCAAGACTGAGAATATGTCTACTTTCTACTAAATATTTCATAGGAAAAAGAAGGCACACCTAGCTTGTCATCTGCTGATTAAACTTGCACATAAATGCTTTAGAAATGTCCCCTAGGCTCCAAATCTGGCCTTGGTTTATATTTTCTTCTTTTTGTCCTGTCCACATGACTGAACTTTCTATGATGGCAGCCTGCGTGGCCTGAAATTTCTGTGATGGCAGCCTGCGTGTACAAACAATTTACCCAGAAATCGGTTTAGTAAAGGGAACCATAAACTCACTACAGAGACTAATACAACCATGTTAGTTTAATAAGTAATATCAAGAGCTACCTCTTTTCATTTGAACCCATGGCAGAGGGTCACGGTGGTTGCTTAACTTCATCAAGCACAGGTGAACCCGTGGTACACGATACCGGTGTTTCCTTTTGATCTTCAACCACAGGAGAACCAAGCTGATGTAGCAAGGAAGTAAACCATGACAAATAAGCATGGCTGGTATAAACTATCATGATCAGCTGTATCTACAGTGCAGGGAATTACCTCTTCAGATCCAACTCGAGAAGGTGATTGTTGTAACAGCTTTCTTCACAGATGATTTCTGAATATTTTCAGCATCACTACACGAAACGATGGAGCATGATTGCTAAGCTACGGGAATAATAAGCATGTATGCCAACAAGATCAAACAATATGGTAGCTGTAGCCTGTGTTCACGTACCTAACTCCGGTCTTTATACCATAGGGTTTTACAAATGACGGTGGGAGAGCTGTCCCATTAGCACCCTATAAGAACAGAACTAATTAAGATTCAAATTAGATGGCAAGAATGCAGTATATATTGATTTAATTATCTTGTAAAATAATACATGGATCTGACTACACATCCACAGGGAAATACACAACACATGAGTAATTTTCAATCCTGATTAATGAATAATTTGGCAGTATCTGAAGGAGAAATTCAGTTTTCTAGATTTTCACAGTGCAACAACATAAAGACAGATAGAGAGCAAAAGTTTCGTACGGTTTAACCAAGGTGTCAACAAAGATGGACACAACAGGACCTTTTCAGAAGACTGGAGCACATGTTCACCCGCAAAGACAGTGCCAGGTTCAGAAAAGTTTCCTTTGATCCAGATATTCAGTTTTCCTGAGGAACAAAGAATAGATGCGCGTGCAGATGTAGAGAATGCTAATGAACTATAGGCTAAAAAATAAAGCTGCGTTTCACAAAGGTATGTTATTTACATGAATTAAATAAGTAGGCCGAACCAAAAGGATACTTTCTCCGTCTTTAGAGGAAAAGGAATTCATATTTAAATATGATTTCTTTAGCTTAAAATAATTGTATGACTTCATATCGCTAGTTCGGCTGGTAAAAGATTTAAGTATGTAGGAGAACTTCTACCGTTAGTCATCTGGAGGCTGCATACATGCAGTATTATAGGAAAAGTTTACGCTATTTGACTGACATCAGAATAGAATTTTGCAATTGTGAGCAATAAGAAAAATTTGCAAGAACCTGGCAAGCTGAATGTAAAACCAAGCTAAAAGATAATTAATCATGTGCACTGCAAAACATGCTGCCTATTATATCTGATCTGTGATCGATGGGACCTTATATGAAAGCTTAATTCTGATTAATTACATGTGGGACATCATATAGTGGAGAGGGTGGGAATGCTAGTATGGATCAGAATAGGGTGGCTCATGAGCTTGCTCAATAGGGCTCACATGTTTCCTTGCTTTATTTTAACGAAAAATGGCTAGGGAAGCGTCTTGTATCGTTTAATATATGTTGCACACCATCAGTGCCATGGAATAGCAGAGCAAAGGGTTCTCAGAATTTATAATGACCCTAATCCTGTAAAAACCAGCATATAAGACAATAGTGCACCTTCGTCATGGCTAAATTAGGGAGCTTGCCACTTTATGATACATCATGGTGAAGTAAAAAGATCTGGTCATGGAAGAATTGAAAATAAAGAGAGCTCTTTGTATGCGGGTTTGAAATATCAAATTGGTAAAAGCCTATTGTACTTGAAGGAATGCTTTAGTGACTCACTGATGCAGGTACCCAAAACTACACAATCATTATTTTATAGATAAGAAAAGGTGTGGCTAGCAGCTGAAGTAGTAATAACTTTTTAGATGTGGTTAGTAGCTGCAGGAGCATCAATGGGTAGTAGAAAACAAAAGTGATACACAAGCAATAGCAGCTGGAAGATCTCTCAAATGTGCAGGAAGTTACAGAACATTGCCTTCTTCCATAGAAGGTAAAAAAATAGAACGTATAAGCAGAGGATAGTTGTAAGCCAAGTTCCGACAATGCGACGGCAACCCGAAGCATTCAACAATTTTCACAGATATTATAGACTGAGCGGTAAGTCGGTTACATTTCAAAAAAGGACCAGTAACAAACTAAAGAAGTCAAACATTTCAGCACAGATTAAATATCATAGATTTATAGGTCAATAAAAGAATATTGAAAAACATGAGATTTGTTTACATTGAACTGACATAACACTCCAAATCACCAAGATTGAAAGAAGTGACATTGGCAGTACATATAATTAAATAGAAAACCTGCCTAGATAAATACCATGGAGCATAATGATTCAAAGGATATATTTAAATTCTTGAACTCCTCAAACTAAATAACAATCACACAATCAACATAAAGTAAACATATTTTAGCAGACTCGGATAAAATAGTTAGTTTATTCTTCACAAGAAATTATGAAGATAGATAAGATTGAACTGTAATATGAGCACCATCACATGATTCGCTTAATTAGAAATGCATGAGTTATTTCCAAAATAGTGAACAATATTCATAATCAAGCTGAGGACCACACTGAAATTACGACATTTAGGGAGCAGATTCTTTATGCCAATTGCAAAGTCACAAAATTGAGTGAAGTATATTTTATAGGCAAGTCATATCTGACTGCAGCTAAATTTCAGAATATATAAAATATTTTAGTCGGCAGCCGGATTTCATTATTAGGTAAGCGAGCATAAATATTTCATGGATTAATCTTCCCCTTAAGCTTTGCTGGGATTTCACCAAACAACTTGTAGGCACAGATAAAAAATAATCTCCACAAACGAACATGAAAAAGAGAGAAATGGAAGAGATGGTTACATGTATTCTTCATACTTCTAAAGTGCACCTTCCCAAATGTAATGATAATCTTTTCACCTGTATTAACAAAATCAGATTTTAGTAACATCTTTTCAGTATATAAGATCAATTTAGTTATATCACACGAGCAAGATGCAAAGAACATCACTGATCTCTGTAACAACATATGAGGACATTGCAAGGTCTTATGCAGCAGAAAATTCTTTGGAAACATCAGAAGACACGATATCTGAGCAAGATTATGCGCATGTTTAGTTATGACATAGTTATCTAAATTTAAAGCTGCAAGATTATGCCCATGTGTAGCTATGACACAGTTATCTAAATTTTAAGCTGCAAACAAAGTGGAGCAAAATGTACATGTATACTTTGATATTAGTAACTAATCATATATATTTTTACCAAAATGAATATCCAATGAGAGAGCAAATAAATTAAAATCACTTAAATAAAATAGAACGCCTCTGCAAATTGGAAAAGAGGGGCACCATGGTCATGGCTGGGCTGAGTTGCCTTCCCTTCCACGTTGCTTTGCAATGTCCTCAACTCCTCGTATGCCAAATCCCTTCAAGAAGCAGATTTAGTCATAATTTGATTCCAGAAATGGAGATGAACAGATCAACCATAAGGTATACTAACTATATGTGAGCAAGTGAGTGATAGGAACAAACATATACACAACACAGCAGAGATGGCATTAAAATACATGAATGTACAATTAAGTCAGGGAAAGGTAAAGATTTCCACTTGAAAGTGCTTAATTAGAGAGATCACTTACTGCCTTTGTTTTGAGATACAAATAAATTTGCTTATTTCTTAACATATGCATATCTATTATCTATTGCAGCTCTTAAATTACGACTCATAAGCAGCTATCAGAACTGAAAAACGCCGAACTCACAAAGCATTTTATCTCAACAGACAGCCATGATATATATTTTTTCACACTGGATTAATTTATGTAATAGGAGAACATAAGTTTCAGTGTCAATTAATAGTCTCTGTAATTGGTATTACTCAGCAGCTATACTACTTGTGTAGTGTAACAAAAAGGAAGTGCATATTAGCCGCTTTTTATGAAGACCGAAAGTTATTTCCAAGAACCTGTAGATTAAAGAAATCCAAAATCCAAGAACCAAATGCATTCAAGGTACAGCTTATGTAATACACAATCTGAGCTGAACTACGTAGAATCAAGTCAAATAGTTGATTGCTGAACTGAGCAACATGTAAGGAGCTGATAGCATAACAGCAGAGGGAGGTACAGCTACATGGTGCCAACACAACAGAGAAAATGTCCTACCTTGTGCAGCTGCAAAGTAATACTTCATCGTGGAACACATTGATTTCTTCTAATTGTCAGCAAGAAAGTCAACTAAGCAAACCTGAAATCCAAATGTAAAATCTTAAGTGAATGGAATTCAATTTATACCATACCCTAGGCTAATGCGTGATGAACCGTACAAAGTTCAGGAATGGGCAGCCAAATCCCAGAATCATTAGGTTGTGTTTTACCAAAAAGCATAGCATGAGGTGAGGCAAGATCAATATTAAAAGAAAATTGTAAAAAAGTGACGGATTCATAGAAGTGGAATGTCTATAACATTTAATTGTGCTTCTTCTGTTTCTTTTATTAGCCATCGAATGCATTTGCACATTTATGCAACTGAAGGAGTAGAAAGCGTATTATATATACCAAATTAAAAGAAAGATCATCAATTTACAAAACTGGGAGCTCCTGTTAACGCATATTGCACATTCTTAATGGCAATACAACAAATGATCCATCTTCCCACATTGTAAGAAATAACGAAATACGAAGATGTGTTCAGTGAAAATACACCTTAGACTCAATAATGTTTAAAGATTGCAAGTGAGGCAAAATGAAAGGAAAGTACCTTTTGTGGAATTGAACCTGGAGCACAGAAGGTTGGGGTGCCCTTCTCGAGGTCAACGACAGTGCTGCAGGATCACACTCCTTCACAACTTTGCTGATCATTATCGAACACACAATTACATGAATTATCATTCAAATCATAGAAATCTAATGGAACTTTCTTGCTTATCCAAATTGATTCTAATATACAAACCAATAGTCACCTAGGAGTCTAGTCTAAACGACAAATGGAACCAGGAGGTTTACATAGATGCATAAGTGACCATATTCTGAATTCATTTTCAGAGGAGGAACTTTGGCAACAAACAAAAAGAGGAAATAATCCTCGTCAAATAGCATCAGGAAAATGCTGGTGACAGGTAGACCAAAATTAGTGACCATATTATGATATTCTGAATTCCAAATTCATGTCACAGAAGCAATTATAAAAAAGGAGGAAATAAACCTGTTAGCAAGATCTTACCTTCTGCATCGGTGTCTCTCCTCACAACAATTAGAGCTGGTAGGATTTGGTACACCTTGATAAATGAAGATTCATCAGTAATAAGAAAAATTCATATTGAATCACATAGAGCATCAATAGAAACACATCCGAGAGGAACACACACCTTACGAATCCAAACTGAGAACATCACTAAGAACACATGGGAGACAATCAGAATTCAGATGTAGGCGTTCATCTTAAACCATGAAAAAAAATAGGTAAGAGCATGAATCGCAACTTATCATTGCTTCTATGACATGGTTATTACAGGAGTGCATACTAATTTATTTAGATAAATGAGAGTCTAGGAAAATGAATTTCAACCTCATTTTCTCCAAATGTTTCTCCAAGCAGGTACCTATACATTTAAGTCTATGACCCATGGTTCGAATGCTAAGAAGAGTATTCGAAGTTCATCAATGGGGCTTTGTTCAAGAGAGTAGTTAAGAAGCACGATGCATCATATATACTGAGAAAAGGAATATATGCTAGGAGGGAGGACATAATTACGTGAAAGAAGCCATAGGAATGCAAGAAATAAAACATGACTATGATCTAGCAATATTCAGTAAAAAAACCATAATCGGCAACAACAGAACACAGACGAAAAGTGGCACCATTGTGCAATGAAGTATCAATCATTAAAACATGTTGCACTTTCCATTAGCTAACCCACCTGCTGGAACATCGGAAAATTAGTATGTAAGATGCTCATCCTTCGTCAAACGGTGAGCACCTTGCATCACAATTGACCTGTTTAAGCATAATAATAACATTCAGATCCAATTGAAAGCAATTATTGGTAAGCAACATGTATTTTGTTGTATTCAAATATAAGCTCAAGGAATGTCCTGTTGATTTCTAGGAGATTAAACTTTGAGGAATGGGCAGGTGCACACTACAGAAATATGTACTATCGTTTTGTCTAGTTAGGTGTATCCTTTTTTTAAATTGCAGATAAGCAGGTTAGTGAACTATTGATAGTAAGTCGATCTCAAACCATTGAACCTCTAGAAGCAACTGAATCCCAAAAACTTATAGTGCAATATTCAAGCAACCTAGCAATGTTGTCCCGTAGAGGTGCGAGACTTTCTTGATAACTCAAACAACGCACTAAATCATCTGATAGAAAATCACATATTCATATCTTACGATGAACTTATAATTACAATTGAGTATTTTTATTCCTAAAAATAATTACCCAAAAAATCCTAATAATTATGACACTTCTTACCTGCTCATACTGCATGTAACCATAGTCAGCAAATTGATACGAAGATAAAAACTGATTATCAGACACAATTGTTGTGGATCCAATCCTATAAATTTAAGGATTAATCAAGTCTTCCATTGATGCCTCCCGTCTAGAGGCTACAGAAAATGATGAAGGCACCAGCAAGTCCAACTATCTGCTATACCAAAATGAAAAATTTAGGATAAAAGAGAATAAACCATTTAAAAGGAGACCAACGTGGAACCAAACTAACCGAGGATCTAGAATATAAAAAAAGATGGAACACAAAGAAAGGAAAATAATAAAGTGATGAAAAACTACAGCCAGATCATAGGCACATATTATGTTGTTGATGTACTTCAGGCGTTTACTTAAATTTTAGAGAGCATCCTAATCCCCAAGAGAGCATAGCCTATTTTATTAGGATATGGGACTGGTGCAGCTAGTGCTTTAGAGAAGAAAATCAATTCACATCATGAGTGCAACATGTACAATCACTGTCACTATTAGAAGTATCTCACTGTTACTTTGAGAATGCTATCATAAATTAACCTAATTAATTGTTTATTTAACACAAGACAATTAGCCATAAAATGCAGTAATACATGTAAACTTGTGACCACGTTACATTATAAATTAACCTATGCTTATTGCTTACAGGTTTGTAAGGAAAGATACGGGAATAGCATTAGTACACAAAAATTTGAAACACACATGATGATTAAACGGACAATACAAAATGGAGAGGCAAACATGTGATGAATCAAAGCACGTATGAAACTGGCATTTCCTGTTGACACGAGAGCTGCACGGAACAAAATGTAGATCATGATAATTTTCTTAAATAATACACCAACAGCTATGAAGGAAAAGAACATCAAATTGCATAATAAGGAAACAGAGCATCTCAGATTAACCAAAATTAAATCAACATAAGTGTTATTACCATGAATAATAAACATAATTGAAATGACTCATGATATGTGGACAATCCCCACCTCTTGTTTTGGATTACACCGAGAAATATAAAACATAAATCCATATTATCCTTGCTCTTCTCCTTTCTTTGAGCCGTTCAAAAATAGCTTACAATTTGATTTATGAATCAACCTTCCTGATTATGCAAGCTGCAAATAACCAAGGCGAATCAGGTAGATACATCAAGCATGTAAGATCTGCTCAATAAATAATAGGTAATTGAAGCGCATGTACTGCTAACCAGCAGACATGAGCATGTACATGAGCAGATCAAAGGAAGTTAGCTACTTCAGATCAAGATAGATGGAGACCAAGAAACTCCCTGCAAAGAAGCATTTGTCTTGGAGAGACAACCATCCACCACCACATAATATAACAAACATAGTGCAGAGCAAGATAATGAACCTTAATCGAGAAAACTCACCCCAAATTTCAGCTAGCAACCAATAGATAGAATAGCATCTGTAGGAAGAGCATGGGCAAGGCAAACATCAAACAGAGGCCATAGATGCGGCCTTCATTGACTGCAAGATCTACCCTATAGAAAAATGGAAAATGAAAAAACGTAGATGAACAAATCGACCAGCATATATAACTAAGAAAACCAATTAAAGGCTCACCATCATGCCGTGGTTGCTCGGGGAGGCAGTAGGTACGGTGCATGGCGCCGCCAGAAGTCTCCCCTTCTTCCCTCACCAAATCTTCTACCCCCACAAATCCATCTCCGTGCCTGCGTGCTCCTCCTCCAGTTCTCACCACGGCGGCACAACATGGTCGGGCTGCCGCTGTGCAGCACGCAGGGCCAGTAGGGGTGAGCACCATGAAAAGGCACGAGCAGTAGATGCGTCAGAGGATGCTCACCTACGCGTCGGCGTCTGCTAGTATTTGGCGGCGGCTCATGCTCGCTGAGGGCGCTGATGGTGGCGGCGTGAATGGCTGAGCCTCGTCTTCATCCTTGCAGCCAGGGAGCCGAGGCGCCAATCGAGGGAGTGTGCGCCGGAGGGGCGAGGACGACGGCGGCGGTGCCTAGGTTGACAAATCAAACAATCCAATAAGTGTAGGATCTAGGATTGAATTCAGAGAAAGCTGGCCCTCCATGTAGCAGGGTTGCTACTATAAAACATGCATGCCAAGGCATACTAATGTTGCTTGCCAACAAGTAAAAATAAGGAAACAACTGCCTATCCCTTAACATGAGACCTCGCTGACAACGCTGCAAATGACCTCGCCGGTACGGTATGATAAGAAATCTGCACGAGCATATTATACCATTCGGAAAACAGAAGAGGTTCTTGAAAATCTCGCCAAAGAGCAACCAAACAGAGGGCCAGAGAGCAAAAGGAAATGGAACGTGCAAGGAGCATGCACATGAATCTCAACAATTAGGATATTTCTCAGGCATCAATTATCATATTTAGAAACTCACAAAATTAAAGCATTGGCCATCATAATCAGTGTAGTGCACTATAGCACAATCAAAAGGAAGAGACTGCATCTAATGTAGAAGTTCTATTTATAACTGATATTCACATACACCCAACAATTAAGTTACGCAATACTACCTCCTTATCAAAATCTTCACAC
This sequence comes from Poa pratensis, assembly GCA_947311845.1. Classification (NCBI taxonomy): domain Eukaryota; kingdom Viridiplantae; phylum Streptophyta; class Magnoliopsida; order Poales; family Poaceae; genus Poa; species Poa pratensis. The sequence goes on along the minus strand of CAMZMU010000090.1, from coordinate 20,042,053 downwards.
TGATACTCTTCTTCTCTATGGATGAAGCCATTTCTGAAAGCTCCAGAGGTGTTAATTCATCCTGCAGATATGCAGAAATGTCACACATGATCTGACCGGTAGTAAGCTTGTTGAGGAGGAGGATTTCAAGGATCTTCCCTAAGCTGGCTCAGTTGCTTTTCTTAAAAATTGATCTGATGCGTTTTTACCATTAACCATGGTGCACTCCAATAGATCTATGGCCCCTGAAATTCGCAGTGCAAACAAATAAGGAATGAGGATGATCTGAGGGAAAATCACAAACTTATAACTTAATTCCAGATCCTCACTTCAAAATCAAAATTGTAGATACATCCATCTTACACATGAGCATCAGGAGTGGAACTGGGAAGCAATCAAGCAAGGAGAAGCAAAATTACCAGTAGCAAGATCGTGGCGGCCAGCTGGACGTCGTTCTCTCACGTGTCTTCTCAGAAGGCGATGACCACACCGAGGCCCTCTTCGTTCCCCATGTCAACGCCTTATTCCTGCTTCTGCGCCACCGTCGTGCTCTTTGCCCGCGCAGACGGACGACGCCGTCGTGCTCCTTCTCCTTCCACGACCCCCGCTGTCCTCCTCGCCTCCAGGTCGCCGGCCGTCCAAGCCGAGCACCCGCGGCCGCCGCCGTCCGGGCCGCTCTCGCGCTGTGCGCCCGCGGCCACCGCCTTCCGGGCCGCGGTCCTCCTGGACGACTCAGTTCCGGTGAGCCGATGGCAGAGCTTTGAGGCGTGTGGATGCTCCAAGGGGAGACCGCTACATCACATCTTGGCCTTCCAAAGCGGGACGAGCAGGCTAGGAGACCGCGCCCCGCTCCTTCCGATGCGAGGCACGGGGTGACTCCCGTGCGCTCCCTTTCGGCGCTGCTTAGCGAGGGCGTGGCGAGGCGGCGCGGGCGATGGCGGCGCGGCAAGAGGTAGAGGAGGGAGGGGATTGGTACACGGGAGAGGATGGGGATTGGGTATTAGGTTTTCACCGCGAGCAGTAGCTGCGCCCTTTCGCGACGCGAAGAGACGACGGGCACATGTGGCCGGACCCCACGACGCGCGCGCAATGGACGGCGCGAAACAGACCAAGAAACACACCCTCCTGAGGCGCTGCAGAGCGGGACCGACGCCTTTTGGCCCCAGTGGCAGCGAACAGTGAAAAATGACAAAAAGTAAAACCAAGAATCGACGGCGCAGATCGCGCTGTAACCACTCGATCCGACGGCCGAGAATCCCTGAGCGCTGAGGAGCCTCCTAAAGGTCTCGAGGTTTACCTCTTTAGATACTTATGATTTTGTTTTCTACCCACTAGCGTTTTGCTCTGTCCATCTGACTGTTATGTTTTCATTTTTTTTCACGAATTAACGAGGGTAATTATGGTATGCTGATGACTCCCAAGTGCAGGAGATCGTTGAAGTCTTCGCTGTGTAAGTATTAGTATCGATCCCACGAGGAGTAGAAGGTATAAGTATTTATTCTCTCAAATAAGAGTGTCACTTCTCTTATTATCTATGCACTAGACAAACTAAAATGATGCAAGTGTTTTTGGGTTTTTTGGTGTAGAGAATGCAAAGCTGAAAATAAAATATGATGAGTGAAAGCTCTCAAAGAGAGAGAAAGCCCAATCCCCTATGCAGCAAGAGGACAAGCTTGAGTGGTGTTTCTTATGCGTGGAAAACGTTCCCAAGGGCTACATGGATTTCATGGCAAAAATATTTCTAGAACAACAAGGTAAACATTTTGTCAAGTTTTAATCTTCTTTGGACGGAGCCATAATTAGGTGTAGCTAAATAAATAAACTAAACCCTTATGATGGATCATGTGGCCAAGTAAATGACTGCACAAGAGTTATTAAGACAAAAAGTCCCACCATAGCATTACACTCTAAGGTCCCCGATGTAAATCCCCTCCTAATGTAACTTCATGACTCGGTCAAGGGTTTACGTATCCTCCCAAGTCTCCCTCAATCCATTACACTAGTGTGAAACACCTTCATGCATTACTCAATGTATGGTGCACTTCATACATTGTACATCAAGACAATCATAAAAGATAAAAACTTGACCAAATACTCAATACATGTTAAGTAGAAATCATTGACAATCCATCCTATGCCCCCAGAAACATGAGAGAACTACTCACAACGCGAAGACATGGTATGATTCAATGGTATAAGTGATACAACACAATCTGAAAATATAATCTCCCCACTAAACAATGACAAGTAACAATTCACAAACATGTAGAATAGTACTTAGACAATAGCTAGGGTTCGAACAATCTCAAACTGTGAGGGGGATGAAGTGGATCACGAAGATGGTGATGGAGATGGTGCTGGTCTTCACGGTGGTGATGATGGAGACTTCCAGAGGGGGGATGGAGGAGCCTTCCGGAAGTGATTCCGGCGGCGTTTCCCCCCTCCGATCTTCTCCGGTGGTAGCCTTCTGTCTCCTGTTTCTTGGTTTTGTGTTTCTCCGCCGCCTCTTCGCGAAACTCCTTGGGGGACTATTTTTATAGACATTTTTAGGTCAAGATGGAGTCGGTGGAAGAAATATCGACGGCAACAGAGCTCCGAGGGGGAAAATAGGTGGGCCCACGCGGCCTAGGGTTTTGGCCGCGTGGGGCCCTCTATTTCCCATCTGGTTGGGCTTCTGGTCTTCATTTTCAGCCCATTGCGTTCATCTCAAAAATGCTGAACCGTGCTCTCTGACCTTGCCCTTTTTGGAGTCCGAAGCTCCCGGAAAGTCTGAAACACTAAAAAAGACGTTTTCTGGAAAACAGGGTTAATTCCAAATAAATAGGGGAACTTGTGAATTATTCCCAAAATCATTATGAATCATTGATATAACCCTTATATGATGCAAATATGATTGGAATATGAATAAAATAATGCAAAGTTCATGTATGCATTTTACATGCATCAGCATCCCCAAGCTTAACCCATGCTCGTCCTCGAGTATGAAGGTGATAAAACTAACATGGACTTTGCATTTCAATACTATCAATGGATATCAAAGATGATTACTATTGTTACATATAGTCAAATGATTCATTCTTAAAAAGGAGTAGCAATATGCAAGATAGTTTATGAAGTGATATCAAGTATTCAATGCAAGGATGTTCAATGATAGTTCACAAAGTGTAACATAACATATAGTAGTATGGACCACATGTATGCATAATGATAAGTATGGACATCCTACATTGGTCATAGAGTGATGATGAAAATCTTAATATGATAGGTGGACACTTTGGAAAGATGTATATATGAGTAGAGGTAAAACATGAATAAGTTTCATCTAACTTCTGAACTTCTCTACTTAAGTTAATGATTGTAATATGGTAATCCTTGGTGTGAAGCTCTCATTGCCCCTATCATAGCATCTTGAATGATTAAGTTTAAAGTGAAAGCAAATATGAGTAATGTGCTTGAGAAAGTATAGGTTGAAAGTCTCATGCCCCTTGAATACGAGTACCTACTCCATGTGTTACTCAACTCGGGAAACAAAGCAAGTTCAGTTTAAATATCATTGTAAGTAAAATAGTATCATCAAGAGCGTCAACTGGGGTACCTCTTGTCCCAGGATATGGAACAAGCCCATATCAAAATGACAAGACAAACAAACATAATGAACAATCTCAACACCTTTTTTATTTACCATTGGATAGCTTTTTCTTGTAAGGTGTATCATAGACGGTTCACCATAGCATGTAAGTAAATTTCCACCATGAATGACGCATGGCTTAGATTAGCGGCCCAGGTGTCTCTCTAACCATTTATACAAACTCATTTAAACCTACTCCATTTCCTCATTTATTTCACCCATGGTAAGCATCCATAAACAAAAGTACATGACATCAACTAAATATAAATGAGTGCAATGTTGAAAGTATTCCATGTGACAGCACATTTCTGCTAACTCTCAACCAAAGACATTTGTCAAGCTCATAACATCATAATTTTAATCACAATGGGTCATGTTTTATTTATGCAATAAAAGTAAAGTGTGCATCAAGTTCGTGAGAGCTATATAACCAACTTTTCCCATAACAATCAACAACATAAGCATTTTAATTCAGAGGTATAGATAATACAAAATAACATGATAAACAACCTCGGAATAGCATAAAGCTAATAGGTAGATATGGTGGTGAAAGAGCATGTGTTGCCCCATGTGTGGTTTTGGTAATTAATGACAATCTCTATGGACTAATGTTTGCATTGAGATATCTTTATAGATCGAGTCCATGAAGAAGTTTGGAGTTCATGTGTTGGACTCTAGAAGAGTATATGATGACCAAGGTTCTATCCAAGGATTTTATATGAAGAATGGTCATGTGTAGAGATGAGCTTATTGCAAGAGTGGCTTGGAAAAGAAGATTGAGTGAAGATTCATGTTTATCTCCAAGCCATCATCATATCAAGACAAGAAGTATATGAAGCGCAAGTGGATTCTTGAAGACGGAGCTTAGCGAGGCTCTCCCATAATGGAGTATGGGGGAGCATTTGGAGATGTCTTCATCAAGCATGTGCTAGCAAGCGCAATCAAGAAAGGTGGTCCACTTGAAGAGATCAAGATCGCCATCATCTACCTCAAGTGGAATGCGCAAGGCAAAGGTATGATCTTGATAGGTTTTCTATTTTACCGGTCTCATGTTGTTAGTGGGAGACCGGGTTATAGGATAGACGGCGTACTATCAAGAGGGGCTCTCAAGTGAGTAACTTGATCGCATCTTTGTGGAGAGCTCAAACCTTTGCATTCTTGGCATATCATCTTTCTTGGTTCTTATTTGGCTTTTATCCATGTGAGAATTTAGAGCTTGTGTTCATCTCCATACCAAGCTCTAGTTCATCAAAAACGGGTTTCAAGTGAATATCTTGTGGTGTTTTTGATGTTGGAGGTTTTACCGGTTCGTCGTTTCTAGAGAGGTCAAACTCTCTCCTTGTGGTCTCCTCCTCACATGATGGACTATGATGTGTATATGCATGATCTTGTAGTGCTTGTGATTATCTTCGGAACAAGCCCAAGATCATTGAAAACGGAGTCCGGATGAAAACTTGTTTGCATTCTCGGCTTTGGAAATATTATCGGTCCACTTCAAGATAGGGTCCACACCTTCCCATGTGTGGTATCCCCTCTATATTTGTGACCCTTAATATTTCCACTTTTTGTAGGCTTGCTCTTGTCGTTACCTTTCCAACGCAATTGGATTCACCTGATTTGGAGTTCGGACGAGAAAGTTATTGCATTTCAGGATTTGCTGCTCTGCTGGTTTTTCTGTCCAGAGTCTCCGTGGTTTTAGGTCCGGAGTCTCCGGCCCCTGGTTTTGAGGCTAAGTGCCTCGCGCATGGCGCTTGCGGTATCGAGGCTGGAGTAGGTCCGGAGTTTCCCCGGAGTTTCCGGCAGGGCCGGAGTTTCCGCCCTCAAGGTCCGGAGTTTCCGGCCCATCTGGTTTTTCTGCGTTGAAGAGCTTCGCGGCGGCAGCCGCTGTTTTGAATCCGGAGTTGGTCTGGAGTCTCCCCGGAGTCTCCGCCCAGACCGGAGTCTCCTGCCTTTGTGGTCCGGAGTCTCCGGTGTTAGTTTTCTACAAACGGGTTTTCCCTGCTCTCCCCGGTCCGGAGTCTCCGCACTTTTGGTCCGGAGTCTCCGCACTGGCCGGAGTCTCCGGCCTCCGTGGTCCGGAGTCTCCGGTCTAAGTGGCTGCAACGGCTCTTTTTCTGGGAGGGGTATAAATACCCCTCCACCTACCTTCAGCCACTTAGCTCTTCCAAGCACGTTTTTCCCCTTCTCTCTCCTCCATTGTTGATCTTGGAAAGCTTCCCTCTCTCCCATTTCCTCCATGATTCTTGCATATCTTTGAGGGATTTGAGAGAGGAGATCTAGATCTACAATTCCACCAATCCATTCCTCCTCTAAGTGAGGGGAACCTAGTAGATCTTGATCTTGGAGTTCTTGGTGTTTCTCCTCCTTTGTTCTTCCTCTCTTATTCCCCCATAAGCATTTGTTGCTTTGTTGGAATTTGAGAGTGAAGGACTTGAGCACTCCGTGTGCTCTTGCCATTGCTTTTGTGCATCGGTTTGCTCTCTCCATGAAGATTCGTGGAAGTGAAAGTTCGTGAGTTTGTTACTCTTGGGTCATTGGACCCTAGACGCCTTTTGTGGCGAGTGGTGCCTTTTGTGGCGGTGCAAGGCCTTTTGTGGCCGCTTGGGAGCTCCTGATCCTTTTGTGGGTTGTGCCTCAAGTTTGTTGTAAGGGACTCGATTTCCGCCCAAAAGGAAATCAATAGTGGAAGGTGAATCGAGCTTTTGGGCAAGTTTCATCGGAGAATAGGGTGAGGCCATTTGTGGCATCTTGAGTTTGATACTCACACCCCTCCAACGAGACGTACTCCCCTAAAAAGGAGGAACTCGGGAATACATCGTCGTCTCCGCGTGCCTCGGTTATTTCTATACCCGAGCTCTTTACTTATGCAATTTACATTGTGATAACCTTCGTGCGTGAAGTTATATATCTTGCTATCACTTTGTTGCTTGCCTTGCTTAGCATAAGTTGTTGGTGCACATAGGTGACATAGTTTATTTAGGTTGTTGGCTTGTTAATTTAAACATCTAGTTTTATTCCGCAATTAGCAAGCCTAAACCGCGAAAAGTTTTAAACGCCTATTCACCCCCCTCTAGGCGACATCCTTGTCCTTTCAGGTGGACTCACTGGAAAAACTTTGGTTGAAGGTGTTGGAAACAAGTTTTACTTGTTGGGCTAGCAAGAGGGAGAAAGTTGACCATCTAAATGCATGCATGAGTGTCCATAGAACTAACTAATCCATGTTAAACAGAGTAAAGTAACATTCAGCATCAAAACATGAATAAGATAGCTCTTGATAAAAACTTGTAAATTATTACTCATTAACAAGCTCATGAATCATGCAACTATATGTATCATTTAAAATCAACTCAAACATCCCTTTTCCCAATCTTTAAAAGCATCCAACATATTTCAACCCATATTTCCAGTAGCTCTCCATATATAAATGATAGTGTGGTGGTCTCTCAAAACAAATCAAACCAAAACAAAACAAAAGACGCTCCAAGTTTATGCGATAAAGTGTTTCGATCGAAAAACAGAAGTTGGACGTGTGCAAACCGAGAGTGTGTAGGTCCAGTGGGTTGTCTTCACATCCCCAAGCTTATGGTCTTCACCATCCTTGGATAGCTCTTGGTGCATCTCCTCCAATCCCTGTGAAAAAACTTCAAAACACCGTTTCTCCCATTTCTTTTCTGTGGGGTGCATTAATAGTGATAAACAAATATGTTTCTTGCTGCATATAATCCTTGAACAAAAATTCATATGAGATGTCCAGAAAGTGTATAATGTTGTATGCCTACTCATAAACTCAATTGGATCAAAAAGATTCAACTTAAAAGCTCAAAGCATGCATCAAACAAAATGGGACAGAATCTGTCCAGAAAAACAGCAGCAGCAAAACGTATTTTTCTACCCTACCAAACTTTCTCGAAAAATTCCGAAAAAATTCATGCATACAGAGGATGAAAAGTTGCAACTACAGTTCAAATATGAGCTCATTCGGAGTTACAGAATAAGAATTAAAAATCATACCGTGCACTGATTCGTGCAGGAATAAAATCTCCGAACGCTATAAGCAACTTTTCAAGACCAAAATGGGTAAAACTTGGCACTTTATTAAAAACTCCAGAAACTAACTAGACACAAAATCTCTTGTTACAGCAAGAGGACACAAAGAAAAATCACACACAAAAATAACCGGGTTGCCTCCCGCAAAGCGCTTTCTTTATAGCCATATAGCTAGGCTTCTTACTTTTTGTTTATTGAAGATGAAGCTCATGAAGGAGCTTGAATGATGTTCCCCTCTTTCTTGGGAAGTGTTCCATGCATAATACCAGGGTCCCATGGTGCTCTCAAACCGATCAAAATAATAGTCAAGTTGAAACCTGGTTGAGAGAAAAAAGAACACAAAAGTAATAACAACGAAGTCTAACTTTCTTTCTATGCATTGGCATTTTGTATATGAATGAATCACAATGCATAGAAGTTTTCCAATGCATAGTTACTTGCAGCCCATAATTATTAGTAGCATAAAGAGGGTTCTTATCACCTCCTCTTTCATAATAGTTGCAAGTAGTAAAAGTGTATTCAACCATATAACCAATAGAATCTTCCAACTTAGATAATTTGGGAACATAATGAGGATCATTAAATTTATTTTGGAATTATTAGCATGCTTCCCTCTTTCAAAATAGTTGTTAAGATCAATATCAAGTTTAATATCATGGTTGCAACAAAGATTTGGAACTAAAGATAATTGCAAACCACATAAGTATTTCTCAACATAAGCAAATTTCTCCTTATGGTGTAAGTAGGAGAGTTCAAGAACAAAGTAGGGCTCTCATGAGTAAGAGCACTATCACAAACAGCAAGTATGTCATTTTTATCCTCACATAATTAGTAACTAAACATGGAGGATTATCAATAAGCATAGGACCATCATCTAAAGCATTATCATATAGCATATTTAAGCAACACTCCTCATTATTATCCATAACTTCACTAGTAGCATTATTAAAAAGTGAAGGAGTATTATTAGTTTCATCATAATAGCATGGGTTATCATATAGGACCATAGCATTTTCAGTTTCACACTCATCATAACATGGATTCTCATAAATAACAAAAGATTTTTGAGTTTGAGTGTTACTATCATTTGTTGATGGTGAAGTTGGGAGATCCAACTCTTCATTCTCTAGCTGTTCATCATTTCCATCATCCTCTTGAGATTGCATGGGCATCCCCAAGCTTAGGTTTTTATCCACTTCTTCACATTCTTCCTCTTCCAAGCTTATGTTTTCATCATCTTCTTCCTGCAAAACATCAGTACTTTCTTGGGGAACCTTTCCCTCTCATAATAATCAATAGCATAAATATTTTGAGAGAACTGGGCTATGCAATATTCAAGAATAGAAGTGACCTTTCCTTCAAATCTCTTAACTCTAGGGCAAGTTTTATTTTCATTAGCAAAGGTGTGCAATTCATTAGATGCATAATAAGTAACAAATTCCTCTACTTGTTCCATCTCTAAATGAGTGTAATCATTAGTATTGTAAGATGCTATGACATGTTCTTCATGGAACTTACATTGAAATCCAAAGTGTCTTTTTCTCTGTTTAAAGCAACAAGTTGTATTATTATGGAATAAAAGCCACTCTCCAGCAATATAATTTAAACTTTCCATGAAATCTTTTAGTCTTTTCCGTTCACTTGACTCTCTAAATTCCTCATCAATTTTAGAAGCTTTCATATATTCATAGTAAAGATTCATTATCTCAGGAACAGTTTTTTTGGTATTTTCCATTTTCTAATTTTTTGTGTTTTTGATATATGGATGTATGCAAAACTAAAAATAAATATCTAGTGCAAACAAGAATAAAAACTTAAGCGCTACACTCCCCGGCAACGGCGCCAGAAAACTGTCTTGATGACTCCCAAGTGCAGGAGATCGTTGAAGTCTTCGCTGTGTAAGTATTAGTATCGATCCCACGAGGAGTAGAAGGTATAAGTATTTATCCTCTCAAATAAGAGTGTCACTTCTCTTATTATCTATGCACTAGACAAACTAAAATGATGCAAGTGTTTTTGGGTTTTTTGGTGTAGAGAATGCAAAGCTGAAAATAAAATATGATGAGTGAAAGCTCTCAAAGAGAGAGAAAGCCCAATCCCCTATGCAGCAAGAGGACAAGCTTGAGTGGTGTTTCTTATGCGTGGAAAACGTTCCCAAGGGCTACATGGATTTCATGGCAAAAATATTTCTAGAACAACAAGGTAAACATTTTGTCAAGTTTTAATCTTCTTTGGACGGAGCCATAATTAGGTGTAGCTAAATAAATAAACTAAACCCCTTATGATGGATCATGTGGCCAAGTAAATGACTGCACAAGAGTTATTAAGACAAAAAGTCCCACCATAGCATTACACTCTAAGGTCCCCGATATAAATCCCCTCCTAATGTAACTTCATGACTCGGTCAAGGGTTTACGTGTCCTCCCAAGTCTCCCTCAATCCATTACACTAGTGTGAAACACCTTCATGCATTACTCAATGTATGGTGCACTTCATACATTGTACATCAAGACAATCATAAAAGATAAAAACTTGACCAAATACTCAATACATGTTAAGTAGAAATCATTGACAATCCATCCTATGCCCCCAGGAACATGAGAGAACTACTCACAACGCGAAGACATGGTATGATTCAATGGTATAAGTGATACAACACAATCTGAAAATATAATCTCCCCACTAAACAATGACAAGTAACAATTCACAAACATGTAGAATAGTACTTAGACAATAGCTAGGGTTCGAACAATCTCAAACTATGAGGGGGATGAAGTGGATCACGAAGATGGTGATGGAGATGGTGCTGGTCTTCACGGTGGTGATGATGGAGACTTCCGGAGGGGGGATGGAGGAGCCTTCCGGAAGTGATTCCGGCGGCGTTTCCCCCCTCCGATCTTCTCCGGCGGCAGCCTTCTGTCTCCTGTTTCTTGGTTTTGTGTTTCTCCGCCGCCTCTTCGCGAAACTCCTCAGGGGACTATTTTTATAGACGTTTTTAGGTCAAGACGGAGTCGGTGGAAGAAAGATCGATGACAACGGAGCTCCGAGGGGGAAAATAGGTGGCCCCACGCGGCCTAGGGTTTTGGCCGCGTGGGGCCCTCTATTTCCCAGCTGGTTGGGCTTCTGGTCTTCATTTTCAGCCCATTGCATTCGTCTCGAAAATTCTGAACCGTGCTCTCTGACCTTGCCCTTTTTGGAGTTCCGAAGCTCCCGGAAAGTCTGAAACACTAAAAAAGACGTTTTCTGGAAAACAGGGTTAATTCCAAATAAATAGGGGAACTTGTGAATTATTCCCAAAATCATTGATATAACCCTTATATGATGCAAATATGATTGGAATATGAATAAAATAATGCAAAGTTCATGTATGCATTTTACATGCATCATATGCAAAATACTACGGGACACCTCTTATGTGCAAGTAAACCATAGGAAATTATGAGACACCAAATATTACACACTAGTACCAAATAAGCCCCCACCACACAGATAATTATCTACTCTAGATTTTAAAATAAAGGAGAAAGGATAAAATAAATTGTCGCTTTGTCAGACCATAATGAAAACGTAATTTCTGTTTTTCTTGAAGACGAATACGATATTGCTCCTTTTTCCCAGAATGGAATTTCCTTTTCAGATTACTTCCGGATTTAGGTGTTTTTCTAGCGAGTCCTGGCAAAGCTCCCAAACGGCGTACTTTTTTAAACGAGCTCCTCGATAACGGGACATGAAGACTCCTTTTTTATTTTATTGAAATTTCATTTTTACACAATTAATTTCATTGTATTTACATTACAGAATACACCCAAATTAAAACTAAATTAAACTACTTGATAAATAGAGTGAAATCAACTAAAGTACCAAAAATGGAATTTCATCAAAATCTTTATTTATATATATTATTTATTTTATTGTTTTGTATCTAGCAAAATTGTAAAGTAGAAACATCAAAGATCCTGGATTCTCCATTTAATTCATAAAAAAATAGATTCTTGTTCGTATAATCTCGATAAAGAAAAAATCCGACTATCGGATTTGAACCGATGACCCCTCGCATTACAAATGCGATGCTCTAACCTCTGAGCTAAGTGGGCTTACATAGCATAAATAGTGTAACAAATAGAAATAGGTAGAGTATAGGAAATCTGTAAAATTTCATATCTTAGTTATTAATCTTAGCTATTAACTAGTTCAAAATTTTAAGTTCTATTTATACTTATAAAAAAATACTAAAACTTCTTACAGATAAAGTTAGCTGACATGCTTAACTAGAGGCTATCTTAAAAAATTATAGAATTTATTGAACTTTCTTTTTATTCTTTTCTCGAATTCGCAAATGCATTTTCTATCATAGAATAGAATTGATTCCAATTTCTATAATGGAACTGGATTTCAGATATTTTCAATTTGATATGTCTCGGACGAACAATCTAATACATAGATAAAGAATAATATATATATATATGAAAGATATAATAAAGAGAAAATACAAATTTATTGGAATTTTCATTCAATCATTATCGACTTTATTTTGAGATTTTTTTATTTGTTAATAATTTGAGAATTCCTATCGACTCGAAGGGTTGCCATTAGTGTTTCTTGTTTCACTAAGGAGAACATAGAATCATAGCAAATAAAATTGCTAATTCTGATTAGAAAAAATAAAAGAATTAATATCAAGCGTTATAGTATGATTTAGAATACTCTAAAAAAGTAATAATGGAGGTGTGGTAGAGAAAACTTTTGGATATATAGATTTGGATTGAATTGCAAATACATCAACGATACAATCAATTCAATTCTGAATCGCAATAAGCAAGCGGGGTCTCTCAAATAGAGTCGAACTGCTAGACTACCTCGAGTGACGAATTCAATTATTCAAAAAAAAACTAATAGATGGATGAAATTACACAAGGAATCTTTGTCTCAAAGAATAGGAAAAAGGGGATATGGCGAAATCGGTAGATGCTACGGACTTGATTGTATTGAGTCTTGGTATAGAAACCTGCTAAGTGGTAACTTCCAAATTCAGAGAAACCCTGGAATTAAAAAAGGGGCAATCCTGAGCCAAATCCGTGTTTTGAGAAAACAAGGGGGTTCTCGAACTTGAATACAAAGGAAAAGGATAGGTGCAGAGACTCAATGGAAGCTGTTCTAACGAATCGAGTTAATTACATTGTGTTGTTAGTGCAATTTCCTTCTAAATTCGAAAAAGAAGGGCTTTATACAAAATGTATAAGAACTCGTAGGCACAATATTCATTTTGCCTGTCAAAAAATATTCATTTTGCAAAACAAAAAAAGTATCTATGAATATTATGGTCTGTAAACTCGGGGAGAAAATACCCGAAACGTGTCGCCGTCCCGAGCCCTCCGAATCTGCCTTCTCCAGCCGGGCCAAAATGCTAGACTTCGGCGTTAGAACTCGGTGATGGGCCTTGAACTGCCCATAGCAGCCCTGCCTCATGCGTCATGCCTTCTGCCCTCTTTTAGCTCGTCCCGAACGAGACAAAAACCAGAGGACGGCGACGGCGCACAGGACTGGCGGTGGAGTGTACGGAGTACCGACTGCCGGAGCCAACCGGCGCTCCCCGCACCCTACCCAAAGACCGCTACGCGGGCCCCACAGCGCCGCCGCCGCGCCGCGCCCGCACGATCCCATCCCGACGCCTTCAGGTGCTCGCCGAACGGCGCAAGCTCCACCAGCGAACAGCGTCGTAGCAGCAGTATCACCGAGACGGCGCGACTCCGTGAACGTGTAACTTCTTCTTCTCAGTTTATGGTTTTTCCCCCGGTTGAGAAAGAAGGCGATACTTAGTTTTATTGATTGATGCATTGTACTCCAATACATTAAAGATACCTACTGAAAACTTCGACAGTAAGCATATATACTGTTTTTGTTAGCTTCAATCAACTTATATACAGTTGCTGCGTATTGCCTACCTTTAATGGATTTTGCATATATGGATCTTATCTGTTATGTTCATGTTATATGCAGCATTGTCATCGTACTTGGTCTCTGGTCTCTTAAGGGACAGAGGGGGAAAAAACTTCTCATTTGATTTGCAGCATCGGTTCGATGCTATATATTATGATAAATACTTGTCAAAGTATTTCTTAATTGAATCAACTGGCCCTATTGTTTAAGAGCAAAGTCATTGTAGAAACGGCTATACATGAGGTTTGCCGTGTCTTAATGTGAAATTGTGCACCTCATAACAAATGTATACTCGGTTTCATGACTTTTTTATTTTGCTAACTGATGAATATGCGCATTTATGTATATATGTTTTCAGTGGAAAAACCTAATATCTCAGATTTGTATTGCTCCATTATCTCTCTCTTATTTTTGTTGAAACAAACAAGGTATGCAATTAATTTGGGATGTAATTCCAGGTTAAGTTTGTGCTAGCCAAACAAACAGGGATTGGAATTGGAGGCCAGTTCGGCACCTACGGACACAATGCACAAGGAGGCAACAGAAACCACTTGCTATGAAGATGCTACAATAGATAAATCAAACTCAGATGAATATGACCCTTGGAATCCTCCCTTTCCTCCATTTGTTCCTCCTGTTGGGAATGACTTCAGTACCAATATTAGTTTGTCCTTTAAGGTGCAGTAAATAACCACCATTTCGAAATTTATATCTTATTATGTTTGCTTTCGCTAGTCATTGCTCTTGACGGTAACACATGCCCACCCTCCCTTTTCAGTGGATGGATGAGAAAAACGCTGAACTTGGTGCCCACAGAGCATCCAGCATAATCTTTCCAGACCGCACCCCTCAGGTTCTGAGAAATCATTTGGTTATAATTATATACTACATTTGTCCTGCAGTATTTTTTGTGTGTGCAACTTCCGGATGGAACATCTTCATTTTATTATACTACAATGCATTGCCCAAGACATGTTTAATTGGTTTTTCTTTGCTATCGGCTAACTGATTTCCTTTCACCTCTTGTGACTGTGAATGGATCAATTTAGTCGGTGAATCTTGCCTTCCACGATACATTGCACCTGTTGTGGCCAGTTCTGAATAAGGACAGTGTCAGGCTCTTCCTCCGCTTTATGCGGCGGCATGGGCGGGGCACGCGATGGGGTTTTATCATCACCCCAGAGACTCTGAACGCGATGATTACGCAAAATGCGGTGCGGTGTGTCAAAGTTGCCTTGGAGGGTCATGCACCTGAGCTTGGTAGGTGCCGGGCCGGTCCCAACTGCATGACCCAGTATGGGTACTATCCCCTCCACCGAGCTGCTGAAATGTTCTCCGTTGACATGATTGAGTTGCTCGTCCGCCACGGCGTGTCGGCCAATATACGCACAGCCGGGATGAGGTGATTGAGGGACTACTCCCACTCCATGTTGCAGTGGACAACACGAGCATGCACAAGTATCTGGAAGACAGTTTGTTCCCAAACCAGGCGGGTCAGGATTACAAGGAGCATCGGGATTACAGTGAGGCAGATGCCAACTATATCTTCAGGCTCATCCATCTTTTGTGCCTACCTGAAATGGTTTGTCTCACATCCCCACCCGTAAACAAATTACTAATTCTGCTGGTCTGCAGCAGAGCAAGAACAAGTTGTCATATATCTCAATCCTCTGAACTAGAAATACTTGGGGACTTTACTTTCTTAATTCTACACTTCTCAAAGTCAGGATTTCTCTTGTGCTATATGCCCGAATTGTTTTTGGTTTCGCTAAGAGAACAACTTCAAGTTGTTGTTAGAATTTTCAAAAGTTGTTTTCTTTTGGTTGGAAGTGAGAAACAGGTTTAAGTTCAGAACTACTACCTTGCATATAAACTCTGAAAAGCACTGATTCCTTGCTCTATGCTGGTGGTTTTTGCAGAAGATATTTTTGGATACCACAAGGCTGGTTGCAAAATACACAGATAATCTACTTTATGAGCTCTGGAATTACATAAAAGATGGAAAGCTTGCCCATACAGCCATTTTGCTCCTGGCAGCTCAAGAACAGATCCGCATGGGAACTTCCTGCAAGAAAAAGGGAATTAGTAAGCCAGATGGGTTTCCTATCATCAATGAACGTATTCTGGACAACATTATTACCTTACAGTTGAAGGGCCAAAACAGAAAAGAACGAAAGCAAGCAGAGGCAAAAATAAAGCTTAATCATACGACAATGATGCTTGTCCGTGTAGTTTCCAAGGCTGGTGAAGCACTTGATTCATACATTCAAAATCATCTAGAGGTGACAAAGTGTTAGTTGTTGCAGTTATAATGCCTCTAATTTTCCTTGCTTTACTAAATTTGCATATGTTGATATATACTAAGCACTGTTATATTTTTTGGTAATTTTTGAATTAGCCTGATCGATATGAAAAATGCTAGAAATACTGTCACTTACTGAGATAAGTGACAACATGTCTAGTGTATCTAGAACAGGTAAGTTTCTGAAACTAAATGTCTTATTAGTGTAGTTCAGTTTAACAAATTTGGGACAACCAGTGACTCACCGTTTGGAACCTGTCTAGGTTTCTTATGTTCATTTAGAAGCGTGAAATACACTAAAACGTTTCACTTTTAAAAATTTCAAAACTTAACATTTGAGACAGATTGGGGGAAATCTAAACAATTATAGTGAATGCATTTTTTTTGTTGACATGCATGTACTAACAAGATTCATTCAATTAGAATGTTATGTATGTTTTTAAGTTTCTCTTTTGCCTTTCAACTTTCAGCTTCTCTAGTTTTAATTTTGCGTTTCGAATGCAAACAATTCCGTCTGTCATCTCTGAGTTGTAATTAATTATTTGATGGCTCTGTTGACATAGCTCTCCTCTCACAAGTCAAAATTGGCATGCAGGTGCCCTATTTCATGCAGGTGCCCCGTTTGGATGTCCTTGAACGAGTTTCATCGATTCTCAAGGATAATGGTTTTTGTCCTGCTCGTGAATGCGTTGACATTGGAAACCTGTACTCTTTTTACACACTGTTTCCATTCTTCAATGATTATGGGTTTACAATTTGAGAATTTTTACATATGCAAATTGATCTGATCTTCTTTGCTACATGCTCTTGAAGTTTGCCCTATCTTGATGTATTGTCCACTAACGATATACCTAGGAAACCTGGTATGTGAGTGCGTTGATTGAAGTATTTCTATCAAAATTTGAGGTAAAATCCCCTAATTATTTTGTGATGGTGAAAACAGGGGAAAGAGCTTCAACCAGGGAAGCTCTAGAAGTGGATTATCTAAGTACAGTAAATGATAAGGTAAAGTAATCAAAATATTATGTCATGTCCAAATAGATTAACTATTTGATTCCGGTGATCAAATTTAGCTAGGTTGGCATATTAGTCGCACTGTCCAATCTTACATCAAATTCTTTTATCTCACATATTGTGGTAACTAGGGAGACTTAATGCTCGGTGAGAATTATTTTCGTTGTCCCCTCGTGCTAAAATATAATTGTAGTAGTGAAACAAATAGAGAATTGTTCCATAAGCCATTATCTAGACTCTAGAGGCACTAGAAAATTGTAGCATGCGTACTAATTCAGCATGTTGTTACTTTTATCCACAAAGAGTATTCCCCATCGATATATATTGTTGTTTTCTGCCAAGCAGCATACTGATTCATCAGCTTAATGTGTTATATAAATGTTATGAATCTTGCGAGAAGCTTAAGTGAGTGCTACTGGTAGGTTGCACTGAAATATCTGTTGTTTTGAGGTTTCTAACATTCAGATATTTATTGAGGTTTGAGCCAGGCTGCAAGAAAGAGAAAACCGAGACGATGGGAGCTGAAATTCGCCAGGAGAAGTTTCTTCCCGTGGTGAAGGTCAGTGTTGTCTGCCCGGTCTCCTGTCAAGGTGATTCCTGCAAGATGGGTTGGTCCTACTAGAGACAAGGATAGTGAGATAGCACTGAAGAAACGTATTGCAGAGCTGCATGCATCTACTGCACCTCCTCTGACGAGTCGAGTTCCCCAAGCAGCATTTAACCATCAGCCCTGTATGCTGTTTAGTACAGCGGCTAATTATCGACCTAGAAGGCCGTTTGGTACAGCGGTTAATTATCAACCTAGAAGGCTGTTTGGTACAGCGGCTTTGATGCTCCTGAAAGTGTTAAAGAAGGCATGAGTAAAAAGGTTACGCCATGAGTGCTGGTTTTCTAGCTCAAGATTCAGAGCACATGCATTGTAAACATAGCAAGTTGTAGGAAACATATGTTCTGATGCACCGAAGGACAGCAAGTAGAAGCATTTGTATGTTAATTATGCGTCGGCCATCTTATGTGACGTCTGTCATGGCCGAAATCCAAACTGTGACGAAATTTAAAATATATTGCATATCCTTAAAACCATTGCTAGAACTCAAAACAGAGATCAAGCTAGCTATCATGGGATGGAAGGCGTGATCCACACGGGCGGCGTCGAGTCGAAGCTGCGGTACTGCTGCTGCCCGAGGCCGTCGATCCTCCTCGCCGTGCCGTCCTTGAGGCTGTACACCCCAACGGGACGAACGTTAACGTGGTCATCGGACTCATCGTCCCAGAGATGGCTGTACGAGTTGTCTTCGTTGCGCTTGCGCAGCTCGGCGTCCCGGAGATCGTCGTCGGTAAAGTAGATGCAGCTGGCCTCGATCTCCGGACGCCCCATCGTGGGCACGCACAGCGAGTTGTTCACCCCGACGTACAGCGCGGCGTCGCCGATGTCCCTCGTCTCCTTCCACTGCCCGTCGTCGGCGAGGATGTGCACCTTGAAGGAGCACGTCCACCTTTCCACCCAACTGTACCGCTTATCCTTGGTCACCTGCACGTACTTGACTGTTGAATATATAAGCAATGTAGCAGTAGATTTAATCCGCGAAAATAGTAAACATGATATGACTAGAATAATCAGAATTAAATAATCATGCGATCTACTAAAAACGTAGGCAAGCCGAACGAATCTAGAGTAACTACCACAAGCAGGAACTCTAGCAGCATATCAAACAAGAAGATCAAGAGGACATACGTTGCAGCGGCAGTAGCAGCAGCGGCCCCGGTGTCGCCCATGTTGTCGAGGAAGAGTTGACGATGTCGGGGAAGAAGTCGTCGTTGGGGAAGAACTCGAAGCCAGCAGTCGCGCGAGTGCGCTCCCCAAAAACCTGATCGCCCCTCTCCCGTACAGGATCACAAGAGGCGGGGTTCCGGAGGCCTGCTGTCCCTTCAACCGGTGCACGCCGGAAGACGGGATGGAGAAGACTTGGAAGACGGCGGCGCAAGGTTCTGGAACTAGGGCGGCGAGCGACCATGTGTTGCGTGTATGGCGGCTAGGGTTCGCCCAAGCAATATATAGAGCGGTCGGGTAGGACGTGGGCTGCAGCCCACGATTGAGTCGGTAACGTCTCCACCAAACGGAAACGGCAAAACAATTAACGCGTCCGTTAATGATTAATCAATAACTCAATAAATTTCCCGGACTGCAAAAATATAAGCTCGGCTCGGCGAGATTCCCGCAACCCGCGCGTGCGTGTCGTGACGAGACGGACGGACGGCGGCGGAGGAGGAGGAGTGCGCACGAGAGAGCCTTCCTGTTCTCACATGCTTACCAAGTGCTAGCACAGCTCACTATATAAAGTGGTGCAGCACTCTCTTAGCTAGCAGTATGGGACTAAAGGTTGCTTTCACGTACACACACAGCCAGCCAAATAAATGGGCCAAATGGGAATTTCGAATTTAGTAGTTGGGCTTTTCAGGCTGTGGCCCAAGTACAGCCCAACACCAAAATTCCAGCAATCCCCCACAAAGTCTCATTGGCACATCATACCACGTTTGTTCCAAAACATTGTTTTATATACCGGTGTTTAGTGGAGACTGTTAAGTTGAACACCACTTAGAACTAATGCTACGCTAGACCGCAACTTGAATAGTGGACTATGCCTTGAACTACAAGTTTGCTGCAAATCTAGTTTCACACAAGTCCTTTACCGATACTGGGCTACCGCAAGGCTTCCCCGGGTGGAGCGTATGCGTCATACTCCGAGACCTTTCATGAGTTTACTAAAGAGCACCCAACTCTCACGGACTGCGACGTTTAACAGTCAGGCTCATATAGGTGTATTCCTCAAGAGATGTTCTGCAGGGCAACATCTCCGCTTATAAAAGTAAGCCGCTTGGAATACATTAAGATATATAAATATCAACCTGCCATGCAGATCAGGAGAGTATTGCATCTATACGGAGTGGATGGTAAAATATAAGGATACCTCCTCTCAGCTGTCCAACAGCTTGTCACCCACTTCTAATTCACGGGATCTCCGATCACATAGAGTGGTTTACCACTGTGGACAACTCATACCGTGGGTCTCAAACCCATCTCCCTCGATGCACTATCTATCACATTACGTGATAAACCCTTTGTGAAGGGATCTGCCAAATTCTTAGACGTTTGGATATAATCCAACGCAATGACTCCGGAGTTCTTTAATTTTCGGACAGATTTCAATCTCCTCTTCACATGCCTTGATGACTTCATATTATCCTTAGAACTTTTAATCTTGTGAATCACAGTTTGATTATCACAGTTCATAAGGATAGCGGGTATTGGTTTTTCAACCACAGGTAAGTCCATCAAAAGCTCTCGAAGCCACTCTGCTTCAACAGTGGCTGTGTCTAATGCTGTGAGTTCTGCTTCCATAGTTGACCTCGTTAAGATGGTCTGCTTGCAAGACTTCCAGGAAACAGCTCCACCACCGAGTGTAAACACATAACCACTCGTGGCCTTAATCTCATCAGCATCAGATATCCAATTGGAATCACTATAACCCTCCAGTACTCTTGGATACCGGAGTAGTGAATTCCATAGCTCGCAGTGCCTTTTAAATAACGCATAACTCTCTCGAGCGCATGCCAATGATCATCTCCCGGATTAGAAACAAACCGGCTCAACTTGCTTACAGCAAAAGAGATGTCAGGCCTCGTGGCACAAGCCAAATACATAAGCGAGCCAATAATTGAGAATATCTCAGTTGATCTCTAGCAGTCTGTTGGTTCTTTCGAAGCAACACACTAGGATCATATGGTGTCGGAGAGGGTTTACAGTCGTCATACCCGAAACGACTTAATACCTTTTCCACATAGTGGACTGAAGCAGTGTAATCCCACCATCACCATCTCGCAGCAGCTTGATGTTCAAGATAACATCAGCTACTCCTAGATCCTTCATCTCAAAACAACGAGATAAGAAATCCTTAACCTCCTTGATTAAATCAAGATTGGTTCCAAAGATCAGTATGTCATCGACATACAGACAGAGAATAACTCCCTCGCCCCCACCATAGCGATAGTACACACACTTGTCAGATTCGTTTACAATGAAACCTGCAGCAGTCAAAGTTCTCTCAAACTTTTCATGCCATTGCTTAGGAGCTTGTTTTAGGCCATATAAAGACTTCAACAACTTGCACACCTTTCCTTCCTGACCAGGTACTACAAAACCATCAGGCTGATCCATGTAAATTTCCTCGTCTAACTCTCCATTTAGGAAAGCTGTCTTCACGTCCATTTGATGAACGAGAAGCCCATGCGAGGCAGCCAATGAAAGTAGCACTCGAATCGTGGTCAGTCTAGCCACAGGTGAGTAAGTATCAAAAAGTCTTCACCTTCTTTCTGGGTATAACCCTTGGCCACAAGTCGTGCCTTGTACTTCTCAATAGTACCATCAGGCCTAAGCTTTTTCTTGAACACCCACTTACATCCTACAGGTTTGCACCCATAAGGACGATCAGTGATTTCCCAGGTTCCGTTAGCTAAGATGGAATCCATCTCACTACGGACAGCTTCCTTCCAGTAGTCAGCATCAAGAGATGCATAGGCTTCTGAAATGGTACTGGGTGTGTCATCCACAAGGTACACAATGAAATCATCACCAAAGGATTTTGCAATCCTCTGTCTCTTGCTCCTAATAGGAACTTCATTGTCATCCTCCACAGAATTATCAGTGTGTTCTATCGAAGTGGTGGGATCAGGAATATCAACCAATTCCTGACTAGATGTATTAGGTATCTCCTGATTTGATGAGCTAGGCGTATCCTTCATCGGAAAGATTTCCTCAAAGAAAGTCGCATCTCTCGACTCTAAAATTGTACCAACGTGAACGTCGGGTACCTCAGATTTTACCACCAAAACTCTATAGCCAACGCTATGAAAAGCATAGCCCAGAAGAACACAATCCACAGTTTTTGGTCCAAGCTTGCGCTTCTTGGGAATTGGTATATTGACTTTCGCCAAACAACCCCAAGTTCGAAAGTAAGAGAGTCTCGTATTTTTCCTTTCCCATTCCTCAAAAGGAGAAACAGTTTTCGTTTTCATGGGAACTCGGTTTAGGACATGACAAGCTGTCAATAAAGCCTCCCCCCACCATGCCTTGGAGAGACCCGAAGTGTCTAACATGGCGTTAACCAAATCAGTTAGAGTTCGGTTCTTTCTTTCGGCCACCCCATTTGACTGAGGCGAGTAGGGAGGCGTCCTCTCATGGATTATACCGTGTTCCGCACAAAACAAATCAAACTCATTGGAAAAATACTCTCCACCACGGTCGGACCTCAATCGTTTAATTTTCCGATCAAGTTGGTTCTCTGCTTCAGCTTTATAGATTTTGAAGTAGTTAAAAGCCTCATCTTTTGATTTCAGAAGATACACATAACAGTATCTAGTGGAGTCATCAATAAGCGTCATGAAATATTTCTTTCCGCCTTTTGTCAACACACCATTCATCTCACAAAGATCAGAATGTATAAGTTCCAGTGGTGCCAAGTCTCTTGCCTCCGCAGTCATATGGGACTTGCGAGGTTGCTTAGCTTGCACACATACTTGACACTTGGAACCTTTGACAGTAGTGAATTTCGGAATTAAATCCAAACTAGCTAGCCGCGTCATGGCACCAAAGTTAATATGACAAAGTCGTGAATGCCAGATATTATGCTCAATTTCACGACAAATATTATTAATAACTTTAGTACAAAAGTCTGACAAGGAGAGGCGGAACAAGCCTCCGCACTCATAGCCTTTACCAACAAATTGTCCATACTTGGAAATTACAACTTTATTGGACTCGAAAACCAACTTATAACCATCTCGACACAGAAGTGATCCGCTGACGAGATTCTTATTGATGGAGGGCACATGATGAACGTTCTTCAGGCGCACGGTCTTCCCCGAAGTAAACTTCAGATCGACCGTACCAACACCACGAACAGAAGCATGTGAATTGTTCCCCATCAGCACGGGGGCAGTCCCTGTGATCTGGTAAGAAGAGAACATCGAGGCATCAGCACAAACATGTACATTAGCACCAGTGTCAATCAACCAGTCAGGAGAATGACAAACTGAAAGGATGGTGGGAAATATCCGTACCCAGATTCCTTCATCTCGGTGTCACCAATAACAACATTGGCAGTCTTGCCTTTGTTCTCAGATCCGCGCAGCTCATGGCGGTTGGGACATCGAGGTGCCCAGTGCTCCGGATCACCACATACATGGCATGATCCTTTCCTCGGTTTGTTGTTCTTTTGAAGTTGGTAGGCTGTGACGGTTTGAACCGTCCATCAGACTTGCCTTTACCCCCAGAGTTACCCTTGTTAAATTTGGACTTGTGGGGCGGCTGGTAGTTCTTCTTCTGTACCACATGGGCACTAGAACCAGCCTCGGCAACTCGAGCACGTGTATCCTTCGCTCTCGCCTTCTCTTCCACATCAAGCGACCCAATGAGATCCGAAACGGAAAACTCTTGTCTCTTGTGTTTCAGAGAAGTAGCAAAGTTGCTCCATGAAGATGGAAGCTTGGCGATAATGCCACCGGCGACAAACTTGTCCGGTAAGTTACACTTGAAGTGCTCAAGTTCCTTTGCGAGCGACTGTATCTCATGAGCCTGTTGTACAACAGAACGCTCATCAGTCATCTTGTAGTCATAGAATTGCTCCATGACGTACAACTCGCTGCCCGCGTCCGAGGCCCCAAATTTGGCCTCGAGCGCATCCCACATGCCCTTGCCAGTGTCAAAGGACATATACGAATCCACGATGGAATCGTCAAGGATACTCAGAAGGGCACTCTTAAACAGAGTATCGAGCTTCTCAAAAGCTTCCTGTTGTTCAGGATTAAGCTCGCCCTCAGGTTTGCCTTTGGTGGCAGCATAGCAGTTACTGTTCTGAAACCAGTAGACTGCTCTCATGCGCCACCGTTTGTACAGGACACCTTTGAAGGGAAACGGCTTCGTCGACGCGAGAAAGCCAGGCGATACAAATTGCCTATAATCAGGTTTTTGGATTGTTGAATATATAAGCAATTTAGCAGTAGATTTAATCCACGAAAATAGTAAACATGATATGACTAGAATAACAGAATTAAACTAATCATGCGATCTACTAAAACCGTAGACAACCGAACGAATCTAGAGCAACTACCACAAGCAGGAACTCTAGTAGCATATCGAACAAGAAGATCAAGAGGACATACGTTGCAGCGGTAGTAGCAGCAGCGGCCCCGGTGTCGCCCATGTCGTCGATGAAGAGGTTGGCGATGTCGGGGAAGAAGTCGTCGTTGGGGAAGAACTCGAAGCCAGCAGTCGCGCGAGTGCGCTCCCCAAAAACCTGATCGCCCCTCTCCCGTACAGGATCACAAGAGGCGGGGTTCCGGAGGCCTGCTGTCCCTTCAACCGGTGCACGCCGGAAGACGGGATGGAGAAGACTTGGAAGACGGCGGCGCAAGGTTCTGGAACTAGGGCGGCGAGCGACCATGTGTTGCGTGTATGGCGGCTAGGGTTCGCCCAAGCAATATATAGAGCGGTCGGGTAGGACGTGGGCTGCAGCCCACGATTGAGTCGGTAACGTCTCCACCAAACGGAAACGGCAAAACAATTAACGCGTCCGTTAATGATTAATCAATAACTCAATAAATTTCCCGGACTGCAAAAATATAAGCTCGGCTCGGCGAGATTCCCGCAACCCGCGGCGTGTCGTGACGAGACGGACGGACGGACGGCGCGGAGGAGGAGGAGTGCGCACGAGAGAGCCTTCCTGTTCTCACATGCTTACCAAGTGCTAGCACAGCTCACTATATAAAGTGGTGCAGCACTCTCTTAGCTAGCAGTATGGGACTAAAGGTTGCTTTCACGTACACACAGCCAGCCAAATAAATGGGCCAAATGGGAATTTCGAATTTAGTAGTTGGGCTTTTCAGGCTGTGTCCCAAGTACAGCCCAACACCAAAATCCCAGCATTGACCACCACCATGAGCCTCCCGCCCGGCGACGCCGCCAGGTACTTGTGGGATCCGCCTTCTTCTTCTTCTCCTTGGATGCCCATGGCTGTCAGCCTTGGCGCGACGGCCGTGCTCGTGTACGCGCCGGACTCAGTGTCGCGCTCCCACGCCCCCACGAGGCCCGAGTACGAGACGGAGTGGAACCGGCCGCCGTGGTGGATGGCATCCTCGATGCCGTCCCGCGACGGCGCCAGCCTCCAGACGCCGCCGTCCTCCGCGGTGCGAAGGCCAGGGCGCCGAAGCTTCGGTTCAGGATCAGCATCGCGACGTGGTTCCTGGGGTGGCGCCCGATCGAGAGGACGACCTTCCGGTAGAACCGCGTGCGCATCTCGTCGGCGGGGAACGTGATCGCCCCGTGCCCCTCAGGTCCCCAGCAGTTGTCCCCGAACGGCGGTCCGCCGCCGAACCGAGTGGTCAGGAAGCGCTTGATCCACACGCTGAACCAGCCGTGGCCGGTCGGCGTAAGGACCCCCATCGTGGTGATGTCCGGGAGCGCGCGCTGCTCGCCTGTGGCGAGGTTGACGACATAAATCTGGCCCCAGTTGTCTACCGTGGCCAGCCAGCCGCGGGAGGAGCCGAGGACGACGTGGCCGCGCAGCGCGGGGTCCGGGGCGCGCACGGTGGCGGCGCGGCGGTAGGCGACGGAGAAGAGCGTGGCGGTGGCCGGGTCCTTCTCCTTCTCGCAAGGGAGCAGGAGCCATGGCGCCGGCGGGCTGAATACGTGGTCGTCGTCGCAGTATGCGGCAAAGACCGTGACGAAGGCGATGCGGTTGAGGAAGTCCAGACGATCGTGGATGTTCGCTAGCAGCTCCGGCAGGAGGCGTCCGGGGCCGGCGGCAATTCTTGTTCGCTTGGCGGCGTCGCCCTTGCTTGTGGCCATTGTCAGCGTACCACAGATCGATCGTGTGGAATAGTGGCACCTCGTATAGAGATCTGTACGTGTTCTCCGATCGGACATAAAATCGTTCATTAGATTGGCATTTTAGACTTTTTTTTTTACTGTTTAATTTATTGTCACCGACTTGTGGAGGGAGAAGGCCCAGGAGCCCATTAAGCGTATCTGAAAAAGACAATTGAAGCCTTGAAGGTTGATTGATGAGAGCAGCGATTTGAAGCCCAGGCTCACATGCTCCCGCGCATGAACAGTAACTTGATAGAAATAGCAAAGCATTTCAAAAAAGATCTGATATTTTTTTAGCGCGCAAGATGCCTGGGTGTGCAAGGAGCATGCAAATTTTCGTAATGTTTAGACATTCGACGAGTTCTTGCAGATCGATATGCTTTCTCCACTCACGCTCGTGATCTATGTCGCTTCTTGTTGATGACATTCCTCCGCGTCAGCCCCTCGCTACGCTCTGGAAACATCGCTCGTCTTGATAGAAGTCAGCCCTCTTTCAGAACAACCATCACCTCATGTAATAAAAAATATATGTATTAGAAAGTGTAATCATAGCAATGAAGCAAGATAGATCATGCAAAGAGTTCTCAAGTAAAACATGAGAGGGAGAGATAAAAAAAGATGGGATTTGTGATATTAAAAAATGTTTGACGTAGAGACATATTTTGTTATTTGTGCAACAACTTGAGAAATATGTTCACATGTTTTCAATCACGGTCTTACGTTCTTCCGCGAGTAGCAAGAGGCGATGCCCAGACGCCCAACCGCTTCACCGGTGAGTATGCACCACTGGAGAACAACGTCGTCGAGCGAACATGATTCTGGCCAGTGCCCGACCGCACCATCCAGGCTGGATGTCCTCGAGGCTGCTCAGACATATGCGGGCCATCGTGATGCCGCGGACGATGCCCTCAAGGCTGGCATCATCGACATTCCGTACGACCCTGAATTTGACGAGGCGCGACATATAGTTAGAAGGCGGAGGGTTTATTGTAGTTTTTAATTTCAATTATTTGAACTATTGTACTAAGAATTTGGATGACATGTACATTTTAATGTTTTGTAATTTGGTTTGGGTGCGGTGCTAGACGCAACACTCCCAATTGTAGTTATGTTGGACATGTGTATGCCACATTAAACCGGACATGTGCAGGATAAATTTTAGGGTGTAGGTAGACATGCTCTAAGAGCTCGTTTGACACTCATCATTTCATTTGACGGAAATTAATCATTTCATTTCATTTGAAAAGTGCAATGACAACTTTATGTATAGGAATTAACATAACACACAATAGGCATAGATGGAATTCTAAATGAAATGAAATGTCCAATTCCATGCCAACCAAACAGGTTAGAGCTTCTCCACTGGCACCCTTCAAATTCGTTTTCGGCACCCCCAATTGACATCCAATTGAGGGTGTCGGACATGTGTCCGCCCAAGTGAAGGGTGCAGCCCACAGCGGTGCCCCCAAAGGCCCGTCCCCCAAACGAACCGAGAATTGGAGCAGCCGATCGAACACCTTGCGGGCACATGAACCGCCGCCGGTTCAACTTCGCGTCGCGTGGCAACATGTCGGTTGGTGTCGACGCGCAACCGCCGCTGCATTGCTTCGTGGTGACGTTCGCACCCCTTCGCATCAACATGACCCTCCTCGCCGGCCGCACGCCGCTCACATTCTCTCCGCGCACGACCGCCCACAACTCGCTCGTGATGTCATTGCCTGAGAAGGAGGCCGTGGTGGGCGACCAGGAGGCGGACCAGGAGGCCGATCACGTGGCCGATCAGGATGCCGTTGTAGGCGAGCCGGAGAAGGACGAGAAGGGCGCCGCGACTGAGGACGACGATCCCGCAACTCCATCACTGGCATGCCGACTTTCTCACCGTGGGAACCATGATCGACGTGGCCGTCCCGTGGGGCTGGTGCACCTGCAGCACTGGCCGTCCCCCGGGCAGCAGCACCGGAGTGGCAGCCAGGAACTCCAGATGCGGCGCCGGCAGACGACGGGCCTGGAACACCGCCACCCAAGGCCGAATCGGATGACGACGAGTAGTGGCTAGGGTTTCTAGTTGTAATCGTACATAAATTTCATGCATGAATTAATAAAAATCTCCAATAGTTTCTGCTACAAAAAAAATCGACCGCGTCGGATAACAAGTATCAAATTCCAGCCATGACTGGCCGCGCCGGAGAACAAATCTCCAATGTCGGCCATCAAAATAGTTTTGGCCCCATCGGAGAACTAGTCTCCAATGCAGGCCATCAAAAGGGCGCCCCCCGGCATCCTCTTCCACTTCATCTTCCTCTTCGGCTTCCTCCGCCGCCGCCGCCTCGGCTGCCGCCTTCTCAGCCTGGATGAGCCTTTGTTCGGCCACGAAGTAGGCCTTCTGGTTGGAGCTCGTGTCGCTCGTGTTGGTGGCCATGAGCAAACGCTCCTCTTTCTTCTCCGAGGGCTTGAGCTTGGTCTTTTGCATCTCGAAGAAGTTGGTGGCCATAAATAGCACACACCTCACCGAGAGGGTCGGCCGCATTGGCGCCTTCATTCCCGAAGAGGTGGCCGCATGAAGCCGTCACGTCTGCTCTTTTGGATGTCGTCTGCCGCAGCACCGGCGAGTCGGCGAAGACGTGCGCGTCGTTCAGTTCGATGCCATGCTCGTCGGGCGAGATGGACAGCCGCGACTGCTGCGTCTGGTAGCCGTGGGCGTCATCGAAAAAGGCCGGGGCAGACGGCGACCTTTAAAAAGGGGCGGTTGTGGTAGAGCTCGTTTGGCTCATGGCGATCAGCATCTCGGTGGTTTCTTGGCGCCAGATATCACTCGCCGCCTTGTCCTTCGCTTTCAGTCGCCGGATTTGCCGAAGTTGGGAAGCGGCCTTGCGTAGCTCGGTGTCGCTCATCGGCGCCTTGGGCACCGGAAGGTCATGCGGCTCCCGCTTCATGGCCTTATTCTTCGGCTGTGTCATCGTCGGCGGCTTGCGAGCCTTCGGTTTCGAGAGGCCGACGGGCTTTGGTGGCATGGTGGCGGAAGGCGAGGAGGTCGTGGCGGCGGCGCAAGGGTTTTGGAAATGGAGGGAATATTAGAATTTTGGCGTCGGGGGCGGCAATCTAGAGGAAGGGGAATTGGGCGCGGCGCGTTGTGTCTATGATGAGCGGGCCAGACCTGTCGGAGGGCATGTCCGCCCCATGTCCGGCACCCCCGAGAGGGTCTCCAAACTTGGGGCCCTTCCGGGGTGTCGGAGACGATTTTGCTCGGGCCGAGCACTTGGGATACCGTTGGGACGTTTTTTGGTGTCCTCGGACCCCATTGAGTCTTTGGGGGCCATTTGGAAGGTGTCGGTGCTCTCGCGGGGGTGTCAGACACGATTTTGCTCGGGCCGAGCACTTGGGATACCGTTGGGACGTTTTTTGGTGTCCTCGGACCCCATTGAGTCTTTGGGGGCCATTTGGAAGGTGTCGGTGCTCTCGATATGAAATCACAAATGAATTCCATGATTTCAACTCAAAATGACGATGGCTACCATAACGACATATAAGCGGTTTTTCTGGCCGAGACAAGGCCCATGGTGAGAGTCCAGCTAAGAGAGATCCAGCTTCCAGAGATACGAGGCCGAGCATCATCACCAAGGAGCTTTCTCTTGTACCGATGAAACAGGATCGAGACAAAGCTAAAAGCGAGGTGCAATGAAATTGCTGCCGTCCCTGCCATGACCCATACCAAAGATTCCCCTCTCCCCTTTCCCATTCTTTCCCTCAGCTTTCTATTATCTTCTCCAAATCTACTGTGACGCTACCACAAACCTCCAGCGACACGCTCCGGATTGGGTAGTGAGAGCGTGTAAATATCTGGACTGCTCTGAACTGACATTGCACGATTTTGTTGCTCAGCACTCAACACCACTGCATTGCGTTTACTCAAGAGCTGTCCTCCATGGGGTTCAGTAGATGTATCACCGTTATCCTGCTCTTGTTGATTTGGAGAGGTAAGTAATTTGGGGGCTACATTTCTTCTTTCTTTGTTTAAGATCCAATGAGGTTCCTCCCGGTAATGGCGGCCTAGCTGATGAGACGTTTTGTGTTTCTTGGTTGTGTCCAGAGGGGAGGCGGCGTCGTTCACGTTCGTGAACCGGTGCGCGGATACGGTTTGGCCGGGCATTCTGTCCAACGCCGGCACCGCACGGCTCAGCACCACTGGGTTTGAGCTCCCGCCGGGCGCTTCGCGCGCAGTTCCGGCTCCGTCGTCCTGGTCCGGCCGCCTCTGGGCGCGCACCGGCTGCGCCCAGGACGCCGCCACGGGGCGCCTTTCCTGCACCACTGGGGACTGTGGGTCCGGAACGGCCGAGTGCGCCGGCGCCGGCGCGTCGCCTCCCGCGACGCTGGCCGAGTTCACGCTCGACGGGACCGGCGGGCTGGACTTCTACGACGTCAGCCTCGTGGACGGGTACAACCTGCCCGTGCTGGTGGAGCCGTCCTCCGGGTCGTGCGCGGTAGCCGGGTGCGCGGCGGACCTGAACGCGATGTGCCCCGCCGAGCTCCGGTCCGGCGGCGGCGCGGCGTGCCGGAGCGCGTGCGACGCGTTCGGGCGGGAGGAGTACTGCTGCAGCGGCGCGCACGCGAGCCCGACGACGTGCGGACCGACCTCCTACTCGCAGGTGTTCAAGATGGCGTGCCCGCGCTCCTACAGCTACGCATTCGACGATCCCACCTCCACTTTTACCTGCGCCGGCGGCCCCGATTACACCGTCACCTTCTGCCCCGGCACACCCCCGAGGTCAGTCTCAGCTCAGCACTCCATTACCCAGCCTGGCTTCGATGCGCCAGCGCATTGCAAGTCTGGATCTTTGCTTGGTTCTTGTCTTGCCAAGGGGGATTGAACTGATGTCAGAGATCAGGCTTTAGCAAAACCTGCAGTTTATATACCATGGCACTGCAGTATCTCTGCTGTCTATATGAGGAGATCTAAGAAAATAAATGACAGGAAGCAAAAAAAGATGAGATCTTTGCAAGATCTTACGCTTAGCAGCAAAATATCGTGGGGATAAAATAAACGGGATCCAAAAACCAGCATTTTTCTAGTTTTGCCTTTGGTTACTGTTTCACCTAGTATTCGTTGTGAGCTGACCCATGCCCTCGTCCTTGCTTTGTCTTTTGTCACGTGAGCAGCCAGAAGTCGACAATGGTGCCTGGCGCGACCGCCACGACGCCGACAACGATTCAGACGCCGACAGCAACTCCGACGACGATGCCTGGGACGGATATGCCGACTATGATGCCGGGAACGACGTTCACGGACGCCATCCCGGACAGCACGCCGATGCCGATGGGCGGCCAGGCCGGAACAGGTGGCAGCATCCAAGGGCAGGGCGTAATCCTAGGCGGCGGCAGCGGTGAGTCCTGGATCGCCAAAATGGCCACCGGCGAAGCCATGGTCGGGGGAGCAGCAGCGCTTGCGACGGCCTCGGTGCAGCTGGTTGCGGCGCCGTTGACTTTGCTCGTGCTCCAACGGCTGCAGCGGTAGTATGGTGGGCCGCCATTGATCGATCCGCGCAATGTCAATGTGTTCCTTTGTAGGTTAAGCAGAATTAGGGAAGATTGGTTGTAGAACTGTTGTAGGCTTAGATTCGTCGGCACCGATCACCATTGTAACATTCCATGATCATGGCCCTAGTTGTACGCTGATAGGTACGTGTTTTTTTTATTGTAGCATTGCCGATTATTTTTTTTCGAAATTGAGACGAAACCCTCATGTGGACACGGTGTTTTGGACTCGAAGGTCGATCCCTATATATAAAAAGTATTTTTAATGGATTTAAAATGTCAAAAAGACATTTTTTATTGAATGATTTCCTTTTTTTGAACCCTTTTAAGTTGAAGGATTAGATTCGTAGGCATCGCTCAACACCTTAACATTCCATGATTAAGGCCATGGCAGTATGCCGAGTATGTGTTAGAGCATTTTCACTCGCGGCGGTCAAATGATCGCCCAAAGAGGGTTTGGACTAGTGATATGGACGTCGTCCGGACGGCCTACTGGCTATGGGAGCGTCGATCCCCACTCGCGGCGTTCAAATCGGCCCAATGATTTTTTCTTTGCAATTTGAAATGATAGAAACCTAAATTGGCGCCATAATTCAAAGTTTCAGCCACAATTTCAGATTTTCGGTCACGCTCGGCCACAATTTCAGATTTCATTCACGCTCGGCCACACTCACCCACAAACTGCAAGTTTCGGCCATCAAAATACCCCCAAAATATGCCAAAATACATCGGAAGCTGGCCACTGGTTGTCGCTGCCGCCCTAGATATCGCCGGGCTGGAGCTCGTAGCCATCGCCGGGCTGGTCTCGTCGTCGTCATGTGTCCCGACGCCCTGGTTGCCGCCGGTACCGGTCACCGGGACGAGCCCAAGTTCTTGCAAGATCGCGGCACAGGACATGTCGTGCGCCGCCGTCGCCAGCGGATCTATGGTCGAAACGTTGGCTGTCAAGATCATGAAATCTTGGCTTCGCTTTTTGAAGGAGGCTTTGTTCTTCTCAAGGTTGATCATGATGTCGGCTTTCTCTAACAAAGGTCGCCCACCTTGCGTCGTTCTCGGCACGACTCAAGCTCGAGTTGGAGGAGACATCTACGAGCACCTTATCAGTGGAAGACCGCACTCTCTCCATCTTTGCCGCCGCTGCAAGGGCCGTCATTGCCTTCTTGTTTCCGACAGGCTGCCCCTCTGAGCCTTGATGGGCGGCCAGGCTAGCACAGGTGACAGCATCCAAGGGCAAGGATCCTAGGTGGCGGCAGCGGTGAGCCCTGGCTCGCCAAAATGGCTTCCGGCGAAGTGACGGTCGGGGGAGCAGCGGCGCTCGCGACGGCCTCGGTGCAGCTAGTTGCGGCGCCGTTGGCTTTCCTCGTGCTCCAACGGCTGCAGCGGTAGTATGGTGGGCTGCCATTGATCGATCCGCGCAATGTCAATGTGTTCGTTTGTAGGTTAAGCAGAATTGGGGAAGGGAAAGAGATTGGTTGTAGGCTTATATTCGTCGGTGCCGATCACCATTGTAACATTCCGTGATTATGACCCTGGTTGTACGCAGATAGGTACGTATTGTCTTTTATTGTAACATTGCCGACTATTTTTCGAAATGGAGACGGAACCTTTTTTTTTGAAACACAGTATAACGCAGACGTCTATATACACGCGCATACACTCACCCTATGAATGCACGTGTGCACACAATACCCTATGAGCACCTCTAAAAGACTGAGCCGACGAATCATGTGTTCAGATTAACGAAGTCACCACGGGAATCTCGCTGTCGACGGGAACGTCGCCAAATGGAGACGAAACCGTGGAAAGGGTGTTTTGACACATAAGTCGATGCGGCCGATATATACAAATTAATCTAAATGAATTTTAAAATGTCAATAAATACCGACTTTTGTTCCTGTTGTAAACACAAAGTTTATGCAAGAAAAGACACTTTATTGAAAGATTTTCTTTTATTTCTTTCCAACCCTTTAAGTGGAAGGATTAGATTCGTAGGCAACGCTCACCATTGTAACATTGTGTGATTAAGGCCATGGTAGTACGCCGATAGGTAGTACCCCTTCGTTTTTAAATATAAGATGTTTTAGATTTTGTCCACGTTTATATGTACACAAATGTATCTAGATACATTTTAGTGTGTACATTCACTAATTTTAGCATGTATCTAGACAACATATGGAACACCTAAAATATTTATATTTAAAAACGGAGGGTGTACATGGTAGTGTTTTGTTGCAACATTTCCATCTTTTTCCTGTGCCGAAATGGAGATGAATCCTCTCTTGAAGAGCCTAAGAGTATCCCTAACCGGAAACTTTCGATCGATATGCGATTTTGTGCCACTTTGAACAATAGGCCATCGATGAGGGAGTGCGAGGCACGACTTTGTGCCATTTTGAACAATATGGCCATCGATAAGGGAGTGTGAGGCGAGTGACCGTGCATGGCCCCAAGTCATATATATACTAGATTCTCTGGCGTGGCTTGCCGCGCCACCCTCCTTTGACAGTGATATTCAATTGGTAAAACACTATGACAAACATTTTATACAAATCAATATTTGTACTTTCTAAATAAGCAATACACAGAGAATACATGGAAATACATAGTATTGGTGGTTCAGATTGGAGCAAACCACGTTGCTCATTCATACATAAGGTTTGCGTACAAAGGAGTCTTTTGGACAGATGGCTTCTTCACTACGATATATATACAAAGCATAGTGCATATGTAACACAGTCAGATAAGCACAAAGCAAGTACCTATACTATTAAGAAGCAAATTGAGGCACATCACAAAAAGTACCTATACTATTAAGAAAGCAGACTGAGCCACGTCACACAGCAAGTATCTATACTACCAAGAAGGCGGATTAAGCATGACAGGACGGTTACAAAAGCAAGCAGCGGAGTCTAAAGTCCACGATTGTAGATAACAGTCGCTTGCAATTTGTATCACCAAAAGTCGCCACTCCTGAAGAAGTAGAGTAGAAATTAGGTCATTAACACCTTGAAGGTAAAACAAACAAAGAACAAAGGGCATGACAAGGTGAGCACTTATGTCACTAACATAGGTTTACACTTATTTCTTAGTATCTATTCTATAGGTAAGGTGTAAAGGAGCATTAGAAAAACCTAGCATGTGAACACCAAGAACCGTATGCGTCAAAAAAAACACCAAGAACCGTGCTCACCTCAGAAGCATCAGCAAAGGCTGGAGCATTATACTAACCCAATATTTCCACGATGTTCCTTTTATCATTTCATTTTATATACAGAAGTACATTAGAAAGTTACAAATAATTACCCAACCTGTCGCAATGCAACCAACCATCCAAGTGTATAACTGATGCTGCTGGTCTATTTAGATATAGCATCAATGCAATAGTAAATGTAACTCTAAGAACCATGTGCACCTTCCACAGATGGATGTTTCTGTGCACAAATGAATAAAATACCAGCATATTCTCTGTGGTAACATGAAAGAATGGTTAAAAAGAGAAGCACTGCTATCCATATAATTTGCATGTAAGTGGAGCTAGAAAATGATGGGAAAAAATAGGTGTGACATTCGCAAAAGAATGTCTGCATACAGTTATGCACTGAAGAAAGTATATGACACGGCATGATTGTGTGATCTAACAAACAAATAACTCTCCTGTATTATTTGGAAAAATATAAGCCATGAATAGAGCTGTATGATCAAGAGGAGATCACTCACCATCTTAATCTAAATTCTTTAACAGTTTGGACTTTCGGAGAAAGGGATACGTTCATTTAGTGCTTCTTTTATGGGCCAGCATTCATGAGGAGCACACACCCAAACATAGATACTTCTATGAAGAATTGCATGTAAGCGGAGAAACTGATGGGAAAAATAGGTGTGACATTCGCAAAAGAATGTGTGCACACAATTATGCAATGAAGAAAGTGTATGACACGGCATGATTGTGTGATCTAACAAACAAATAACTCTCCTTTATTATTTGGAAAAATATAAGCCATGAGTAGAGCTGTATGATCAAGAGCAGATCACTCACCATCTTGAATCTAAATTCTTTAACAGTTTGGACTTTCGGAGAAAGGGATATGTTCAATTAGTGCTTCTTTTATGGGCCAGCCTTGGTGAGGAGCACGCATCCAAACATAGGAACAACTAACCATACTCTTCTATGAAGAAACCAAATAGAGGTATTTTCACCTAGCGCTTGCAACATCGATTTAGTGAAGATCAAGGATTACTATGATCTCTACGACATCCCAGAATACAACCATTTGTTTTCGACACATTTAGTATGGAAGAGGGTGGAAAAGACGAAAACACAACTGAAGCAGACAGTCAACGACTTGTGGTCGTTCCCATAAAAGAAAGTAGATACAAACCACTGCTTCAGAATCCAAATTAGAGATATATGAGAAAATGTATGCCATATTGGATCTTTCATGTAAGAAGAACGAAAGACTTGGATGCAACCTCAGATAGAAAAAATTGCAACAAAGAAGCTATGATTTGTGCCCTGCAGGTTGACTGAATATATATCTAACAACAATATGATTTTTGCACATTCAAGAATCACCAAATAACAATTACTAAGACAAACTAATAAAATTGTATGCGGTAAAATCAACATGATATCGAGCGCAATACCTAGGATTGACCCTGATACTGCTGTCAACAACTTACAACAATTTGCATCCTATGGCTGGACAGTATCCTCCAAGCAGGCTAATGAAGACCAGATGAGATAATTAAACCAATTCTACAAAATAAAAAGATTAGTTCTCAAGGAAAATCCATACATAATTGAAATTACCTGCATACGACTTAAAGGACCTATGATAATGCACAAACCGGATTATTTGAAGGGAAGCATCAGCTGCAAAAACTAACGAAAATTAGCAGCAATTAGAGTTATCAGGTATACATCAATCAGTGAGACAAAGGCATAATAGTGTTTTAAAATCTAACTATCCGAGTGTAATGGAAACAAATCTAGGCAGTCAATTATAGTTTGGCAAGAAGATAAATTTGATAAAGCACAATAGAAGTGAACTGGAGAACCTTTGTCAGTGCTCTTTACAACTCAAGTAAGTAGGAATCACATTCATACACCTCCCATAAAAAAGGCGACTAATTCTACACTGCCCAAACCAAAGAGTAACGGTTGTGTACATCCATAAAAAATCATTCATAGTTCAAATAGCGCCTCACATTTATATCAGTCAACTATAATGAACCTAAGTTTTTGTGAGGGGAATACAATAGATTTTACACCTCTGACAGCCTCCTTCAGATCGTCCATTCTGCTACGGCCCTCCTATCCGTACCCACAGTCCCCCAGCGAAATGCAAGAACAAAAATCAAACAGTAACCGATAATCTAAACCAGGGCAAAATAGAATCACAGAGCCAAAAGAGAAATTTTGACACACTGATTCTGATATGCGCAACCCTCGT
Source organism: Poa pratensis (assembly GCA_947311845.1). Lineage (NCBI taxonomy): Eukaryota > Viridiplantae > Streptophyta > Magnoliopsida > Poales > Poaceae > Poa > Poa pratensis. The sequence goes on along the minus strand of CAMZMU010000090.1, from coordinate 20,005,241 downwards.
CTTGTTCTTGACCTTGCTGCTGCCTAATTGAATTATTCTAAAAATAAATCATAATTTTCCTAGACTAATGGTGCACACATTGTAATTGTCATCGCAGAATTTGTGTAAATACGGTTAGAAAATTGCAACACACAGTAAAAAGCATATACGTCAAAACAAGTAATGGCACATAAAAAATGCTGTAACTAATCTCAGTTGAGAGCTTGCAACACATAAAACCCAAAGGGACAACAGTAAGAAAGGTCCAAACCAAATCAAAAAATATCAGCATGAACCCAAACTTTTAATTTTGCATATCTGATACCTAGAAGGTTATTGAAATTAAATTGTAGATGACCAAAACATTCTACCATTTGCAATTCAAAGTGCACTCTAGTAAACAGAATGATTACATATTAGTATATGCTCCTCAATATATAATTAAAACAGCACTCTATCCATACACCACGATGCATAGTCTCATTTTGTTAGTAAAACTCACACACTAAGGAGCTTTTAGATTATGCTACCCTAGAAAGCTAAAATTTGATATCCAAGGTCATGAACTCTCTCAATTGTGCACAGAGAAAAACGGAAACTGCATTCGAAGCAACTTCGCTAAAGATGACTTCACAAATAATGAACAGAGATAAAAGGAAACCTGAGAGTAGCCAATAATTTTGTCGAAACGTGATATCACCTTTCTGTGAGCTCATTGTAGACTCGATTCATTAGTTCACATATAAAATAAAACCTGACATAAAAAGATAAAATTAGGGAAGGTGGCCCTCAAAAGAAATATTAGAAACCCACTAAACATAAATGCATTGACCTCTTTATACACAAAAGCAAACATTATTAGTAAAACTATAAATTGGCAAGACTGCAAAATACGCAGAACAAAAAAATAGTTTGATCAGTGCAAATTGTGCCTTTCTAACACAAAGGACACTTGCGGCTAAATTGAGGTAGCTACTAATAACCACGACACGGCTTTGCTCTTTGCATATTACTTAGCATGCATCAAGAAACACAGAGTAAAATGTCTTATATTTCTAGCTTTGATAGCAATCATTAGGAATGGAACTGAACAACAGGTTGAGACCTAAATCATTGGCGTCTTTCTCTTGCTTAAAATAAGACTCTCATTGGAAAATAACACTATTGTTTCGCCGAGTCAAATCAAACTATTATAAATGAACCTTTGATGCTAGCTAAGTTACTGCACTTATATTATATCTAAATGTACTCAACAACAAACCAAAATAAAAAATGACTAATTGGGGAGCTGCTTCTTCATAATCTAATCAGGTCTCAATTTCCATATATAGTAGATAATATATCTAAATGACAACTTTTTTTGTAGAACTTTCTATTTATTGCTTTCCTTAAACGGGTCTTTCTAGTTTCACAGCAGATAATTTCCTAGCAAACATAAATATTCAGTTTGATGGTTAAGAATAGCAGACAATTAGTGAGAAAATGGCTCACTTGACTGTAGTCCTCTTCCTCCTGCAATATAATTTATACATCAGACTTCAATACCGACCAAGCACTAAATAGCTGGTAAGGACAACATGATTAAGCACATCAGATTCATCATCACAAATTATTTTTACAATGACAGTGACAAGGAAAGTATCTAATTTTCCCAAATGGAAGCTATATGCTGCAGGACTGAACATTCTCCATAGTGGCAGAAATTATAGCTAGTATTAAATCCAACTAAAAGGACCAACCTAGGTTGGTCACTTCAAACCATACATGCACACTGCATAGAGAAGTTCATACCTGAAAAACAATCGAGATGGCAAGCTCCCAATGTCGATCTCCATTGTACTGACCTGCAGGAAAAATAAGGATCAGAACGAGAGAGTGAAGAGCTGCAGAAAAATGGGAATCGGAACTGAGAGAGAGAGGATAACCCGGGTGCAAACATTGCTGAGGCTAGGGGCTGCATCTGCTTATACTCCACCAGCGGATCTGGCATCTCCAGGACCGACGTTGCCTCACCGAGCTCGGCAGCAGAGAAGACGCCCCGCACGATGAAAAGGGTCAAGGCCGTGGGGTGGAGAATGCCTCCTCCTTCGTCCCTGTGAGCATGGCGGCGGCGGAAGGGTGAACGGGATTGGAGTAGGAGCAGGAATGCAACGAAGGGACTGAATGGCGGCTACGGTTTTCACCGCTGCGGGCGTGCTTTTATATGACGCAGTGAAAAAACGAACGACCCGGATGCGCTATGAGGCCTCCATCCAACGGCCGAAATGCTCTAAACTCTGAGGAAGCCCCTTGGGGTATCCCCATTTACCTCTTTAGATGGTATGCATGAATGTGTTATTATAAAGGGCAGACTTGCAGTGGTGAGGTCCTCCCCACTTTGTAGCAAGAGGTTTTGGGTTCGAATTAGTCTTTCTCCACTACACTTTGCAGAATTAAGATAAGATTTCTATAGTCCCTTAAAAGACACCAACTTGTGTGGAAGCTTCTATACACTGGGTCTATTTTTTTAATACATTGTGGATGTAAAGGTTGAAGAGTGCTATATCCAAGGAAAAACAATGGCGCTATAGCTAGCGCTGGCCTTAAAATACACTATTAGTGTGTTATATCGCTTTATAGCGTTCTATTAGTAATTGATTTAGTGAAAAAAAATCAAAACACTATAACGTGCTCTCTTTTTTTCATGCTTCTATCTCAGGAATGAGAGGGGAGGAAGAATACGGACCTATGATGTTGGGCCCAACAGCAACGCGGTTGTAGTTTGAGTCCCTCTCGGCATCCTCATGGGCCGTACTTGATGAATTGTTTTTTTAATACTTCTCCACATCAATCCTCCACTGTTTTCATTTTTTAGATAAAGATTATATATTAATATCAAGGAGATACCAATTACACCCAGCCTCTGCAACAACGCAATAACCAAAGGTATTACGGATGCACACAGCCAAAAGACAATAAAAAGAAGAAACAAAAAAGAAAATTCCCGCTACAGAGTTACAGTCCTTGCGGCAGCAGCACAACCACCACCAAGACAACACCTGATGTCCAAGCTCTCCAAAAGCAACGCCTTCAAGAATGAAACAGTGCATAAGCGGCATCGTCACCCGACCGAGATCATGGGTTTTCACCTTGGAGATAGTCCCACTCACAAAACAATGCCTTCACCAAGGTCATTGCCAGGCACAACCAATTAAGGCCAGATCTTAGATTTTCACCCTGCGAGGTCGAACTTTGAACTTCACCAATGTTGTCGCCCCCGCATACATACTATTGCCACGATTCCTGAAACTCAAAGCCAGTTCCTCATGGATGCAAAGAATTCGAGCGCCACCACCTCCTCCAATCTTAGCCTTCATGGCCTTCCCCGCCTCAGACTTCATCATGGATTTGCCCATGATGGCAACTGAAGCAGAGCTTCGCGCCGGTTCCTCGCGGTGCGACCGAATCCCACCGATCCAGCAATCTCTAGGTCTTAACGCCCATTGAAGATCACCGGCGGAGCCTTCTGGAACCCGTCACTCTAGCCAGATCCAGGAAGCCAGGCGTGAGACAGCTCTTCGTCTTCGCGCAATCGAAACCCTAGGACCACCGCCATTATTCTCAAGCCTCGCAGGCCCCGACGCCGTGAGACCTCACCCAGCAGGAACGACAGCATTAGGGGTAGACCGGTGCCAAACCCTAGATCGTCGGTGTGGCCAAAGACCACAACCAAATCACCACGGCCGGCCCTGGCTGGAATCGGCATACCCAGATCCGCTCGAAGGCGAGATCAGGCAGCGAAGCCCAGTTCGCCCCGACGGAACCGCGATCAAATCGGCTGGCCGCCGGCGACTCCCCACCTCCAACACTACGCTGCTCCACCGGCAAACCTCAGGCGCCAATCTTCGACCACGCCGCCACATGGCCGCCGCCACGCCTCACCGCCCCCGCGAGACGCCACCGCGTACCACCTCTCCTGCCCACCGTCGTCGCCGGGGTGGGCGCCGCCACCACCGCCCTCAAGGGCAGCAGCGGCGGTAGGGGCTTGAGCCGGGAGTCTTCTAGGGTTTGTGGGTGGCGGCAGGCGCCGCCTGGGAGGGAGGCGACCCGGGAGGGAGTTCTCAAGTACCTGCTTCACCACGCCTCTAGCTGCCGATGCAATCTGCCGACGCAAGCTCAGCTTTGACTGTTGTTGTGTCCTCTCTCGCGAGCAGGACCTCGATGGCGTCGTCTTCAAACTCCTCCACTGGCCCGATCGTCATCGCCAACCAGATCACCGTCAAGCTAACCGAAGACAACTATCTGTTTTGGCGTGCGCAGGTTCTTCCGCTCCTCCGCAGCAATGGACACATGGGCTTCATCAGCAAGGAGTTCTCTCCTCCATCGGTGGAGATCGTGAACCCCGCGGCGGCGGAAGCCGGCGCTCCGGCAACGATCCCCAATCCTGCGTACATGGCCTGGTACCGGCAGGACCAGGCTATTCTGACGGGCTTCCTCTCGTCTCTCATGCCGGAGGTGTACGGCATCATCGTCCTCGCCACCACAGCCGAGGAGGCGTGGACCACCTTGGCGGACAGCTTCGCCAGTCAATCGACGGCGAGGGTCATGCATCTTCGCGGCCAGCTTGCCATCACCAAGAAGCTGGACTCCACTGCGGCAAACTACTTCAACCGCATCAAGGCCCTCTCAGACACTCTGACTTCGATCGGACAGCCGCTCCGTCCCGAGGAGTTCATCTCCTATCTCCTTGCCGGCCTCGACGACGACTACGATCCGTTCGTTGATCGCGTGTCGGCTAGCAACACGCCGGTGCCGGTCCGTGACGTGTATGTGCAGCTCCTCAACATTGAGCAGCGCATTGAAACATGCAAGGCCGAGCTCCACGGCGAGGGACTCCATCTCGCCAACTACGGCGCACGCGGCAATGGCGGTGGACGCCCATACCGCTCCGACGGGCAGTCGGGCTACTTCAACAAGCCAACTGCCCCGTCTCCTTCGGCGCTCCCGATGCGAAGCTTCAGCCGCAATGACGGCCAGTCCTCACGTGACAACCAGGACCGCCCTCGCCCGATCTGCCAACTGTGCGGCAAGGTTGGCCACGTCTCGTCGCGCTGCTACAAACGCTTCAAGAGGGAGTTCCTCGGCATCGGCAATGACGGCGGGCGCAATGCTGAGCGCCAAGCTGCTGTCGCGGTTCATGGTGGTCATGGCAACCAGGGCGGCGGCTATGGTGGAGGAGGGAGCCAGGGCGGCGGCCACACACCCTCCTACACCATCGATCCACGGTGGTATGCAGATTCAGGCGCCACCGATCATCTCACCTCTGAGCTTGACAAACTCTCCATGAAGGAACGCTATGGCGGCAAGGGCAAGGTGCACACCGCTAGCGGATCAGGTATGCAAATTCATCATGTTGGCCATTCCACAATCTCTCATTCATCTAGGTCTCTAGAGCTTCGAGATATCCTCCGTGTTCCTAGTGTTACTAGAATACTCATGTCTGTCCCAAAATTTGCTCGAGATAATAACATCTTTTTTGAATTTCATCCTTGGCATGTTTTCGTTAAGGATCGGGCAACGAGGGAAATTCTGCTTAGAGGAGGAGTTCGTGGTGGCCTTTATCACATTGATGATTCGCCCATGAAGCATGTCTTCAGCGGTCTCAGGGTGTCACTGGAGAAGTGGCATGCGCGCCTAGGCCATCCTTCTACACCAATAGTTCAACAAGTTCTTCATAGAAATAAATTGCCATCGGATCTTTCGCACAATAATGTAGTTTGTGATGCTTGCCAACAAGGCAAAAGCCATCAATTACCGTTCTCTCTTTCAGATCGTGTAATCACAAAACCTCTTGAGTTTATTTATTCTGATGTATGGGGCCCTGCCCAAACTTCTACTAGTGGTCATGATTATTATGTCAGTTTTATTGATGGCTATAGTCGTTTTACTTTGATGTATCTACTGAAACGCTAATCCGATGTGTTTTCAATTTTCCTTGCGTTCCAAAAACATGTTGAGCGCCTTTTGAATCTCAAAATTGTTCATGTGCAATCAGATAGGGGGGGGTGAATATCACCACTTGAATAAATTCTTTCATGACATTGGTATTTCTCACCGTGTTTCATGTTCACACACGCATCAACAAAACGGATTAGCCAAGCTCAAACACCGTCATCTTGTTGAAACAGGTCTTACATTACTTGCTCACGCCTCGATGCCTTTTAGGTTTTGGAGTGATGCATTCACCACGGCATGCTTTCTCATTAATCGTGTTCCTAGCCATGTCATTCATATGCAAACCCCCTTGAGCGTCTCTTAGGTGATAAACCTGATTATACCTTCCTAAAAGTGTTTGGATGTGCGTGTTGGCCTCATCTTCGACCGTATAACAATAGAAAACTTGAATTTCGATCGAAAAAATGTGTGTTTCTTGGGTATAGCCCTCTTCATAAAGGCTACAAATGTCTCCATGTACCAACAAATCGAGTGTATATTTCTAGGGACGTGATATTTGATGAGAATGTCTTCCCTTTTGACAAACTTCCCGTGTCATCCTCGGATTCCTCCATACACCGATCCATTCCCACATCTGGCCAACTTGATGATATTGCATATCCTTCGATTTTGTTGTCTAAACATGGTGCAGGAATCGGTCGGGGCGCAAGGCTGGAAGAAATTCCCAGCGATCACGTCAATCACGAGGGCCATGCAGCCTCGGACGATGCGTACGTCGATTGCCATGCAACGCCGTGTCCGCACGCGCGATTAGTCCGCACGCGACGTCCGCTTCATTACAGTCGCCTGCTTCGCCATCGAGCCCGGCTTCTCCGGCCCATGAACGGCCCGCTTCTGGACAGGCCGACGCAGGTCGTCCCATGCGACTAACTCGCCTTCATCGCCTGGTTCGTCTTCCCCAACTGGGCCATCTTCTGAGGCCCATGATCAGACGGCCTCTCCCTCGCAGATGGGCGCTTCCTCGACACAGCCCGTCACGGAGCCCGCTCGTGACGTCACCACTCGCCTTCAGAAAGGGATCCGTCAACCCAAGAAATGGACAGATGGAACAGTAGCTTGGATGGCTACGTGCATGACCATGAAGCAGCTGCACCAGCTGTTCGAGAGCCCACCGATCTTCATGCAGCCATGCACAGTCCACAGTGGCGTGAAGCCATGCATCAGGAGTTTGATGCGTTTCAGAAAAATGGTACATGGTGTCTCGTCCCTCGGCAACCAAGTATCAATATCATTGATTCTAAATGGGTATTTAAAGTCAAACACCATGCCGATGGTTCTGTTGAATGTTATAAGGCACGATTAGTGGCAAAAGGATTCAAGCAGAGATATGGACTGGATTATGCGGACACGTTCAGTCCGGTCGTAAAATCAACAACTATTCGCTTATTGTTGTCTCTTGCAGTATGTCAGAAGTGGCACCTTCGTCAGCTGGACATTCAGAATGCCTTTCTTCATGGTATTTTGGATGAGGAGGTGTACATGAGGCAGCCACCTGGGTTTAGGACCCAGATAATCCACATCATCTATGTCGTCTGGTAAAAGCAATATATGGGCTTAAGCAGGCACCTCGCGCATGGCATGCACGGTTGAGTTCCGTTCTTGGTAAACTTGGTTTTAAGGCATATGCAGCTGATACATCTTTATTCATCCTTCAGCGTTCAGATGTCACAGTTTATTTGCTTGTTGATGATATCATTGGGGTCAGTTCATCCCCTACAGCTGCTACTAGTCTTGTTTCTGCACTTCGGTCTGATTTTGCAGTCAAAGACCTTGGTCCTCTTCACTTCTTCCTTGGGATAGAAGTTCTGCGGCAGCCCTCTGGTGGTCTTGTGTTGACTTAGAGGAAATATGCACTTGTTTTGCTCCGCCGCGCAGGGATGCTAAAGTGTCAGCCAGCTACCACACCCATGACTGTAAGTGATCCATTGAGTATTTCTGTTGGTGTACCTCTTCCTCCGGAGGATGCTACTCGTTATCGTAGTGTGGTTGGAGGGCTACAGTATCTTACAGTCACTCGTCCAGATTTATCCTATGCTGTCAATAGGGTCTGTTAGTTTCTTCATACGCCTTGTGACACTCATTGGACTGCGGTCAAGCGTATTCTTCGATATGTTAAACTGACAGGCAATCATGGACTCAGTATTTGCCCCCGTTCCGCTACTCTGTTATCTGCTTTTTCTGATGCCGATTGGGCGGGGGATCCTGATGATCGGCGATCAACCGGGGGACATGCCATCTTCTTTGGTGGAAATTTGATCGCCTGGAGTGCGCGGAAACAAGCTACAGTTTCTCGTTCTAGTACTGAGTCAGAGTACAAAGCACTTGCAGATGCTACGGCTGAGCTAGTCTGGTTCAGTCAGTTCTTCGGGAACTTGGGGTGAAACAGGATCGGTCTCCTGTCTTGTGGTGTGATAATCTTGGGGCAATGTATTTGTCAGCTAATCCAGTGTTCCATGCTCGGACTAAACATATTGAGATTGATTTTCATTTTGTCCGAGAAAGAGTTGCTCAGAAGAAACTTCACATTCAGTTCATTTCCTCCAAGTATCAGGTTGCAGATATCTTCACCAAACCTCTTCCGTTGCCGGCGTTTCATGCATGTAGGCGCAATCTCAACCTCTCTGAAGTAGGCTGAGATTGAGGGAGGGTATTAAACGTAGCTGTCACGTTTTGTATATTACGGTTGTAACAATAGTAGGATCGCATCCATAGTTGTTAGCTAGTTGTTGACAAAGATCTGTACTTATCTGTAACCTAACCTCAGCTTATATAAAGAGAAGAGGCCGGCCAATCTTACGTGTTTGTTATCAACCTTCCATTGAGATTCTCAAAAGAAAGAAAAAAGCAATCCTCCACTGAGTGTTCACTCGATAGAGTGATGGATGTCAATTTCTGCCTATCAACTGGAATAGCTTTTGCCTCTTGGATATGAATGGCGTGTGGTGGGGATCGATGGATATGACATGTACCGGATATGCTAGAAACCTGATATTTTTAGCCTGCTGTACATGTTGGCCGAAAAAAACAGTAAAGACAACAACTAACTATTGAAAAATACAGAGAAAGTTCAAACGATCATTTATATATAAAAATCCAAGTCGTCCATTGGTCTTTGTCTCGGCCAAAAATTTAGTACTTTAAGACCTCATTATTGTTTTTTTCATGGGGGGTTCAAGACGGACTGAGATCCCGTGCCTTGCTAGAGGCGGGTCACGGCGTGCCTTGAGGCCCAGCATCCACCCTCCCTTTTAATCCAACGGCAGCAAAACGTTTCTAGTAGCAAAAGCATGTTCGTTCGCACCCAGCCAAAGCATCGAGACGGAGCTCTGCCGCCGGCGCCGCGGCGGGAAAGGGAGAGGAGCAAGCTGCAGCGCCGGCAAGCCCTCCGCACCCACTCCGACGGGCTCCTCCTCGCGCCCCACTACGCTAGCTCCTCCTCCCAGCTCCGCTTTGACAGGCTCCTCCCCGAGCGCTACAGGTCCCGTCGCCACCCTGCTGGAAAGGTTGCCTTCGCCCGTTTCGACGGTCCCTCCGACGACCTCCTATTCCTCCCTCCGCCGTCCTCGTACGCTCCCTATGACGGCCAGCTCCGACGTCCACAGGCGTCATGGAGCTCGCAGTGGCCGGTGGCCGGCGCTGGAGCTTGCTCCCCCTCTCCTTCCCACGGCGGCGCCGGCGGCCGAGCTCCGGCCGAGAACGAGCGCGTAATTTTTCCCCTTCGCGCCTCGTTGCCTGGCTGGGTGCGAACTGGAAGAAAGAAAGGGACTAGTGCGAGCTGGACTTTTGGCGTTGACTCGTTGCAGTCCGTTGGATGGAGGATGGATGGTGGATGCTCGACCTCAAGTCACGTCGTGACCCGCCTCTGGCAAGGCACGGGATCTCAGTACATTCAAGACAGCCCTACAAACACGCCACACATACCATCCCGACTCGATTTTTTTGGTAGCCCTAAATCCTCCCGTGATACACTCTGACACAATCTCGTGTACTCTCACGCCCATTCCTCCCAACTCCGGCAGCACGCGCCCCTCCCCATTTCGTTTATCCGGTAGTTCAATGGCTACCGCATCTAGGCACGGCTTGGGCGGAGCCGATGTGGTCGTACGTCTCCAGGCAGCCACAAGGAGGTGTAGCTCCGCTTGCGCGGTTCGGCGGCCGCTAGCAAGCTCGCCTGCCGTCAATTCACGACTTGGAACGACCCGTGCAAGTGGTGCCAAGGCTTCATCTATGAGAATCACGCCATTGGTGAATGCCCATCGGCACAGCGCGGAGGTGGCGAGCTTCTGCGCGGTGCTGGATTGGGTGGTATTGAGCGACAACGATGACGAGGTGTGCAGCGCGGCGAAGTCAGGGCCGGGACCCTGGCCGCTCTCCTGAAGCAGCGGGCATAGCGCATAGACTGGCCTAGATGTGCTCGATGATCACATCTTTCTACACATCAAGCGTTGTCGTGAAACAGACGCATGCGGCTCTCCTCGAAACCGCCAAGGAGGAGCACGAGTCGCGGTGCGCAAATCCGTTGTCAAATACTACCCTGATTATGACGAGTGACATGCCGGTGAAGAGGAAGCTCGTCATCCACTGTTAGGATTAGGGTTTAGCTATTTATGTTTAAACTGTCGTTTGTGATGTTTGTGATGAGTTTGCGAAAATCATAGTTAAAATCTGGCGCGAACCCTTTTTTTCAAAAATATACCACGAATATTTGGTTACTGTTCTGGCTGTTGCATTTTCAAAACGTAAAACAGGTTTTAGGGAAAGCTGATATTGGTTTTGCGGTATTTGGTTTATAAGGGCAAACTTTTAAACTTTTAGGGACGCAGTTTGGACTAATCTGAGATTTGGGGCTGGCTGAGCAATCTAGGCTCACAAATTAGCCAGGAAATAACAGAGCGGCGGACATAAGATTTAGCACCATTCTACACGTGTACTCGGATGCAGTCCCCACATCAATTATGTCCCAGACCGCGCACAAGTGAGCACCGTCCACCTGTAAAATGCTGAAGGTGCAACAGAGCCAGAGCATCCACCATATAGCCAGCCATCGGTAGGACTCATCAGTCATCAGTCCGCGAGTAAACCCACTGTCGATTCTGCGAAACAGAGCTAGTACCAGCAACAACGATGAGGCCATCGTCTTCGGCACGCATTCTCGTGGTTGCGATCGCTATGGCCGCCGTGGCCGCGCTGGGCGGCGTGGACGCGACCCCGGAGACGACGTGCAGGGCGGCAGTGGGCGCCGACAGGCGCGTGGACTACCACTTCTGCGTGGCGAGGCTGAGCCAGCACCACGACAGCCCCGACGCCGACACCTGGGGCCTCGCCAAGGTGGCCGCCGACGTGGGCGTCCTCATCGCTGAGAACGGCGTCTACGACATCAAGGGCATGCTCGCCAACAAGGCGCGGGCGGGGGGCAAGGCGCGCGCCCCGCTGCAGCAGTGCCAGGCGCTGTACGACCGGATGGGTTCCGCGTTCGCCGAGGCCTACGACGGCATCGACGCGCGCCACTACGCGGTGGGGAAGGAGAAGGCGCTCGAGGCCGCGTCCCTCGCGCGCCGGTGCGGCGACGCCTTCGCCCGCGCCGGCGTCGCCCCGTCGCCGCTGGCGAAGCAGGGCGCCGACTCCGTGCAGATGGCGATCGTCTGCACCGCCATCACCAGCCTCATCAAGTGATGCCGGTCACGTACTGCTTGCTGCTGGGTCGACCGTCGACGGCGATCCAACGTTGTGAGCGAGCTTTGTGTTTGTGTGCATCGAGCCACATCGTGGCCGGCCGTTGATGGTGTTCTTCAGTGCTGTAGCGATCAATTACGAGGAAATAAAAGTGTTTGATTTCGTCTTATATACAGATTTAATTGCTTAATGGAAAACTCGATCTCTATGCGTTCTTTCATCCTTCGCTGTCAGCTAAAGATTGCGCACCCAAAATCGTCGGCGTAAGGGCTGCTTCAACGCGCCGGCTCAGATACCAAATGTGTCCCGTTTTGTCCATTCCGGTTGTGAGATGGATACCAAATATCCTGTCGTGTCCGTTTGCCCGCGTAGTGGACTCAACACAAACCCATCCATTTCAAGCATGTTATTAAGAAAAGCCCGTTTTTGATTAATAGATGGAGGGCGGGCCGCAAAATGCCTTTTTATTAACTACTCCCTCAGTTCTAAAATAGATGACTTCCATTTGTCAAGATACGGATGTATCTACACTTGTTACACATTTATATACATCCGCATGTAGACAAATGGAAGTCATCTAATTTGGAACGGAGGGAGTACGTAAAAAAACGTACTAGGTGGCCGCGGCTCACTCCGTGCCGTTGTCGCAGAAGTTGATGTACAACGGCGCCACCCATAGATGGGCTGGTGGCACACGGGCTGGCGGCGTCGGTGCCCGCTCCTGGTCCGGCCACGACAGCGTGGTGTGGGGGGGGGGGGGGGGGCAGCCAAGCAGCAAGACTGCCCATAGAGCTTGGAGGGGAGATGGGATGCCTGCTACTGCTCTAGCCCTACCCACCGTGCCACGTGCTCCTGCTCGGCCTCCTGGGTCTCCATGGCGTTGTTGTGGAGCACCCGAGCAAGGTCATCCCATCGCCCAGAGGCGGAGACAGACCCCGGGCAAGCCTGGCCGTGGCCTGAGGTGTGACGCCGGAATTCTTTGGAGCACTGTAGCATTTTGTCACTGTTTAGCACTGTTTGCCACTGTTTGGAGTAGGTTTGCCCGGGGCTTGGCCTGATCCTGCCTCCGCCGCTGCCATCGCCCTCCTCGTCAAACATGGTGGTGTGGATGGAATCCTCGAGGACCTTTCAGAGCACGGGGTCATTCTCCGAGTTATTGTCGTACTCATATCGTCTTCACAACGGGTCATGGAGGTGGTGGTGAAGATCGGGGCGCGCAGGTGCGGCGGTGGAGACTGTGCACTCTGGATCATGCGGCGGTTCCGGTGCACGCGGAACACAGCTCCGGCAATTGATGTTATGCTCGTCACGGAACCACGTGTCCTAATGGGTCGAGGTATTCCTCCTCTACCATTCCCTTGCACGACCACTGGCCGGAACGGTCGGCACCTGAGAGCATCTCCACTTGCGGCGCCCAAAGTCCGTCCGGACGTGCCATTTGGCCGCTGTCCGGACAAGGTGCGCCATTTGGGCGCCCGCGTTCCCCACTCGTGGCGCCCAAAAGGGTTTTTACATGAATTTCAATATTTTGTGAAAGGAAAAATCAAACATACATAAATATGTAATAGTTCAAATACAATATTTATTAGTTCAAATATTTAAAATAAAGTTTAAACGTCTTCATCTTCCTCCTCTGCCGCTGCCATGCCGCTAGATCAGTTTGGAGTGCATTATGAGTATTTTCATCACGAATTTTCAAATGCATTGAGATATAATCAGCGAAATCTGTCGGCACGTTGTGATCAACCTGTGCATGAGGACCCTTAAAGTCATATGGCATATGATCATGCACTGTATTATAGCGCTCATTCTCGATGATCATGTTGTGCAGGATGACATAACAATTCATCACCTCCCACATTTGCTCATTCGACCATGTCAGAGCAGGATACCGAATGATATCAAACCTTTGTTGCAGCACTCCAAATGCCCGCTCGACATCCTTCCTGACGCTCTCTTGTTCAGCGGCAAAATGACAAGCTTTGTTCCCGCGAGAGTTGGGGACACTCTTCACAAATGTTGCCCACTTTGGAACCAAAGGCCGTCGAGGAGAGGAAGCAAACGGCGGCGCCAGCGTCCAGGGTTGGGTGGAGCCGGCGGGTGGTGGGCGGCGGCGTCGAGCAAAGTGGGGCGACTGGGGCGACGATGAAAGACGGGGGATAAAATCAGGCGAGAAAACGACGAGACATAGTCTGTGTCTCACTGCCAGGCGTGGCCCGCGCGTCGGAGGCCGACGTGGCGTCGCGTTTACTTCCGTCCGGGGCCGCCCCAAGCCTCTCCAAGTTGAGGGCGTGGGCTGGGCGTGCCGGACACAAAACTGGGCCGCGCCAGACCGAATTCGCGTTTGGGCGCCGCGAGTGGGGACAATTTTGTGTACGGCACGCCCCAAAGACGTTTGGGCTGCCGTTTAGACAGATGCTCTAAATCCGTTGCAGACTCACATGCCAGTTGTCCGGGAGATGCACGTCCGACCATGGAACTGGCACGGCGTTCTCCCAGTGAAACACGTATGACTGACACGTACTAGGAGCAGCAGTAGAAACTGCAATTCGGAACAGTGTACGTGCAGTGCTGTCACGGTCCATCTCGGACGCGTGGCGCGAGGCGGCATTGCAGGGGCCGGCCGTCACATGTGATGGTGTCCCCGCATGCCAAATCAGTCGATAAGAAACGAATGGTGTGGTACTGTGACCACCTTTCTTCTCGTGTTCGTATCCAGTGAGTCATTAGTGTCTTAACATGGTGCGTGCGGTCGATCGGCCGGATGGGAGTTGACATGAAACACAAGATCAAACTCAACGATGTTTAAGGCATCTCCAGCCGTTGCGCCCCAGGTCAAAAAAACGGCGCCTTTTTGAACGGCCTGGGGGGACGTCGACGCTATTGAGGTTTCTGGGCGGGTGTGGTTCCAGTCGTCGCCGAACCCAACAATTGTGCAAAAAATTTAAAAAAACAAACTTGGCGAAGTCTATACATATATGGGCGAAATACGGCGATTACATAAACATAAATAAAACATATTTTATCTAGGCGATCCACAGGGCGATCTAGTTGATGCCTTGTAGATCGCCTGGCTGTACTCGCCGCCGCCGTCGTCGTCGTCTGAGCCGTCGCCGGGGGGCCTGCGCCGTCGTCGCCGCCATGCCAGCTGCTCAGGCCAGGCGTGAGCTCCTCCTCATCCTCGTCACTGGGGTCGAGGATGTAGTACTCACGCGGCGGCGGTGGAGGCGGAATGCGGCGTCCTTCGGCCGCGCGATGCGCCGCCGCAAGCTGGCGTTCCTGCTGGCGCTACTCCGCCGCACGGCGGCGCTCGATCTCCTGGAGGAGCTGCCGCTGGCGGTCCAGCTCCTCCTCCGTGAAGTCACGCAGCGACCAGTCCTAGGCGACGTCGTCTGGCGCCGGCTGGACCGTGTTGAAGGAGGCCTCCTTGGCGGCCCTCTGGCGGGGGAACTCCTCCTCGGGCTCCCCCATCTCCGCCGCCGCCTTGATCCACTCCGGCGGGGCCTGCCATTCCCGTGGCTTCTTCGTGCCCTCCGTCTTGGGCCTGACGAGGCCGCGGAACAGGCTTCTTGGCGGCGGCGACGCTTGGGCGGCGCTCATTGATGCGCATTGGGGTCCGAGAGGGCGGCGTGTTTCCGGCAGACTCCGTCGAGAAGGCTCCGGAGGAGGAGGAGCCGGAGATGGAGCCCATCCGCCTGGGCGCCCACGTCCTTCGCGGCATGGTCAGCCGCGGCGTGTTGCCGGCGGCGATGTACGCGAGGACCTCCTCCAGCCTGCGGCCGTGCCCGCCCCACCACCTCTTCCGGCCCTTGGAGTTCTTGCGCCCCTCCACGGCGCCGTTCGTGCCGCGGTCGGCGAGGTCGCGGGCGTGGCGCTTCTGGAAGTACGCCGTCCAGATGGCGTGGTTCTCGGGGTTCCACCGGGGATCCACCGCCTGCACCTCGGAGAGGGCGGCGAGAGTTTCCTCGATGGCCGCCTCGCGCTCCGCCCCTACTGGGATCAGCGGCACAGGGACGCCGCCCTCACTCAGTTTCCATGCGGCTTGGCCGCCCGAGGCGCCGGGGACGCGCATGTCCGGCGGCGCAGGGTAGCCCGCCTCGTAGAGCATCCTCGCCTCGTCTTTGCGGAGGAAGCGGCGGCCAAAGCCGTTGGCGGCGGCGCTGTCGTCATCGGGGAAGCGGTCCATGCTAGGGGGGGGAGTGGAATCCGGCGAGAGTACGGTGGGAGAGAGGAAGATGGCGAGAGCTCGGTGTGGCAAATACACGGCGAGGGCGGGGGGATTTATAGCGGCGGGGAGGCGATCCGGTGGCATGCCATTACTGCGGCGCGTGGCCCGCGATTGGACGCGTCGGCGGCGGCAGTTCACCGGGCTGCCGCCACACCATTACTCCGGTAGCTTTTGACCGGCGCGGGAGCCGAAAAGATGAGGACGCCGGTCACGCGCCACACAGTTTCCGCGCCATTTCGCCGTAGTCGCTGACAGCCCTGGACCGCCTGTTTTTCGCGCGCTTTCACCCCCCCAGGCCGAACCCAGTGGGCTGGGTTTGGCCTAGGAGCGCCGGCGCTAATTTCTGCCGATCCGGCGCTATTTGGGCTCATAGGGGACCGACTGGGTGAAAAATGGCGCTCCCAGGCCATTTCGACGCTTTTTTGGGTCCTGGGGGGCACTGGGGGGGGGGGGGGGGGGGGGACGGCTGGAGATGCCCTTAAACCTCTGAATATCTGCTCACCTTTGGTTGTCTGTTCTAGCAGCGTAACTCAACGATATTAATTAGACCGAATCTTTTTCCAAGAGATAATAACTTTCATTTCCGACTACTTAATCTTTTTTAAGACGCTCCTCCACATGTTTCCATTCGGCGTTCGTAAGTATCCGATAATGTATAAGGATACCCAAATACCTAATTGGAAACTCGTCTTGCTCACAACCAAATAGTTCCGCGTATTGAGCGGCCGCATCTTGAGCCTCCCCGAAGCAAAATAATACACTATTATGGAAATTAATTTTGAGCCTAGAGAGTTTTGAACACTGATAATAATAGTTTCAGGTTACTGGCTTTTCCGAGGTCATGATCCATAAATAGAATTGTATCATTGACATATAGAAGGATATGAAGACCACCATCCACTAGATGTCGGCCTCAATGTTAAATAGAACAAGAGATAATGTGGCGCCTTGCCTTAATCCCTTTTTGGGTCGAAGTAATAACCAACGTCATAGTTGACTTCAATGGACACACTACCTCCGGTAACAAAGTTATGAATCAAGTAACGCCACACATTTGAGAAGCCTTTCACTCTCAGAGTTTGTTGAAGGAAGGACCATTTGACCTTACCATATGATATTTCAAAGTCAATTCTTAATAGCACCCCATTCATCCTTTTTCGGTGCATCTCATGGACCGTCTCATGAAGTATCACCATCCCGCGCTATCTAGGATGTTACGTCTTTGCATGAAGGTTGTCTGCGTCGGTCAGACCACATGGTCAGCCACCAAATTCAACCTAATAGTTACTGTCTTAGTGAATATTTTGTAACTAACATTAACAAGACATATTGTCCTATATTGTTGGATCCGTGGTGCCTCGATAATTTTAGCCAAAAAATTATTTCATCGAAATTAATACGAAACAAATCTATATCTCCGGCATGAAGGCAGCCAAACAAATCTAGAAGATCTGATTTAATAACATTTAAAAGTTTTGATAAAACTGAGCAGTGAAACCATCTGGGGCCTTGTTATGTTCCATTTGGAAACCCTTTTTTTTATCTCGTCGTCACTAAAAGGTGAAGTAATTAAGTAAGGCGTTCTCCGCATAACACTAGTAGGAAAAGCCTTAACAGTGGCGCACCAAAAAGGGATTCTGTGGCGCACCCAGCAAATTTGCTGGGTGCGGCGCAGAATTCTCGCCACTAAAATTTATTATTTCTGTGGCGCACCCCCTCCGTGCGCCACAGAAATATTTCTGTGGCGCACCCCCACCACCGTGCGCCACAGAAGTTTTTTTGAATTTTAAAAAATGGGCGGCCAGATCTAGATCTGGATCTGGCCAGATCTAGATCTGGCCGCCGGAATTTCGTTTCGTTTCGTCGGAGGTCGTTGGGTGGTGGACGATGGTGGTCGCCGGAGGTCGTCGGAGGTTGGTGGAGGATGGTGGTCGCCGGAGGTTGGTGGAGGATGGTGGTCACTGTAGGTCGCCGGAGTTGGAGTAGGATGTCGCCGGGTGGAGGGAGAGGTCGCCGGAGGTGGTGGAGGAGGTCATCAGAGTTGAAGGTCGCCGAAGGTCGCCGGAGGTGGTGGAGGAGGTCGCCGAAGGTCACCGGAGGTCGCCGGAGGTGGTGGAGGAGGTCGCCGGAGGCGGAGAAGGTCGTCGGGGTGGCGGAGGAGGAGAAGGAGAGGAGAAGTGGAGGAGAAGGAGTGGAGGATGGAGGAAAAGAGAAGAGGAGAAGTGGAGGAGAAGGAGGATGGAGGAAAAGGGGAGAGGAGAAGTGGAGGAGAAGGAGAGGAGAAGTGGAGGGGAAAAGGGGAAAAGAGAGGGAGAAGAAGGGTTCGGCCGACGGGATTCAAATTTCGAATCCCGCCAACAATTCTGTGGCGCACCCAAGCCTGGTGCGCCACAGATTTTTTTTTTTGATTTTGCTGCGAAAAATCGTCTGTTTGAAATAACTTTTTTTTCCTTTGGAATTTGAGGATTCTGTGAATTGCTGACCGGGTAAACCCGGGTGGATTCGAACTCGGTTTTTTCTCACGATTTTTTTGACATATTATTTGCGTTATTTCGACGTCGTATGCAAAAGTTATGGCCGTTACAAGTTTTTTTCCTGTTTGTTGCAGAAAAGGTCAAAACTCATATTTCAAAATTTCTATACCTACTAGACACTCATACCTAACTACATGTCAAAAGATTTTATTTATTGAATTTTTTTTATCATTTTCTTTTACTTCTTGCAAGACAAAAAAGGCGATCCACGGGGGGGTGTGGGATCTGAAGAAAATAATTCTGTGGCGCATGTCAGAATTGTTTTTTCCAAATTTCATCCACCCCCAGAATTGTTTTCTGTGGCGCACCTGGCCATGTGCGCCACAGAAATGCGACTTTCTGTGGCGCACCACCTGGTGCGCCACAGAAAGATGATATTTCTGTGGCGCACCAACCTCGGTGCGCCACAGAATGTCTAATTTCTGTGGCGCATGTGGTTTAGTGCGCCACAGAAATGTAACTTTCTGTGCCGCACCAGGCACCATGCGCCACAAAAAATAATTATGTGGCGCACCAGTTAAGGGTGCGCCACAGAATGTCAACCTACCTATAACCCTTTTCCTAGTAGTGTAAACTGTAGTTCATTAAACCGTAATTTAAAAATCCCTACCAAAGTTCTCACAAAATAGGTTTGCCAAAGTCCTTGATACGTTTATCTCCTATCAACATCCCTTCCTTCACCAGAAAATGATTTGTTTTCAAGTGTTTCCCCTGTTCATAAAATAATTCATGAATTTCATAATACTCCATAAATGTCCATAAATGGCAAATACACCATATATTATAGATTTTTCTTCAAAAAACTATACATCTTACATCAAGAAACGGAGGGAGTAGAAAAGCACAAGGTTTAGTGTTTAAAATAGATAATAAACTCATATGGACGGAAGAAGGGAACGAACTGTATACCAAGTTCTTGATGCCAATTCTACTCACGGACCGGCCAACGACATGATCATACGACCCACAAAATTTGTCGCCCTCCATTTGGATTATAGGGTTGTGGTAGTAAATATATACTCATATTGTACAAAAACTCAGAATGGTCCCCTTTTTTACCATCTTTTATTGTCCTTCTCATCTTATCTAGAAAGTCGAGTCAGCCATCATGATCTCCCCCTGAGAAGTTGAACATGTCCACCACGTCGGCGGCCAGGAGGGTGCGCCACCGTCGATTTCGTGGTGATAGTTACAAAGAATCGGCTGAGGCCCTTTGACGAGGATGGTCTGCCTGAATACGGTATGTTTTTTTCCATCACGGCAACCTCGTCATCATGCCGATGATCACAGGGCTTTGGCGGTGAAGACGATCCAGGCCAGGTCAATGATCATGTGCACAACGATCTTGATGATCACCCCTGTTTCGTGGTATAGGTAGTGATTGATCATCAACCCTGTTTCGGTAGTTTAGATTCTATCCTCGCTGATGATCACCATCGTATTCCAACAATAGGTGTAAAGTCTGAATGTTTTGCAGTACAATGTTGCCAAATTATTTGTGGCACCTATTATAGAAATTGAACCTATAGGGGTATTTTTCATTGCAAGTGTTGGTAAAGCATATGGATGTGCCATTTCTGCCCATATGCTGGTTGTTTTGACTCATTTTTGCATCATGTATGATTTTTTTTCAGTTAGCTGACACTGAATATATGTTTATCTTTAAAATTCAGTTGACTGACACTGCAAATGGTTCACTGTGAGGTTATGATGTGTAATGCAACTGCTTTTTTTTTATCTAGCTCAAACTGGAGACATTATTCTACTCTGTTCTGTTGGTTTCAATTTCGATCGTTTCCGTTCCAGTACATCTCCACTACTTATAAACACCAAAACTGTTGTTCGGCTAAAGCCACACGAACACATGCACCAACCACCGATCAAATCCTGCCTCACCCCCACTTAACAACTAACGATGGCCCCACAAAACAGAACTCCGGGTGCACTTAGCAATTTCCAACGACGGACTAATACTTCACCCCCGAGCAGTCCGTCCCGAGGGAAAAGGAAAAAAACTACAGGCCCAATTAAACCTCCCACTAATTGCTCAATTCATAACTCCCAATTAAACCTTCCACTAATTGCCCAATTAAACCTCCCACTAATTGCTCAGTAGTGGAGATAGGGACAGGACTAACAATTGAAAAAATATTGTGAAGTTATTGAAAATACGTGCGTGCACGTGCACACTAACTATGTATTATAGTATAACAATTTTAGGGAGGCGTGCGTTGCACACGTGCATATTAACTAGTCTATGAAAAAAGACGCGTGCTGGGCCAGGCGTCCAGGCCCATGTAGTGTGTACGAAGTGAGCGAGGTGATGCTCTCGCTCGCTACAAGCAACGCATAGGAGCACCCCCTGTTGCGTTATACCGACAGCGGAGATCATAGCTCGCAGTCTGCCCTCCACAGACGCTCATGGGCCCAAGGCCCAAACCGGATTCAGTTCCAGATACCTCATTTTTATAAGCCAAAACAATCATATAACGGCAAGCGCTCATTCTCATACATATTTCTATTAACATATATACTTCTTGTTAGAGTAAGACATGTGCATTTTCCAAGTGTATATTCTGATCTGTACATTTTGTTAAAAAAAATTCCTTTGCGTGTAATGCAAACATATCGATATTTAGCTCTGTTGTGCACCTGTGTGATATACATCCTGCCAAGATAGGATGCATTTTATCACGGACCTCTAGGTGAACATATTCAGCAAACAACATTAATAAGGATTGCCTGTTTTACTATCATGGCATACTGTCAATAGTAGATTATGCTTATGCTTCTGCGTTGTATCTGCTATAAGACAATCACAGTCGTGGGAGCAAAATGTGCGCGCCTTCACAATTTATCATTAGTAAACTTATCTAACAGACTTCTCTGTGTCTTGAAAATGATGCTGAGATATGCGACGGCATTTAGACTAGTCATAGTGGTGGTATCATAGGCAGTATCATGCGTACCATGTTGGTAAAAAGATGATGTGTCACTGCAATTAATGATGAAAGAGATGATGGTGGTATCATAGGTAGATACCGTAACATAACGCATTACAAGACATGATGAGTCTACAACCTAATTAATGTTATACTATATGATACCACAAATATGTTATTACCCATAGTGGATATAGTAACATAGACTAGTATCATATGCATGATACCACTATATGATACTCCCCACTATGGCTAGTCTTAGCCAGTTGTATTCACCATCAGTTCATCATAGCCCATCTTCTACTCAATTAAATGCTATCAGGCGAGAGGGAACAGCTCCTCGACTTCCCTAGAAGAACAAAATGATAGAGAGATCAGAGATTTGTCTCTTCTCTCTACAATAGTTATGGTTTGTCTCTACTCTCTAGAAGACTTAATTAATTACTAATGAACTATTGCCGCCAAATTGTTGCATCTACTCTCATGCTCTGATGCTGTCCTTTGCTATTGAACAAGGGCAAAATTTTACTCCTCCGTTCGGAAAAAAGATGTCACAAAAATGAACTATAGATAGACCATTTTTGTGACATCCTTTTCCGAACGGAGGGAGTAGTAGACTATCGCTGTTTTTCTTCGGTAGCTCTGAAGTTCTTTTACACCATACTTTGCCGCATTTAGCTCAGAATATACTAGTTAATGTGGTAGTTATACCTCTTTGTCTGCTCTGCAGATTTTTTTTACTAAGTGCACATCACTTATTTCAGAATTTTGAGCTGATGTGCTAATTAAATGGGCAACGCTCACATACCAGCACTGCTAGCACATCTTTTGGCAATGCAGCCATACAGATAAAGCTTATTTCTCAAGTATCATACATCCTGCGATGCGATCAGTTGGTATCTCTGAAGCCCAACATGTTTGCAGTTCAGTCGCAACATGATTGAAGCATGATCTTCAAGCCTGCTTGTATGCAGTGCACTAGCAGGCATGTTTTTCTGAGGTATGCTTTCTCTTTCTCTTCGTATCTGCTATTCTCAACTTATTTCTCTTCGTATCTGTTATTCTTCAAGATAGATAGCACTCATTATTTTTTTGAAAAAAGGATAGAGTCTCTGTCTATTGTTTATTACCGTATGCATTTGTTTAGGAGCAAGAAAGGCCCTCGCATCTGCTCATGTGAGCCCTAACCTACCAAGATTAACAAAATAAACAGAGCCACAGTGGCTTCTCTCGCACTTGAAAAAGAAGCTGGGGCTAGTCAAGGAGTTGTGCTCTATGCTGAAAACATGGTGAGGTATGCATTGCACTTAGCCGTCCACATTCGGCGTCAGTTCGTCACCCATGCATGTTCTGCACAATTTAATGGGAAGAGAGCGATGCGGGGGAACAAGCCCTCGTGTTCTCGGGAAGAAAGGAGAACATTGGCAAAGGATGGAGATTTTGTCCCTTCTCTCACTAGATTATTCGAGGTCTGTCTCTTCTCCCTCTAATTATACATAAATCTTTTTTGGATGGCACTAAATATGTTTCATAATGTTGTCCACTCTATATCTGATTGCTACTCTGACTAGAACATTAGACAAGTTAATCTGAAAACTGAACGTGCAAAGTGATCATAAATTTTATCCCTCTGTTTCTGTAACGAAAAGATTAGCACACACTAATCTGAGGACATATGACAAGAACATGGGTGACGGGATAAATTGTGCACTCATTCACGCAAGCCAACGGCATGAATGAAATGGAACCTAAAGTTCTGAGCACAAAATGAGAAAGAAGTCTAGTTGCTAGTAGAAATTCCAGCTACCATGTCAAGCTATGAACAATCTCTCACTAGGGCTCTCACGAGCAAAAGCACCAGACGAAATTATGAAAAATGGAAGCAAAAGGAGATCGAAATTAACCTCCATATTTACACGACCACTGAGCACTGACGAGACTACTATACTCTGGTTTTATGACTCATGGATGACACTATAATGCAGTCAGCGACTGACAGGTGGGCCAAACAAGGCCTCGGCGACGATGTCGATGGCCGCGCGGACTCCAGAGAAGGCTCAATGCAGCCGGTGCCGCTTGGCGACGAAGCCCGGCGAGCAGTTGCCGGCGGCCATGGCCATGGTGGGCATCGCCGCCATTGGCCGCTTCATGCACGCGTTGGCGTTGGGGGCGTAGGCGTAGCCCAGCGCCGTGGCAGCATTCGCGGCATGGAGGGGTGTCGAGCCGACGTAGACTCCGCCGCTGTCGCCCCTGACAGAGAGTGTGTCGAGCGCGTGCACCGGCGGCGGGTTGCGCCACCGCGGGAGCGGCCCGGCTACGAGCAGGTTCTGCAGCAGTGGTCCCGCCTCCATGACGGACTGCAGCAGTCGGCCCCTCGGCGGCAGCGGCTTCTTCCCTGCAAGCATGTCGAGCACGGCGTCGGCGCTGCACAACTGCTGCTGCTTCGGTGGCGACGGTGGGCTGCCGAAACCGAGCTTGCCGCCGCCGCAGCGCCGCCGGTCGGAGGAGGTGACTGGGTCGAAGAAGGGGTCCACTGGGGACGACACGAGGCTGCAGTCAGAGTCGGTGACACTCGAGGTGACCAGCGTCGCCGGCGCCGCCTGCTTGGCAGTGGCGGCGGCGAGGAGGAGCTGCTGCACCTGGTCCCGCGCGTTATCACGCTCCTTGGCCACCTGGCGCACGAGGTCGGCGAGCTTGCCGATGCTCTGCTCCTTCCTCCGGAGCTCCTCCTTGGACGCGTCCAGCTCCATCGTCGTCGCCAGCAGGCTCTGCTTCAGCTCCGCCACGCTCTGCAAAATTTCACAACCAAAATTAAGATCCAGCAACTTCTGTTGCATCAAAATCTCCTAACGTGAAGAAGAGGGTATCCTTTTACACCATAGAATCGAAGCTGGATGGGGAATTAAGCACATAAGAACCGAACAGAGTTCTTCACTAATCCGAGGAGCACATAATAACAGAACAGAATTAAGCACAAGGTGATGACTAGCAAAGGAGATGCCTGCATGCACGCACGATCCAATCCGAGGAGCAGCTAATGATTTTGATTCCCTCCAACAAATGATTGCACCATGCAAGAGCAGCCGGTAGTGGAGGCATGACATGCTTGGGCTCATCAAATATCAGGAGGAAATAATAATCTAAACGTTAAAAAAACACATCTGTCTTGAGGGAAGACAGGGACCCAGACCTGAACAACACCATCATTGTAACACAGCATCTCACTACAGTGCCAAACTTTTGTTGAAAAGAAAAAGGCAGAGCCGAACCGAGCGAGAAAGTCAGTACTCTCCAGCAGGAAGAAGAAGAAGAAGAAACTACACAAGTCTTCTACCGGAGTAGTAAGTTAATTTTCCACATGGATCAAGCAAGAAAAATGAAGAGAGAGGAAAATTCCAGTACGCTAAGACTTCTCGAGCCCGAGCGAATTCGTTGCTTGCCTAACCCCCCTTGACCACGACAACACACAGCCCAAGGCAAGGCAGGGCCCTCCCCATGCCCTGCACTCCCCGGAGCGGCGAACGCGGCGAGCATTGCCGGCCGACGGCGGAAAAGAAATGCGGCGGCGAGGAGGAGGACACGTATGCCTCTCAGCCGCCGGCGTCAGAGACGAAGGCTAAATAAAAAAGAAGAAAATGAAATTGCAGACAAAATACTTAAATCGATCAAGAAGATGGTGGCAGCAATTCACCTCTTGGGGCTGGAGCTCGTCATGGAAGGACCAGAGGGAGGAGAAGAGCGTGCCGTCGAAGGCGTCCCCGTACCCCAGCGGGAGCGGCTCCATTGCCATCGATAAATCCTAGGCTCCTTGCTCTGTCTCACTTCTACCGTCTTCGTTTGGCCGTGGACTCAGGGGAGAAAGCAAGAAGATCGAGTTGGGAGAGGAGGGGGGAGGGAGCTTTAATGGGAGAGAGAAATGTTTATATAGAGAGATCCGTGTGAGGTTCTGGGGAAGGAAGAAGGAAGGTTTGGTCGATTGTATGGAAAGGTTGAGGGCGGGCGGAGGAAATTATGGAGCAAATGTATATGGAATGTGTGATCGGCCTGTGATATCCTACCATCTGTGCGACCATTGACAGAGGAAAAAAAAATGATTTTTTGTATGAGGAGAGAAAAGAAAAGAAATGGGACCAACCCCCTTTCTGTCTCTTCTGTGCACACTGTTTTGGTGCGCCGGTGGAGGCTGCTGCCACCTGAATTTATGTTCTGTTTTGTGAAAAGGTTTCTTTTTTCTCATAATAAGAATTTTTCTTTTGTATGAGAACGGTGGAAACACGAAATTAAAGGGGTGTCTAATGATGTTGTTTCTTAGTACTTCCGGCATGTACATAAAGACAATTAATAAGGGTGAAAAAAATGAGCGGTAGTATTTTGAATATGAAGTGTACTATCTTTTCCCTCCAAAAGACTGAAATCATTGTGTTCAAATGATTTTAGCTGGCAAATTTGACCGGGTTAATTAGCAGTACAGTGCATCATTAGGTCATCGGTGGTTTCTCTCCCGGATGTATTTACTTGTCTCTATGCATTTAGGTTCTCATGCACAATTAAATGCTCCCATAATTTTGGTGACTTGCATTGCAGGGCTGTGCCTGACTAATGGTTGTTTGTATCGATAATATTTTTTAGTTTGTGGTATTGTCAAAATGTATATATACTCACTCCGTTCCAAATTAGATGACTTGCATTTGTCTAAATACGGATATATTTATAATTGTTTAGTGTCTAGGTATATTCATGTTTTGACATATGTGAGTCAAGTAATTTGGAACGGAGTGAGTAGTTCGTTCCTGAAAGTGCAGGTGCTTATACTTCTTGTCTATGGATATACTACAATTTGCAATCTTTGCTCGCATACCGATCCAGCGGCGCGAGAAACTATATCAGGTTTATTTTCTTTAATCTATCTCGTACTAGTATTTTACTCCTGGTTAAGTCTACCTTTTGTTTACGACAGATGTCTGCAGATATTGTAATGTGCATGTTAGTACTACATACTCTGAATTAAGTAACCAACAAACTCGAATGGTAACTGAAGACAAAGGAGTAATGATACAATAATCTAGGTTCATGTCCAGGTGCTCTTAACGTTCGTTCATGCATCAAAACAAAACAGATGTGTAGAATAATAATCAAGTTTGAGAGAGATGCGTGTCAGGACAAGGACTTGCCTGCCGCGTGTCCTCACAATCGCCAAGCTTAATGTTTAGAAATATCATTAAACAAAGTAGAATAGAAAAAAGAGCTCGAAGCATCCCACGGGCGTTGCCGATAATCAGTCCGGCACACCCTAAAGTTGTTTGTTATATAGGGTGCGGGACACTTCCTTCCTCTCCGCCCCGCCCGCGTCGCCACCATCTTTTACCTTGTGCGCGCTACCGCCGTCTTACGGCGTCCGCTCCACCGCCATGTCTCGCGGAAAGGTGGCTAGTACAAAAATCCCACCGGGAGTGTCATGCTAAGATCATAGCAGAGATGAGGCGTGACGCTGGGACCTGTAGCGTGGCCCGCGTTGCGGCTGGCCTTTCGGCTCGCTCGGAGGTGGAGGATGAAGCCCCAACGAGGGGCGAGGAGGGGGGTGGTGGCCGCCGACTAGGGTTCGGGGAGGGGGTAGCCAGCGGTCCTCCCCGGCAAGGCGGGATACGTGCCCGTGTCAATGGTGTTGGCAAGCGAGCAATTCCGCCTCACAATGGGGAAGAGACACTTCTTGTACTCGAGGCAGAGCACATCGAGGCAGAGAAGCAACTCGCGAATTTAGGCCTCGGGCTGTGTTGTCCCGTCTAGGTTGATGGTGACCTGAGTGTATTCGTGGAGAATCCTCGGTTCCATCGAGGATAACTGCTTGGGCTATTTGATCCGCGGACAAGAGTGGGATCTCTCTTCCGATGAGAATGAGGAGGACAACGACGTTGAGATAATTGTGATCTCCGACAAGGAGTACGCATAGGGTAGTGTTGGAGTATTAGGCATAATTTTCATGATTAATTCCAGAATATAAAGCATGATCGCAAGAGATACTAACATGTCGAGGTATTGGTAACGCGGAACTACTATATGGATTCATACGTACCGTAGAGGTGGTGAGGAAGAACGTAGAGGGTTCCAGTGACGGGATTGCACACACGGTCTTACCCAGCTTCAGATCTCACGACGGTGGCAAGATACTACGTGCTGCTATAATTCACTCAAGGCGAATATGTGTACAGATTACAATGAGGTTGTATGCGTTGGCCCTAAGGCTGCTGGAAGGCTGGCTTATAAATGCGCCAAACCTTCCCCTACAAGGAAAGCCTTAACCGACGTAGATCATGAGTCCTAAACTAACACGGCAACAAACCCTAACTTGCTCCCTAAGGCGAACGTAGTCTGGCCTTTGTCTTGGACTTCACTAAGCCAGCCCAGGGCTTATTCTTGCGCCTAAACCCATGAGATCTTCTCCATTAAGCCTAAACCCATGAGATCTTCTCCATTAAGCCCTCCGGCTTCATCTGATGGGCCTCCTTGGTGGGCCAGGTTTTATCTACCGTGGAAGGCATACCCGTTCGGCATAACCTCCACAGTAGTCACCGGAAAGGTTTAAGTTCTTCGTTTTCCGTCTTTGGAAGACACGGGCTTTTGCCTTTACTCGAAAGACGGACAGAAGAGATTGGAGCATTCCAAAATGAGACGTTCAGTCTGCCTTAAGGATTTAGCCGAACTCTCCTGTATTTCAAACAGTCTGGCAGAAAGATTCTGTCAGCGTCGAGTCTTGTCATGACGTCATCATAGTCAAAGCCAGTCCACGACAGTTTGGATAAGCAAAGAAATGTTGTGACGCCATCACTGCTATTTTTCCGCACACGATCTCCGAGGCTTCAGGGAGAAGATACCCACTATCTGACCCTTGCGGGACGCGTGGCGAAAATCCCGCGAGCGTTGTCCCACCGCACTAATCGCGGCGCACCCCCCATATAAGGGAACGCATTTTCTCCATCGATCCATTTCCCTGTTCATCTTCCTCCTCGTGCCCGTCCCCATCTAAACTCCGGTGAGCTCCACCACCACCACTTGCACACCCATCCATGGAAAGCTCCGATGCAACCGCGGAAGCTGCAGCGGCGGCGGCGTCGTCGGCGACGGCGGGACAAGATTCGTCCGCGAGGGGCTCGGGCGCCGTGGATGCATCCACTTCTCGCGCGGCAACGGCAACAAGCCCCGCGGCCATCTCCACTGAAGCGGAGAAAAACGCCCAGCCCTCCGACGAGGGCGACGCGGCGGAGGCAGAGGAGGAGGGAGAGGAGGCATCGTCCCGCAACTGGGCTGCCTCCACCATCACCGAAGCAGATCTCCTGAAGCTGCAAAAGGAGGGCATTCTCCCATCAAAGGAGGACTGCCACTGGCGGTCGGCGTACGGCCACCCCGCTCCAGATCCCGCCGGCGATGAACGAGTGCTCCTCGTCTCACATCTCCTCCGCGGTTTGTCTCTGCCACCGCATCCTTTCTTCCAATCCGTCCTAGATTACTATGGCCTTCAGCCTCATAGCGTAGGCCCCAATAGCATCTTGTACATAGCTGGTTTTATGGCCTTATTCGAAGGATATTTAGGCATAGAACCTAGCTTAGACTTCTTCAAGTACTACTTTACCTGCAAACGCCAAACAGAGAAGGAAGAACTGCTTTCCTTAGGAACAGTTAGCATCAACCTTCGTAGAGGTAGAGACTGGTATCCTAAGGCGCCAAAAATAGACTCTATTAAAGGCTGGAACAGCTCCTTTTTCTACTGCAAAGACATGGCGCCCGCAGGCAAAGACATAGGACTTCCTCGCTTTTCTCCTTTGCCTGCGGAGCCCCGCCTTTCTTGGGGCGAGAAACCACTGAAGGTCCTCCCTGACAACCTCCGTCGCATGCAAAGGCGGATTGAATACTTGACAAAGACTGATGTGCCCAAACTCACGGGCACAGACACCATCTTATGTTGGTTGTCAAGGCGAATCCAGCCTTTGAAGGATCGCAAGGGCCTCTTATGCCACTACACGGACCAGAAGACGGATCCTCTCCGTGTTAGTGAGAGCGACCTCACACACGATGCCCTCATGTATCGCTTTAAGAGGATTGCCAAGGAAAGGATCCAGCTTGCAGAGCAGCGTCCTATGTACACAGCCGCCAACCCGGCTCCCACGGTAAGGCATTTACCGTCACTGTGTTTATACTTCCATGATGTTTGCCTTACTAACACCACTTTTGTTTTCAGCTCGCCCTTTTGCCAGATAATCTGCTGGCTCCTTTGTTTCACGTGCCTGAAGCGGCACCCGAGCCCCCAAAGACTCGGAAACGAAAGGCTTCAGGGCTTCTGCAGCAACTTCAGCAGCAGAAAAGCGGAAGCGTGACAAAGCCGTTCCTGTTGATGCCGAAGTGCTCAACATTGAAGACGATGAGGATGCGGCCTTCAACACTCCAGTGCAGAAGTAAGCCGAATCTCAATTTCTGTAGTAAGGCGAACAGTGTCTATAAATGTTCTCTTATTTTGTATATGATTCGCAGGATCAAGCCAACTGCGCCTCTCAAGAAGAAGAAAGTATATTCTTCCAAGCCAAAGAAAGCTGACCCTTCTCCGGCTGTCGCTCCCCCCACCCCCTCCATTCAGCAAGAGACAGCCCCAGGCCCATCTGAAGATCAACATACGGATCTAGACCCGCCGTCTTACTGATAAGACGGAAACTGAAAAGTTGGCCAGGGCTGCTGCTGCTGGGAAGGCGGCAGTAATTCAGTCAGAAGAGCCAAACGAGCCCATTACTCGGGAGGCTATCCGCAACATGGTGAAGGAAGAGCTCTTTGACGACGAGGGGTATATCTTACCCAACATCGCCGCCATGCTTGCCGATGAGAAGGAGCGCAACGAGCCGCCTTCGAAGCTAAGGCCAGTTGGTCAGACATTGACCATCTTGAATCTGGAAGACAATTGTGACGAGCTGTACGTCACAATGAAGAAGAGCTACAAAGCCTTGAAGGCCATGATGCAGGTAAATATTCCGTCTTTATGTACATACTAGTCCCCGGGCATTACGTTGAGCTTTGACTAAGCCGACGTAATGGCCTTTCTTTCATGTGATAAAGACTCAGTCCCCAAGCACCTTGTAGCTATATCTTATTATCTTTACCTTTGTTACTGACTACTGCCCTTGCCTTAGCAGAGCAGCGAGCAGCTTACATGCGATCTATGGTACTCACTGAGCAACCAAAGGCAAGTGCTCAAGCAAGCCGTCGCCGAAAATAAGGCGAACGAAGGTAAATGGTGTTCTTTCACATGCGCTGTGAGTTTAATTCATTGAAGGCATAACATGCTCAACACATGCAATGTGCGTTTGCACAGCTGTTGTGGCGAAAGCGAAACAGATCGTCAGCGAGACTGGCGATATAGAAGTTGTGAGGCGGGAAAATGCCGCCTTGTTTAAGCAGCTGGAGGAGAACCGAAAGACGGCCGAGGCCAAGACAGCGCCGCTGCAGAGCAAGACAAACTGAAGAAAAACTTCTGAAACTGCAGCGACAGGCTGAAAAGGATGGGCTCCTAATCCAGAGCTTACAAGGTCGTCTTGAACGCCAAGCTGACGAGAGCACCGCCATTGACGAGAAACTGCTAAGTAAGCTCTCTCCTTTCTTTCACTTCTTGCCTTTATTTCAACAGTTCATTACGCCTTAACTTATTCCGTTCCCCTCTCCACAGTTCCAGCTGGGTTTGGGGAAAGGCTTACCTCTGAGACGCGTCTGGAGCTTATCTTGGAGTGTGGCGAAATTGTGTCAGGGCTGTACACTGCGGGAAGAGACGTTGTCGCCAACATCTTCCCAAAACAACTGCCCCAAGTGACAAACACCAGCAACCTGCTGCCACATCTTCAGAACTGCGTCCCAGAGGTGATGGAGCGTCTTCGCTCAGCAGCTAGAGGCGGAGCAAAACTTGCTCTAGGACTTGTTCGCGGCCACTACCCCGAGGTCAACATGTGGCGCGTTATCAAGTGTTTCCCAGCCAAGGACAGACGGCAACGAGCTCGTCAAAGAAAAGGTCTATGCCTCTGTCTCTGGCTTTGCCTCAGCCGTTGCTGAGATGGTAGACTTGTCTATCTTCTTCTCCAAGAGGCCTGTGCCTCCCCGTCCTGACGACGTGTCTGATGACGAAGCCGAGCCACCCACAACTGGTAATGGCGACGAGTCAGAAGACGAAATGAAGAAGAAGAAGAAGGCGAGTCTGAAGCTGCGCTGGATACATCCAAGTCCCCTGTGTCTTCGCCTCCTCAGTCCCCTGCATAAGATGCAGGAAAAACTTTGTATTAAGCGTGTCATGAAAATGGCACAAAAGACTTGCTAATTTATGGTTTGTAATGGCAGAGCCTTTTATCTGTTGAACATGTTTGTTTTGCGACGCATGCACTTATTTTGAAAGGCTTGCAAACTATGCTCCTTATCCGTCTTTAAGTTTCTGGCTTATATGCTTTAGCCTTTTCGTATGCTGGCAGAACCTAAGGCACGGAACACTTCGCTGGCAACAGGGTTAGTAACCAATCTGTTTAAACACAGAAACGGCGCCGGCTTTTGGTGCGTAAAGCATCTACTAAGACAAGCCAGCATATACGCGATCAGATAAATACTCTTAGACGGATGCAATTTTAATTTTTGTAAGGCCTTAAGGCAAAAGCATCATGTGAGTAACCACAAGCACGGAGCCAATTCGGGTTAACATTGATATTTTTATCGAAATATATGATCAAATGGAAATAAAAGACGGCGAAACTCATGCATAAAAATAATTGAGGGAACCAAAGACTTTTATTTCATAATCATATATGGTGTGATTACAATAGAATTGCTAAGTGTAAAAAGGACGTAGCTGCTCAATGTTCCAAGGACGTTTTTCTCTTTGAGCACTGCTTCTTCGTTCCTTTTCCTTTTGCGGCCTCTTTTCTTCTTCTTCTTGATATCACGGAGGTCCACAAGATAATATGCCCCGTTCTTAAGCGCTTTGCTGATAACGAAGGGTCCTTCCCATATGGGAGATAGTTTGTGCTCTTTTGCTGAACAAGGCGAAGCACCAAATCGCCTTCTCGAAACGATCTCCGTCTTACCTTACGACTGTGATAACGCCGCATGTTCTGCTGATAAATGGCGGAGCGCTGAAGCGCTATATCACGCTCTTCTTCGAGAAGGTCTAAGCCGTCCTGTCGGGCTTCTTCTGCGTCTGCTTCGACGTAGGCTGTTACACGAGGTGTGTCGTGCAGGACATCTGTTGGGAGTACCGCTTCAGCGCCATATATGAGAAAGAAAGGGGTATAGCCTGTTGCGCTGCTTGGAGTTGTGCGTATGCTCCATAAAACAGCAGGTAATTCTTCTACCCATGCTCCAGCTGCTCTATGCAAAGGCACCTCTAATCTTGGCTTTATTCCCTGTAGAATTATACTGTTGGTTCGCTCAACTTGGCCATTCGATTGTGGATGAGCCACAGATGCTAAGTCCAACGAATACCAACTTCACCACAGTACTTTGCCAATTCTCCTACGGCGAAGTTTGTCCCATTGTCCGTAATGATACTGTGAGGGACGCCAAATCTCGTTATAACCTCAATGACGAACTTCTTGGCTGTTGCCCCATCAAGCTTTTTTATGGGCTTAGCTTCAACCCACTTGGTGTATTTATCCACCGCAACTAAGAGATGTTTGACGCCGCCTCGCGCAGTCCTGAATGGACCTACCATGTCCAGTCCCCAGACCGCAAATGGCCACGTGATTGGAATGGTGCGCAACTCCTGGGCTGGCATCTTTGGCTGTCTTGCATACTTTTGGCATCCAACGCATTTCTTGACGAGTTCTTCTGCGTCTTGCTTTGCTGTGAGCCAGTAGAATCCATGTCTAAACGCTTTGGCGACAATTGCTCGGGCAGAGGCATGATGACCACAACATCCACCATGGATCTCTTCTAGTATCTCCTGTCCTTCTTCCGGCGAAACACATCGTTGATATACACCTGTGGTACTCCGCTTGTATAGCTCTCCATTTATTATTGTGTATGCCTTAGCTCTGCGCACAACTTGCCGCCTTAAGACTTCATCCTCTGGCTCTTCCTTGTTAAGGAGGAAATTTATGTAGGGCTGTGTCCAATCTGGTGTGACCAGCATGACGGAAACAGACTGCGAAGCCATGGGGTCATCCTCATCTCCGCCTTTAATAGACGGCACGTATAGGTGCTCCAAAAATATATCGGAGGGCACCTTCGATCTTTTCGAGCCCATTCTGGCTAAGGCATCCGCTGCTTCATTTTCCTCCCTTTTGATATGCTTGACTTCTAAGCCGATAAAACACCGACCAAACTCGTCTACCGTGCGTCGGTATTCAGCCATTGTAGGGCTTTTCGCGTCCCATGCCCCTTCTAACTGTTGAACAACGAGGTCTGAATCGCCATAACACAAAGACGGCTAATGCCTAAATCCTTTGCGACGTGCAATCCATGCAACAGAGCCTCGTATTCTGCAACGTTATTAGTGGCATTAAAGTGTATCTGCAAGACATAGCACATCTTGTCTCCTTTAGGGTTCTTCAGTACCACGCCAGCTCCCGATCCCTGCAACATTTTGGAGCCGTCAAAGTGCATAACCCAGTATTCTTCGTCAGGGAGGGGAAGTTCATCCATTGCTTCCGTCCAGTCTGCGATAAAATCAGCTAAAGACTGGGATTTGATGGCTGTACGTGGCTTGTACTGGATATCGAAGGCTGCCAATTCAATTCCCCACTTAGCCACACGTCCAGTGGCATCAGTGTTGTTTATAATGTCACCCAATGGCGCCTTACTGACTACCGTGATTGGGTGCTCTTGGAAATAATGGCGTAATTTTCTGGCTGCGAAGAAAACTCCATAAGCCAGCTTCTGATAGTGAGGGTATCGTTGTTTGGATTCGGAGAAGACTTCGCTGATATAATATACCGGCCTTTGTTCCGGTAGCTCCTTTCCTTCTTCCTTTCGTTCAACAACAACCACTGCACTGATAACTAGGTTGGTAGCCGCCATGTAAAGTAGCATCGGCTCTTGGGGTAGAGGAGACGCTAATATTGGTGCTGAAACTAAGGCGTCTTTTAACTGTGCTAGGGCTGCATCTGCCTCTTCAGTCCAGACGAACGTCTTAGTTTTCTTCAACAACCTGTATAGGGGTAAAGCTTTATCCCCAAGCCTACTAATAAATCGGCTTACAGCTGCTGCAGATCCTGTGAGCCTTTGAACATCTTTAAGACAAGTAGGCTTTTTGATGTCCATGATAGCTCGAATCTTTTCTGGGTTAACCTCAAGACCTCTCTCGAAACAATGAAGCCTAAAAGTTTTCCTGCTGGGACGCCAAAAAAGCATTTTCCCGGATTTAGCTTCATGTTATATTTTCTTAAGTTATCAAAGGTTTCTTGAAGGTCAACGATGAGATCGCCGCGTTTTCGCGACATAACGGCAATGTCATCGACATAAGCGTGAACATTGCGGCCTATTTGATCGTGTAGGCAACGTTGTATGCACCGTTGGTACGTTGAGCCAGCGTTTTTAAGCCCGAAAGGCATAGTTATGTAGCAAAACGTTCCGAAAGGTGTGATGAAGGAAGTCTTAATTTGGTCAGACTCCTTCATCTTAATTTGGTGGTAGCCAGAGTAAGCGTCCAAAAAGCATAGTAATTCAGAACCTGATACAGCATCTACGACCTGATCAATTCGCGGCAATGCGAAGGGGTCTTTAGGACAGGCTTTGTTTAAGCCGGTGAAATCTATGCACATGCGCAAGTCTTTCACGTCCTTCTTAGGTACTAATACAGGATTTGCTAGCCAATCTGTGTGGATAACCTCTCTAATGAAATTAGCGGCACTAAGCCGAGCTACCTCTTTTCCTATTGCTTTCTTCTTCTCTGGACCGAAGCGACGAAGACCTTGTTTTACTGGCTTGGCACCTTTGGCGACATTAAGGCTGTGCTCGGCAAGTTCCCGGGGTACTCCTGGCATGTCTGATGGTGACCATGCAAAAATATCCCGTTGCTCACGGAGGAACTTGACGAGCGCGCCTTCCTATGCGTCACTGAGGTCCGCGCCTATGTTCGTCGTCTTGCTTGCATCGGCGTTGTCCAGCACGATCTTCTTCGAGTTTGAGCTGGCCTTGAAAGTGACATCCGAGGCGCAAGGAGGCTTCTTACCATCCGGCATTTCCTTGGTGTTAACTTCTTTCTTGTACTGCTCCAGCTCTTCCTTGCTGATGACTGCTTCTGCTAAGACGGCGTTTCCTGCTTCGCATTCCTTCGCCTTCTTGAAGTCGCCATTGACCGTGATGACGCCGTTTGGTCCAGGTATTTTGAGCTTGCTGTAGATGTAACACGGGCGTGCCATGAATTTGGCAAAGGCTGGGCGGCCAAAGATTGCGTGATACGCACTTTTGAATTCCACCACCTCAAAGGCAACTTCCTCAGTCCTATAGTTTGTTTCGTCACCAAAGGTGACGTCTAAGACGATTGTTCCCATAGAACTGGCCTGCCTGCCTGGCACTATGCCGTGAAACTTGACTGTGCTATGTGTTAGCTGTGTCTCAGAAAGGCGCATGCGCTTTAAGGTTTCAAGATAGAGGATGTTGATGCTACTCCCTCCATCCATAAGCACCTTAGAAAGCCTGCATTGCTGCACAATTGGGTTTACAACGAGCGCGTAATTCCCTGGGTTCTGTGGAATATGATCAGGATGATCGCTGCGGTCCCATGTAATGGGATGCTCGGACCAGTTGAGATACTGGGGAACCGCTGGCATAGTGGCATTGAGTTCCCTCCAGGCTGCCTTTTCCTTTTTGGCCGAAGGAGTGGCAAGGAAAGTAACAAGGCTTGTTTCGACCCTTGGAAACTTGTTGCTCCTCTTGTGCTTTGGCTCCTGATCTTCCGGCTCCGAAGCACTTTCCTCGTTGTCCTTCTGCTCTTTTTGTCCTTACGATTCTTGCGCTTGAACTGCTTTGCCTTGAAGCCAACGTCAGGATCCTTCTTGATATCATCGTTAAGGCGGCTGTCGTCGTATCGGCATCTTGGATAGGAGACGGGGTCCTGCTAGCCGAGGGTGAACGTAGGGCAAGAAGGTGGACATCGTCGAGGTCGGGATTGTACACGGCAGTTTACCCAGCTTCAGGCTCCACGGCGGTGGCGGAGCCCTACGTGCTGCTATAATTCACTATGAGGCAAATAGCCGAGATACAGGTTACAATGAGTATGGGATTGTATGAAAGTATGCCCTAAAGGCTTCCCGTGGTCCGGCTTATATAGGCGGCCGGACCTAGGGTTACAAGGAGATTACATATCCGGCAAGTATACAGAGTCCTAAACCTAGCCGGCAAGTCTGCCGCCTTCCGTCTTGGTCTTGGTGGCTTCGTGGGCTTCGGTCTTGGGCCTCCTCCTTGCCGGCATCCGCCTTCCTTGGTCGTCAGCTATCTGGGCCGCACGGCAGGCAAAGTCTTTACCACCACTACGGGCCACCCGGACTAGCCGGATTGATCCATGCTGGGATACCCCTAGTAGGTATATCCCCAACATTAGCCCCTGGAAGGGTTCGAGTTCTTCAGACGCCGTATTCTTTTGTCAGCAACGTCCGTCTTGTCTTGTAGGCGGCTGAAGAGCTTGAAGCATTCCAAAGTTGAAGTAAGCGGCGATCCGCCTAAAGTAGTCGGATGGTCTGCCGCCAACATGGGAAAGACGGCCTGACCATTGTCAGGAATCTTCCCGGCACCAGTCTTGTCATTTGACTGGTCCTATCAAATGTTGACGGATGATGTCATGCAGTCCACAACAGTTTGGACTTGGGCATTTGTCATGATTATTTCTCCACTATGCACAAGAATCGGGGAGAGGGCCGCAAACACCGTTGCCACGACGTGCAAATCGTGCGCACGTGGCGAAAATCGTGTGTCCCCCCAATCTCGCGCACGAATCTTGGCGCGTGGAGTTAAATACCCAAAGGGCACGCCGAGGTTGGTCTTCTTCCGCAGTCGCACCCACCGTGACCTCTTCATCTTCCCGTACTCTCCTCCTACCCATACTCAACTCCGGCGAGCACGAGCAGAGCCTCCACGGCAAATGGTGAGCACTCATCAAGATTCGGCGGCGGCGGCGCTGGTTGCGGCCTCGGCGACCACGACTGGATCTAGATCTGCGCCAGCGGCAGCGGCGGTTCCCGCGAGCACGCCGGTGACCTCTCCTGTCGCCACCGTGGCCGCGGGTGAGATTTCCTCTTCTTCCCCAACTCCGGCAGCACCTGCAGCATCTACTCCGACCTTCCCGCTCCCATCCCTAGCGGCGACCAGCACTGAGGTCACGGCTGAGGCAGAAGCTGCCGCCGACGATGACGCCGAGGATGAAGAGGAGATAGGGGACCTTGGCTCCAGGTACTGGCTGCCGTCAGTTGTGACGTCATCTTATCTGAAGGAGCTGGAGGAAAGCGGCTACATACCGCCCAAGACGGAATGCTCCTGGAGGGTTCCAGGCGACGAGGCTGTCCCTGACCCGGAAGACGGCGAGCGCGTCATGTTGGCATCGCATTGTCTCTGCGGTATGTCTTTGCCGCTTTCCGCCTTCTTTCTGGCGGTGCTTAGTTTCTACGGACTGCAACCGCACAACATAGCGCCCAACAGTATTCTAGTGCTAGCCGGCTTCCAGGCTTTGTGCGAAGGGTACTTAGGTATAGCTGCGTCCATAGAGCTATTCAAGTACTGCTTCCTATGTCACCGGCAAACCATACCAGGCGGCCATCTGGCAACTTGCGGCAGCGTCACCTTCAATTGCCGCCAACCCGACTGGTACCCAAAGATCCCATACATCGAGTCGGTGAAGCACTGGACCAGCACATTTTTCTACTGCAAGGACATCCCAACACCCGGCACAACACAGGGGATGCCTGTTTTTGTCAACGGTCCGCCAACCCACAAGGCCTGTTGGACGGCAAAGGTGCCGCTTAGCAGCTTGTCGGCTGAGCTTCGAATTGCCGTCAGGCGGATCGAGTTCTTGACAAAGACGATGAAGGCTCCGCAACTTGACGGAGTTGACACCGTCATCTGCTGGGTGTCGAGGAAGATAATGCCACTCCGCCATCGCCCACTGAAGATGTGCGAGTACAAGGCGGATGACGCCGGCAACAGCACCCTCGACCAAGATGCACTAGAGTACCGGCTCAGAGAGCTTGTGAAGCCTCTGTCGGTGAAGGCGGCGGAAGGCGTCGCCATGTTCACCCATGATAACCCAGCCCCAGTGGTAAGCCAGATCTACTTTGTCATTTCCTTGACATCTTTGCCACTGGGTACTGAACTAACGTTGCCTTTTTTTCCTTTTCAGCTGCAAACCTTGGGGGAGGAAGACTTGGCTCCTAACTGGTATGACACCGGTGCCAGCAAGTCGAAGAAGCGCAAAGCTGGCAACTCCACCAAGGATTTGGAGAAGAGGAAGAAAGCGGCTACCTTTGCCGAGGCAGAGGACGAGACCTTGGGGGAAAATGTCCCTTTCAATGGTAGGCAAGCTTTTGCTTTCCCTGACTTCGCCATTTTGATATAAGTTTACTAACGAACTTGCACTTTTCTGCTTACAGGGGCAAGCCTGCCATGCCCAAGCTCCGCTCCAACTTGAAGATTTCTGCCGGTAGGGGCAAGCCACCACGTCTTCTCCAGCCACTGCGCCAGCAACGCCTACAGTTGGCGTTCCCGTGGTTGTATGCCAGGGAACGTACACATCTGCTGGTACGCAGAGGCGGCTTCGGAGAAGATGGCGGGAAAAGATCGTTGCCGGACCCACTACTTCCAAGACGGCTGAAGCTTCGGCTAATGATGCCGCTCGATTTATTGCCATGAAGCAGAGATGGATGACAGATGGCGGCTGGCCATGGCGGATCGTCCTCCAACCCAGCTCCAATCTGGCAAAGGGTTACAAGACCCCGGCAAACGCTAAGGACCATGCGCGAAGGTACCCGCAAATGGTACTCGCACATGGATGATCTCCACGAGACCCTGCACGGTCAACTTGAGGTAATTACCCTATAGTCGCAGCCCCCGAGCACTTTGGCGGCTAAAAATTTTAGCCGGCAAGTGGTCTCGTTGACTATATAGTGCTAACTCAACGTTGTTTCGTGCATGCAGGCCGTTCTTGCTTCCAATCTTGAGCTGTTCGTGCTCAAGAGAAGAAAAACAAAGAATCAGCAACTGCAGCAGGACGTGGAGATGAAACGCCCAGATTGCGAGCTTGGAAGAGGCTCGCAAAAAGGATGAAGGTGACAAAGTTTTCTTTGCCTTCTTTTCGTCCGACTTCTTTTTGCTTTTCCGACAAGTATTTTAGTCGTCTCTTTATTTGTAGAATTACTAAACACTGCGCAAGATATTCTCAAGAACTCCACTGACATGCAAGCTTTGATGAACGAAGCTGCAGATCTTGCTGATTGGTGGCAAAGCTGAAGGCGGATCACGCCAAGGAGCTGGAGAGCGGGAGCTGGCCCATGCCGCCGAGGTTAGCAAGTTGACGGGACAACTTGAAGCCATGAGCAACAACCTCGACCAGGTGAACAAGAATGCCAAAGCGCAGCAGGAACAACTGTCACAGGCAGTCCAGCTAGCTCAGGAAACACTTGAGAACCATCTGGACGAGGTCAACGCCATCCACGAGCATGTCTTGGGTATGTCTCTAACCCTTCATCCTTCTTTGATACTTTGAACTCTTGAAATTTCAAGCTGCAGTGTGTAACTGTTTGTTTGTGCAGTGCCGGCTAATGGGTGATGACATGGCTACGACGCCGCGCCTTGCCCGAATCTTGAAAGTTGGCGAAATCGTCAACCAGATTGTCGGTGCAGGCAAAGCGTTTGCCGCCAAGTTCTACCCTGGCGAGGACGGCGATCCCGTCAACTTCGATGCCTGCCGGACTGCTGGAGAAGGCGGCAACCGAACATGACGGCACGCTACGATCAGCAGCACGAGGCGCGCCAAGTTGGCATTGGCGATGACGGCGGCGTGGTATCCGGAGGCTGATATTCATCAAGTCACCGAGTACTTCCCCACCGAAGACGAAAACAACCAAGCCATCGTGATGCAGGACGTGCTGCGGTCTGTTCGAGGCTATGCGACCCGGGTTGCCAACATGGTTGACATCCGCAAGTTCTACAAGGAACACCCGGATCCACATGTTGCCATAGCCGATCCCTCCTTGGCGGATCCTGAAGCTGCCGTAGGCGGAGAAGGCGAAGCCGGAGCTGACGAGCGCAGCCCCCAGGATGGCGGAGCCAGCCCCAAGAATGCCGGCGTCAGCCCCCAGGATCTCTCACCACCTCCACCAAGGCGGCAACTCCTTGACTGTCCTCCTGCAATGGCAGCACAAAACACTGCGTTAATCTGTTAACGCAAAAAACTTATATTTTGGGTTTGTAAATATTCTGGGCCAACTTTTATGCTACACTTGGCGGTAGGCTTATTTAAGTGGCCCGCCTTAATATGTATCTCGTTTGCATGTTTAGCTTTTTCATATGTTGGCGGAACCTCATCTTAGTTACTTTAGCTGAGCCAACCAGGTGCAATACCAACTAATTTAGACTCAGAGACCAAAGCCAGCATGTTGGTGCCAACGACATACTACTAGGCGACCCACACACAAACAGACAGATAGCATATTAGGCGGTGCAAAGATTGTTTGCTTTTTTAGCCGGCAGACGGCAAATGTCAAAAAGTTTGAACCTTAGCACGGAGCAAAAAATTTTGTTGGTAACTTTTATGACAACAGATATATGATTGCGAGAAAAGACAAAAGATGGCATGATCCCAAAACTGAATGAGCAAACCACAGACTTTTATTTCATAATCATATAGTACTTATTACAATGTGGAAATTGCTAAGTGTAAAAAGGACGTAGCTGCTCAATGTTCCAGGTCGCTTGGTTTCTTCGTACTTGTCGTCAACCTTCCTTTGCGCTTGCGACCTCGCTTCTTCTTGTATCCGTCTCGGCGTCTACCAAGTAATAAGAACCATTGAGCAACACCTTACTGACCACAAAAGGTCCTTCCCAAGGCGGGGATAACTTATGCAAGCCTTTCCTGTCTTGGATTAGGCGGAGGACCAGGTCACCAACTCTAAAACTTCGTTGCCGTACTCTTCTGCTGTGATAACGCCTCAAACTTTGCTGATAGATGGCGGATCGTGCGAGAGCAACGTCTCGTTCTTCATCAAGTAGGTCAAGGCCATCCTGTCTTGCATCTTCTGCGTCTTCCTGGACGTAGGCTTGAATTCTGGGAGAATCATACATCATGTCGGTCGGCAACACTGCTTCTGCGCCATAGACTAAGAAGAAAGGAGTAAACTTGGTTGATCTGTTTGGAGTTGTGCGTAAACTCCA
Organism: Poa pratensis; assembly: GCA_947311845.1. NCBI lineage: Eukaryota > Viridiplantae > Streptophyta > Magnoliopsida > Poales > Poaceae > Poa > Poa pratensis. The sequence goes on along the minus strand of CAMZMU010000090.1, from coordinate 19,963,524 downwards.
AAGGACAGATTGCAATTCATCCACCCAAGCCCCAGCCGCTCTGTGCAATGGTACTTCGAGACGTGGTTTGATGCCTTGTAGGACTAAACCATTTGTACGCTCTACTTGACCGTTTGCCTGCGGATGTGCTACTGAGGCAAGATCTAGGCGGATACCATGCTTATAACAGTATTCCTCAACTTCGCCTTGCGACAAGTTAGTGCCGTTATCGGTGATAATGCTATGAGGCACCCCGAACCGAGAGATTATTCCCCACAGAAAATTTGCGGCTGTGGCACCGTCTAGCTTTTTGATAGGCTTAGCTTCAACCCACTTGGTGAACTTGTCTACAGCCACAAGTAAATGTGTGTAGCCACCAGGCGCCGTTTTAAACGGACCAACCATGTCCAAGCCCCAGACTGCGAAAGGCCATGTGATGGGTATTGTTTTAAGCTCCTGAGCCGGCATGTGTGATTGTCTGGCATAAAGTTGGCAGCCCCTGCATCTTTTGACGATGTCCTCTGCATCTTGCTTGGCTGTCAACCAGTAGAAACCTTGTCGGAAGGCTTTTGAAACAAGGGCGCGTGAGGAAGCGTGATGTCCACACACGCCAGCATGTATCTCATCCAACAGTTCTCTGCCTTCTTCGGGCGAAATGCAACGTTGGTAAACACCAGTGGTGCTACGCTTGTACAATTCGCCTTTGATTATTGTGAATGCCTTGGCTCTTCTTATGATTTGCCTTTTCAAAACCTCATCGTCCGGCAACTCCTGATTGATCAGGAAGTCCAAATATGGCGTCGTCCAATCCGGCTTTACCAGTAGACGGCATAGCTAGCATCTTCAACTGGTTCTGCCGATTCTGGGTCAAGGAGGTCTGCTCCTTTTATTGACGGCTTGTGTAGGTGTTCCAGGAAAACATCTTTTGGTACCTTTTTGCGTTCAGACCCCATTCTGGCAAGTGTATCTGCCGCCTCATTTTGAGCTCTTGGGATGTGGCGGACCTCGTAGCCTAGGAAACATTGGCGAATTCGTCAACGGTAGCTCGATATGCCGCCATTGTCTCGCTCTTTGTGTCCCAAGTACCACGTATCTGTTGCGCCACCAAGTCTGAATCTCCGTAGCAGAGGACACGCTGGACGCCAAGTTCCTTGGCAATGTGTAACCATGAAGGAGAGCTTCGTATTCAGCAACATTATTAGTTGCCTTGAAGTGAATTTGTAACACATAACTAAGCTTGTCTCCTTGAGGGTTTCTTAAAACAATGCCAGCCCCCGAGCCCTGAAGCATTTTTGATCCATCAAAGTGCATGATCCAATATGCATCTTCAGGGAGAGGTACTTCGTCCATGGCCTCCGTCCAATCTGCTACAAAGTCTGCTAAGGCTTGAGATTTAATGGCCGTTCTGGGTTTATACGATGTCGAAGGCGGCAAGTTCGATGCCCCATTTGGCAACGCGGCCTGTGCATCTGTATTATTGATGATATCCCCCAGAGGTGCCTTGCTCACAACCGTTATTGAATGCTCCTGGAAATAGTGCCTTAACTTTCTGGCGGCGTAGAAAACACCGTAGACCAGCTTCTGGTAATGCGGATAACGCTGTTTTGAGGCGGAAAATACTTCACTGATGAAGTAAACCGGACGTTGTTCCGGCAAGTCTGAATTTTCCGTCTTGCGTTCCACAACCAGGACCACGCTAACAACCAAGTTAGTTGCCGCGATGTAAAGCAGCATTGGTTCCTGCGAACGAGGAGCTGCCAAATTGGAGCAGACGTTAACGCGTCCTTGAGTTGCTGCAAGGCGGCGTCTGCTTCGTCTGTCCACTCAAAGTTGTCGGATTTCTTCAGAAGCCGGTAGAGAGGCAGTGCCTTCTCACCAAGACGGCTAATGAAACGACTGACGGCAGCCGCCGAGCCGGCAAGTCGCTGCACGTCCTTCAGGTCCTTGGGCCTGGATATGTTGAGGATCGCTTTGATTTTTTCTGGATTTACTCTATTCCTCGTTCGGAAACGATAAAGCCAAGCAATTTGCCGGCAGGAACCCCGAAGACGCATTTTTTCGGGTTGAGCTTCATCCTATATACCCGGAGGCTATCAAAGGTTTCTCTCAAATCGTCAAGCAAATCTGCCTTCTTTCTTGACATGACGGCAATGTCGTCAACATAGACGTGAACATTGCGGCCAATTTGCTCGTGAAGGCATCTTTGCATACACCGCTGATACGTTGCGCCGGCATTTTTTAGACCGAAGGGCATCGTGATGTAGCAGAAGGTCCCGTAGGGCGTAGTGAACGCTGTTTTGATTTGGTCGGATTCTCGCATTTTGATTTGGTGGTACCCGGAGTACGCATCCAAAAAGCACAGCAGCTCGGAGCCGGCTGTGGAGTCTATGACCTGATCTATACGAGGCAAAGCAAAGTGGTCCTTAGGACAGCACTTGTTCAAACCGGTATAATCAATGCACATTCTCATTTCCTTATTAGGTTTTGGAACCATTACAGGATTTGCCAACCAATCAGTGTGTACTACCTCCCTAATGAACTTGGCTTCTTGCAACTTGATGATCTCCTTCCCTATTGCTGTCCGCTTCTTCTCACCGTAGCGCCTTATTCCTTGCTTCACTGGTTTGGCTCCTTCGTAGACGTTAAGAGAGTGCTCGGCAAGTTCCCTCGGGACACCTGGCATGTCGGCTGACGACCATGCAAAGATGTCCTGATTCTCACGGAGGAACCTGACGAGCGCGCTTTCCTATTTGTCGTCCAGCCTGCCCCTATGGTGACTTGCTTGGAGCTGTCACCTGGGACCAGATCCGCCTTCTTTGTGTCTTCGGACGCCTTGAAAGTGTTCTTTTGCTCAGCGGTCTTTACATCCTCCGGCAGCTGCGACGTATCAAGCTCTTTTTCAACATGGCTAATTCCTCTGCATGGAGGACTGCCTCAGCGAAGGCGGCGTTGCCACGCTCGCACTCCTTTGCTTTCTTGAAGTTGCCACTGACGGTGATTGTACCGTTGGGTCCCGGCATCTTCAGCTTGCTGTAGATGTAACACGGCCGAGCCATGAACTTGGCGAAAGCTGGCCGTCCAAAGATGGCGTGGTAGGCACTTTGAAGGGGACTACTTCGAACCTGAGATACTCCGAGCGGTAGTTTGTCTCAGGTCCGAAAGTAACCTCCAATTTGATGCTTCCCATTGACTTGGCTTGCTTTCCCGGAACGATGCCATGAAACTTGACTTTGCTGTAGTCAAGCTGGCTTTCCGACAAGTTCATGCGCTTCAGGTGTCCGCGTAGATGATGTTGAGGCTGCTGCCGCCATCCATCAACACCTTGGTGAGTCTGAAGTTATCGACAATTGGGTCGACGACAAGGGCGTATTTGCCGGGGTGAGGTACGTGATCTGGGTGATCATCTCTATCCCAAGTTATTGGCTCCTCGACCAGTCTAGATACTGGGGAACGTCTGGTACTGTGGCGTTTAGCTCGCGCATCTCCGCCTTTTCTTCCTTTGCCGAAGGAGTGCCAGAAGCACACCAATTGGCCATGTACCTTGGGTATTTCTTTTCTTTGCGCACCAGCTTGGGTTCCTCATCCTCGGACATGGAAATGCCCCATCATCGTCTTCCTTCTTTGTCTTCTCAGCCTTTTTGCTCTTTTTTGACTTCCAGCCAACCTCGGGGTCCTTCTTGAAGTCCTCCATGAACCGGCATTCCCCTAATGTGTGGTTAACTTTGCCTAAGGACGCGTGGATTGGGCAGGGCAAGGCTTTTGCCTGATCGTATGTCAGGCGTTGCTTGCTGGAGCCGCCATCTTTACCCTTTCCTTTCCACTTGCGGTTGCCGCCTTTGCCTTCGAAGGCGGCGGCGACCTCGTTTGACGGTCCGGCTTTGTCATCCTGGGGAGCCTTGCGTTTGTGACTTGCTCGCCTGCTTGGCGCCATGTCATGTGCGCCATCTCCATCGCGTGCATCATCATCCGCCTGTGCGTACATGGCTGCTACTTCGAGCATGACTCCGAGATCCTTGACTTGCATGCGTACGAGCTTATGTCTGAGACTTGAGCCCTTCAGGAGGCCTGTGGTGAAGGCATGGATTGCTTGATTGTCGTCTACGTTCTCGCAGCTTGCCTTTGTTGAATCCACCTTGCCAAGAAGCTTGTAGCTGTTTCATGGCTTTTGCACGCAACGAACCAAATCTGTGTATGTATTGGGTCGCTTGTACGTGCCTTGGAAGTGCTGCGTGAACACCTTTTCCATGTCATGCCAACTATGAATGCTTTTCTCCGGCAAGTTTTCGATCCAGCTTCGGGCTGTCCCCTCTAGCATGAGGGGAAGGAAGCGTGCGGCGACGAGGCCATTGCCTCCGGCAATTTCAACTGCCAGCGCGTAGTCCGACAACCATGAGTTTGGCTTGTCCGCTCCATTGTACCTTTGATGAGTTTTTGACACTGATGTCATGTCTCTGGGTACTTGGACGTTGCGGATGGCTGGGCCAAAGCACTCAGGTCCTAGGTAGGCATCCTGCTTTCCAGCCTTGATGTCATTGAGACGATGTCGTGCGTCTTGCGGACTGAGCTGTTTGCCGGATCTGTCGGCGTTAGGCTCGTCCTGCGCTGCCCGGCTGTGCCTAGGCTCGTTGTTGTGTCCCCGGCTTCCGCCTTCGTGCCTGGGCACTGGTGGTGGGGACTGTGTGGTCCCTGCTTCTTCTTGGCGGCGGGGCGTTGTCGCGATTGCCGCCACTCCTTGGCGGCTGCTTGCTGCCCCTGCTTCCGCCTTCATCCCGCCTAGGCGGAGGGGTGAGGCCTTGCGCCTGTTGCCGGTTCTGGACGCCTCGTCACGCTGCCTTTTGGGAGGTGGTGACTTGCGTGGGTCCTTGTCCTTTCCCTTTTCCGTGGCTACTGGAGCCGGACGGATCTTGGGTTGCCACCGGCCGCAGCTTTGCAAGCGTTGGATTTGATTCCAACTTTCCTCCCTTGCGTCCGCCATGTCGGCGCGAGAATCAGCACGGGCCTGCTGCTCTAGAGCTTTGTGAGCAAGGATCGATGCGTAGTAAATCTTCTCGTCCTTGTCATAGTCATCATTGTTGAGGATGTCTAAGGCGGCTGCAGTGTTGAGGACAGGGGTGGCGAGGATGATGTCCCCGTTCTTGTCCTTACGCTGCGGCGCTGTAGCCCACTCGAAACCAAGCTTTTGGGCAGGGGATTTGAAGTTGTCAGGATCCCTGCCTTTCTTGCTTTTCTTCTCGCCACAGGTCCTGCCGGCTTGGGCAATGGAGTGGTGGTGAAAAGATTGCGCTTGGGGTCTAACTTGGCGGTTATCTTGGCGTTTTCCTCCTTGGCTTCGTCGAGGAGGCTCTGGACCTCTGCTTGCTTGCTTTTGAGGTACTCAGTTTGCTCCACCAAGGTGTTTCGAAGTTTCTCCAAATCAGCCGGGTTGGTTTTGTCGGTCACCGGCGTGTGCAGAACTTCCGCCAGGGCCGCCATGTTCCCTATCTTGCTGGGCTCGCCTTCTCTAGAACCTCTTCTTTGGAGCCCCAGGAGGCTCTGGAAACTGTGGATCGGTTGCCGGGGTCCCCAGGTTGGCGGCGTCAGTTGCCGCCGCCTGTCTGAGGCTGCACCGGTGACATCCGCCACAAAAACCTGCTGCATGTTGACGGAGGAGCCCGTAGCCGCCTCAGAAGGCGGAGGATCAGGTGTAAAAACACTGCTTGACCCGTTGCTCAAACATGCTGGCAGAATCTTCTTCGGAGTCAGAATCTACGTTGACGTGAACGGTAGATCTGGATCCGGCATCCGACATCGCATCATCCTGGAGCGCAGGAAGAATAGATTCGGGATCTTGACTGTTGGGCTGGGAGTCGGATCCCAGTCCCGTCATGCCGACAAAGTGTAGATCTGAATCTGCGGACTCCTCAGGAGGCAAACTCAGATCCGTCTTGATTGTAGGGCGGGTGGGATGGCGAATAAATTCGCGGCAACCCATACGCCTCAGAAGTGTAGCCGATGAATACATCGACGCCGCCAAACGGCACAACTCCGCATCCGACAATGTAGTCGTCTGCGGGGATGTAGGACTCGTCGCAGCTGATGTAGTGGTTGTCGCCGTAGCGAACAGCGCGGCCGACGGCGATTGTTTCGCCGATGCCGCCTAGGGTTCCCGCCTGGAACGTGACGCCTGACGCCTTAGGCCCCACGGTGGGCGCCAACTGTCGTCGTATCGGCATCTTGGATAGGAGACGGGGTCCTGCTAGCCGAGGGTGAACGTAGGGCAAGAAGGTGGACGTCGTCGAGGTCGGGATTGTACACGGCAGTTTACCCAGCTTCAGGCTCCACGGCGGTGGCGGAGCCCTACGTGCTGCTATAATCACTATAAGGCAAATAGCCGTGATACAGGTTACAATGAGTTGGATTGTATGAGAGTATGAGTATGCCCTAAAGGCGTCCCGAGGTCCAGCTTATATAGGCGGCTGGACCTAGGGTTACAAGGTGATTACGTATCCGGCAAGTATACAGAGTCCTAAACCTAGCCGGCAAGTCTGCCGCCTTCCGTCTTGGTCTTGGTGGCTTCGTGGGCTTCAGTCTTGGGCCTCCTCCTTGCCGGCATCCGCCTTCCTTGGTCGTCAGCTATCTGGGCCGCCCGGCAGGCAAAGCCTTTACCACCACTGTGGGCCACCCGGGACTAGCCGGATTGATCCATGCTGGTGATACCCCTAGTAGGTATATCCCCAACAGCGGCACTGCCTGTTGGTATGGGTGCATTTGCCAAGCTTGCTATGATGGGCACAAGGTTCATCTTTGATGTCGTCATAGGTGATTTTAATGGCTCTTGGCCCCTGACTGTCATCGCCTTTCTTCTGCCATCTGCTAGCCCCGCTCTGGCCACCCTTCTTATTGGCAAAGGCTACCTCCTTTGATGGTCCTGGCGCATCGTTGGCTTCCTTCTTTTTCCGGCTTTGATTGTTGTTTCGTTTTTCCGGGTTAACAGCTATATCCATGCGCAGATCGCCATCGTCAGCTCGAGCGTCGTCTTCTGCTGCAGCGTAATTGTTCGCGCTGTCTAAGAGCTCGCCGAGGTGTTTGATGTTTTGGCTGGCTAACATGTATCTCATCATGTTGTCCTTCTTCAGGCTGTTCATAAAAGCGTGTATGGCCTGGATCTCAGAAACGTCTTCAGATGCATTCTTTGTCTCTCTCCATCGAGCTATGAAAGCTCTGCTTGACTCCCCATCCACTTGAGCGCACTTTAGCAGATCTGAGTAAACCTTTGGACGTTTGTATGTGCATGAGAAGTGTTGCATGAATGTTTTCTGCATGTCTTGCCAATTGTGAATACTCTTTTCTGGCAAAGTGTCGATCCATAACCGGGCCGTTCCCTCCAACATGAGTGGAAGAAAACGTATAGCTGCGTTGTAATCACCGTCATTAATACCAACGGCGTGGATATAATCAGGCAGCCATATGTCCGGTTTGTCAATGCCATTGTACTTGTTCACAATTTTCTTGACGTTGCCTAGCGAGGATGGGACTTGCGCCTTGCGAATCGCCGGTCCAAAGCACACAGGGCCAAGTAAGACTCCTCTCTGGCTGCTTTAATCTCATCGATACGAATGCGGGCGTCTGAGATACGAGTGTTTTCCCTGGCTGACCCCTTGTTGGATTGGCTACGCCGTGGCTCCTCCTGACGGCTTTGGCGATGAGGGGAGCGGGAGTGAGATCGCCTTTGAGGCGGATCTCTGTTGCCCCCTGTTTCCTTCGTCTCTTGCCCGTGCTGCGGGCGGAGGTGGCATGTTAAGCCGGTCGCTCCCACGCCGTGCGTCCTTCCCCTTGTCTTGATCTCTTTCACGGCGAGGCGGATCATTCTTCTTATGGCGTGTGTTATCCTTTGGCTGGTGGTCGTCCTTACCTTTGTCACTATGGTGGTTGGACCCCATCTTTGACTCATCCCTGTGCTTGTCAGGAATTTTGTCCTTCTTGGGTTACTTACCCTTATTGCCATGGCTACTGGAACCAGCTGGTTCCTCTGGATCTCCACCGCCGGCACCGGCCATCTTGCAAAGACGCGTGTCGTCCGCCAGCTTTGAGTTTGAGTCCGCCTTAGCCTGCTGCTCTACCGCCTTTTCGATGAGCATCTTAGAATAATGGTGGCGCTCTTCAATTGGGACTGTTTCGTCTCCCATGATTTCCCTGGCCGCCTCTATATTTTTGGCCGGGGTGGAGAAGAATATGACTACATTAGGGTTAACTCTGAAAGGGTATTTCTGCCAAGGCTTTAAAGACTTTTGGGCAGAAGGCTTCTCGAAGTTTCCCTGCAGATCCCGGTGCAGAAGCGGGTCACGTATGCTTCGTACTTTGCGGAATTTCTCAACATCGTGCTCACGCTGATACTCTTCCTCTTCTAGAGCCTTTCCAACTAGGATTAGCTCTTTTTCCTTGTTAAGGAGGGACAATTTATACTTGATGTTGACCTCAGTCTCGGCTAGGAGCGCTTTCCGTCTTTCCTCAAGTTCAGCCGCGGTTGGATTTGGCCCCAAAGGTGTTTTGAGAAGCTCCAACGTGCGCATGCGTAGCCGGGGAAGGCCCTTTGGGGTCCAATACGTCCTCTTGCTTTTCTGCCTTGTCACCAATGTATTTGATGCTAGAGGAAACTTCAGCGTCATCTAGCTTAGCCGCGACAGCGCCATCCTTCACAGGTGTCTGTGCCGGGAAAGTCATTAAGACTTCGTTTGGTTCAGATGGGCCGTAGCCACGTGCGGTAACCTGTGCTGCAAAGTCTTCCTCCTTATTTTCATCGAGATCTGAATCTTCCGCCATTGGAGCGGTGAAATCAGATCCGGCTTCCGAGTCTGCTCCTGTCTGTAAGGCAGGTAATATCGACTCAGGGTCAGATTCGACCGCTTAGGGCCAGATGTGTCAATGACACCAACAAAGCGAGAGGCGGGCTCCATAAGCTCACAAGAGCTGGAGTCAGAATCGCTTTGGGTATCAGAGTCACTAAGATCGCGATAGACAAAGGCCTGATCCAATCTGTATTGTTGGTCGACTGCATAATCGATGGGGTGTGGGTGGGCCAAAAGGCAGCGAATCCCCTGGGGAATCCATATGCTTCAGTCGTAAAACCCATGAAGACGTTGATGGTGCCGAAGGGGACGACGAAGCCTGATATGAGTGCGTCGTTTGCAGGGAGGTAGGATCCGTCGTCTTCGATGCACCCGAAGTTGTTGATGATGCGGTCGTGACCAACTGCCACAGATTTGCCGATCTCGCCCAATGCTCCCACCTGAAACAAAACTCCCGACACCTTTGGCCCCACGGTGGGCGCCAACTGTCGAGGTATTGGTAACGCGGAACTACTATATGGATTCATACGTACCGTAGAGGTGGTGGGGAAGAACGTAGAGGGTTCCAGTGACGGGATTGCACACACGGTCTTACCCAGCTTCAGATCTCACGACGGTGGCGAGATCCTACGTGCTGCTATAATTCACTCAAGGCGAATATGTGTACAGATTACAATGAGGTTGTATGCGTTGACCCTAAGAGTGCTGGAAGGCTGGCTTATAAAGGCGCCAAGCCTTCCCCTACAAGGAAAGGCTTAACCGACGTAGATCATGAGTCCTAGACTAACACGGCAACAAACCCTAACTTGCTCCCTAAGGCGAACGTAGTCTGGCCTTCGTCTTGGACTTCCCTAAGCCAGCCCAGGGCTTATTCTTGCGCCTAAGCCCATGAGGCCTTCTCCATTAAGCCTCCGGCTTTATCTGATGGGCCTCCTTGGTGGGCCAGGTTTTATCTACCGTGGAAGGCATACCCGTTCGGCATAACCTCCACATAACATGTTAATCTCGAAAATACTAGACATATTAATTAACATGAACAACAGCAAGACATCTACGAACACAGCCATCGGAACATGACGAACGTACCGAACAGTTGTAGATGAAGTAGTCGTTCGAGCAGCGACATCCTTGAGCGGCGACGGTAGCAGCTCGAAGGAGACGACGTTGGAGACGAGTCGCCCGCGGACCCGGAGATCGTCCAGGAAGTCGAGCCGTGATGAAGAACTTCAAAGCAGTCACGTGGGGCGCTTCCCAAAAACCTTATTCGCCCTCTCCCATACAGGATCACAAGGACAAGTGGTTCCGGAGACCTGCTGTCCCGTTCGCCGGTGCACGCCGGCGCACGGGATGGAGTAGACTACGGTGGCGGCGGAAGGCACGAGATTGGCAAAACCTAGATTGGTTCGGATGTACAGCGCACGCAGTGCACGACTTTATATAGTGCGGTTCAGGAAAACCCTAACGGGTACACCGTGGGCCAGGTCCACGTCGCGCACGTTTTGGGTCGGTTACTGTAGCCATGATCCGGGAGCGACCCGAACCGACTAACTGTGACGCGTCCGTCCAAACCGTTTTTCCAGTACTACAAAAATAAAGCTCGGCGAGATTCCCGCAACCCGCGGCGCGTCGTGACGAGATGGGCGGTGCGGTGCGGTGCGGTGCGTGCGTGCGAGCGGTGGCGGAGGAGGAGGAGGAGCGCGTGAGAGAGCTCTTGTTCTCACAAGCTTACCAAGTAGCACAACACTCCATTATATAAGGTGGTGTAACTCTCCTCCAACTAGAAATGTGGGACTAAACTTTAGCACCCACTCCACTCCCATGTGTGCTGCCATAAATGTGGGCTTTTGAGATTTCTGAAATTGCTATTGGGCTGCCCACTAATGGGCCCAATTCTAACAATCCCCCACCAGATCTCAAATCCCCATTTAGAGATATTTGCCAATCCTCGTTTTTTGTTACATCCACCAGCAACTTGAACAATGGATGAACCTTGAATTGCAAGTTTGGTGCCAATAGAGTTCACTCAAAGTCATAACCAGTACCTGACTGCCAGTAGCCTACCCCACGGGTGGAGCATATGCGTCATACTCCCTGGTCTCTTCATGAGCTTACTAGAGATCACCCAAATCTCATAGACTGTGACGTTTAACAGTCGAACTCATATAGGTGTGTTCTTTCAAGGTCGCTCTGTAGGATAGCACCTTTGCTACGAATAGCCAACATAAACACATTAAGGCATATTGCCAACCTGCCTTACAGAATGTGAGAGTTATGCATCTTCCCATGGAGAGGGTTATAAAATAACTCTCCTCTGTTAAACCACTAGCTTGTTCTTCCCAGGTCCTAATTCATGGGATCTCTGATCACATAGGTTGGGTTATCAATATGGTGTAACGCTCACGGGTCTCAACCCCATCTCCGTCGATGCACTATCTATCACATTACGTGATAGTCCCTTCGTAAAGGGATCTGCCTGGTTTTTGTCTGTTTGAATATAACTAACAGTTATTACTCCAGAGTTTCTCATTTTCCTGACAGACTTCAAGCGTCTTTTGACGTGTCTTGATGACTTCGCGTTATCCTTAGCACTGTTCACTTTCATGATAACCTTTTTGGTTGTCACCGTTCATAAGGATGGCCGATAATGGTTTCTCAACCACCGGCAAGTCCATCAAGAGCTCACGCAGTCATTCTGCCTCAACAGAAGCTGTATCTAAAGCAGTAAGTTCTGCTTCCATGGTTGACCTTCTCAAAATGGTCTGTTTGCAAGACCTTCATGACACTGCGCCACCTCCAAGAATAAATGCATATCCACTTGTGGCGTAGAGCTCATCAACATCTGAGATCCAGTTCGCATCACAGTATCCCTCAAGCACCGGAGGGTGCCCTGAATAGTGAATCCCATAACTCATTGTACCGTTCAGATAGTGCATGACCCTTTCAAGTGCATGCCAATGATCAATACCCGGGTAGACATGAACCTGCTAAACTTGCTCACAGCAAAAGAGATATCAGGTCTCGTCGCGCTCGCAAGGTACATGAGTGAACCGATCACTTGAGAATATCTTAATTGATCTCTCATTTCCTTTTTGTTCTTTCTGAGTGTCACACTGGGATCATAGGGTGTTGGAGAAGGCTTGTTGTCTATATAGCCAAAGCGGCTCAAGACCTTCTCAACATAGTGTGATTGCGTTAACGTAATCCCACTCTCATCCCTAATCAGCTTAATGTTCAGTATCACATCAGGTTGTCCCAAATCTTTCATATCAAAGCTCTTTGACAGGAAAGACTTGACCTCATTTATCACTATCATGCTTGTACCGAAAATAAGTATGTCATCAACATACAAGCATAATATAACACTATCGCCCCCACCATGGCGATAATACATACACCTGTCAGCCTCATTAATGGCAAAGCCTGCAGACGTAAGAGTGTTGTCAAACTTCTCATGCCATTGCTTAGGTGCTGGTTTCAGCCCATACAAAGATTTTAACAATTTGCACACCTTTCTCTCTTCACCTTTTACTACAAACCCATCAGGCTGATCCATATAGATTTCCTCTTCCAACTCTCCGTTAAGGAAAGCTGTCTTTACGTCCATTTGATGAACGATAATACCATAGGAGGCAGCCAGGGAAAGTAGTACTTGAATGGTGGTGAGTCTAGCAACAGGTGAATAGGTGTCAAAGTAATCTTCGCCTTCGCGCTGGGTGTAGCCCTTGGCTACAAGCCGTGCCTTGTACTTCTCATTAGTACCATCAGGTCTTAGCTTCTTCTTGAACACCCACTTACAACCCACAGGTTTACAGTCGTAGGGTCGTTCAGATAATTCCCAAGTTCCATTAGAAAGAATCGAGTCCATCTCATTATGGACAGCTTCTTTCCAGTCATCAGCATCAGGAGATGCAAATGCCTCTGTAATGGACGTGAGAGTATTGTCCACAAGGTACATAATGAAATCATCACCAAAGGATTTTTCAGTCCTCTGTCTCTTGCTCCTCTTGGGAGCTGATTCACTGTCATCCTTCTCAAGGACTTCCTCAACAAGTGGTTGTTCAGAATGATCAACAGATGTACTAGGTTCAGCAAATATCTCAGAAGAAATTCTAGCAATGCTATGCATATCCTTCATAGGAAACGTGTTCTCAAAAAATGTTGCATCACGAGATTCCAAAATAGTATCAACATGCGTATCAGGTATCTCAGATTTAACCACTAAAAATCTATAGCAAATGCTCCGCTGAGCATAACCTAGAAAGACACAATCCACTGTCTTCGGTCCAAGTTTTCGTTTCTTAGGAATTGGAACATTGACTTTCGCCAAACATCCCCAAGTACGAAAATAAGAAAGTGATGGTTTTCTCCCAGACCACTCCTCGTAAGGTGTCTTCTCTTTATCCTTGTTAGGAACTCTATTCAGGACATGGCACGAAGTCAACAAAGCCTCCCCCCACCATGCTTAGATAAACCAGCAGTGTCCAACATGGCGTTCACCAAGTCGGTCAGCGTGCGGTTTTTCCTCTCGGCAACCCCGTTTGATTGGGGCGAATAGGGAGGCGTCCTCTCATGAATAATACCATGTTCCTCACAGAATTCATCAAATACTCGCCACCACGATCTGACCTAAGACGTTTGATCTTTCTCTCTAATTGATTTTCTACTTTAGCTTTATAGATTTTAAAGTAGTCTAAAGCTTCATCTTTAGTGTGCAACAAATATACATAATAGAACCTAGTAGCATCATCGATTAAAGTCATGAAATATCTCTTATCACCTTTTGTCAACACGCCATTCATCTCACAAAGATCCGAATGTATGAGTTCTAGAGGTGCCAAGTTTCTCTCCTCGGCTTCCTTGTGAGGCTTTCGAGGTTGCTTAGATTGCACACAGCTATGGCACTTAGAACTTTTGGCAATGGTGAAAGTAGGATTTAAACTCAAACAGGAAAGTCTACTCATTAAACCAAAATTAACATGACATAAACGAGAGTGCCAGACATTAGCATCCGAATCCACACTGCCACAAATATGGTTTACTGACTTATTACAAAAATCTGATAATGAAAAGCGGAACAAGCCTCCGCACTCATACCCTTTACCAATAAATTATCCAAACTTTGACACAACTAGTTTATTGGACTCCAAGACTAATTTAAACCCATCTCTGCATAGAAGGGAGCCGCCAACGAGATTCTTGTTCATAGTAGGGACATGCTGCACGTTCCTCAGTTGCACGATCTTCCCCGAAGTAAACTTTAGATCTACCGTGCCAACACCACAAACAGAAGCGTGTGATCCATTCCCCATTAAGACGCTTGAATCTACGACCTGATAAGAAGTGAACATAGAGATGTCAGCACATACATGAACATTAGCACCCGTATCAATCCACCAACATGGAGATTGAAATACTGAAAGCACAATCGGTAAATTACCGTACCCATCTGCATTGCTAGCGGTCACGACGTTGACATGCTTTGGCACCTTCCCTTTCTTGTCTGCACGATCTGGGCAGTCCACAGAGAAGTGTCCGGGCTCTCCACAAGTGTAGCACTTTAGCTCAGATTTGTTCAGCATCTTCTTCTTCTTCTTGAAAGAAGTAGTCTTGGTAGGCATGTTGAATGAATGCTTGCTCTTTGCCTTACTCTTGCCATGGTGAAAGTTCTTCTGCACCATGTTGGCGCTAGACTGACCTTCACCACCTCTCTCAGCAGTGTCCTTAGCCCGAGCCTTCTCCTCAACATCAAGAGACGCTATCAGGTTTTCAACCGATATCTCCTGTCTCTTGTGTTTGAGAGTTGTGGCGAAGTTCCTCCATGAAGAGGGCAACTTTGCAATAATGCATCCAGCCACAAACTTGTCAGATAAGGCACACTAAGCGTGCTCAAACTCCTTAGCAATGCACTGTATCTCATGAGCCTGTTCGACTACAGAACGGTTGTTAGTCATCCTGAAGTCATGGAAGCTCTCAATGATGTACAGTTCACTGCCAGCATCTGCTACACCAAACTTAGTGTTCAGTGCTCCCAGAGCTCTTTGGCATCTGTAATGTGCATGTACACATCAAACAACTTGTTGCTAAGAGCACTCAGAACGAGTCCCACAAAGGCAGTATTGGTTTCCTTGAACTTGTTCTGATCCTCGTCAGATATAGTTCCTTCAGGCAAACCCTCACTAGCTCGAACACTTTCAGAGATCGCAACCGCAGTGTGGTCTTGTACTGCCATCTCTTAAAGTCCACACCGGTAAACTTGTCCGGACTCAGCGCATCAGATAGATATCCCATGTTTAACTCAGGAAATTGTCTATAACAAACATAAGGTTTTTGGATTGTTAGAGTATTAGACATAATTTTCATGATTAATTCCAGAATATAAAGCATGATCGCAAGAGCTACTAACATGTTAATCTTGAAAATACTAGACGTATTAATTAACATGAACAGCAGCAAGACATCTACGAACACAGCCATCGGAACGTGACGAACGTACCGAACAGTTGTAGATGAAGTAGTCGTTGGAGCAGCGACGTCAGCAGCTTGAGCGGCGACGGTAGCAGCTCGAAGGAGACGACGTTGGAGACGAGTCGCCCGCGGACCCGGAGATCGTCCAGGAAGTCGAGCCGTGATGAAGAACTTGAAATCAGTCACGCGGGGCGCTTCCCAAAAACCTTATTCGCCCTCTCCCGTACAGGATCACAAGGACAAATGGTTCCGGAGACCTGCTGTCCCGTTCGCCGGTGCACGCCGGCGTACGGGATGGAGTAGACTACGGTGGCGGCGCAAGGCACGAGATTGGCAAAACCTAGATTGGTTTGGATGTACAGCGCACACAGTGCACGACTTTATATAGTGCGGTTCGGGAAAACTCTAACGGGTACACCGTGGGCCAAGTCCACGATCCGGGAGCGACCCGAACCGACTAACTGTGACGCGTCCGTCCAAACCGTTTTTCCCGTACTGCAAAAATAAAGCTCAGCTCTGCGAGATTCCCGCAACCCGCGGCGCGGCGCGTCGTGACGAGACGGGCGGGCGGCACGGTGCGGTGCGTGCGAGCGGCGGGGGAGGAGCGCGTGAGAGAGCCTCTTGTTCTCACAAGCTTACCAAGTAGCACAACACTCCACTATATAAGGTGGTGCAACTCTCCTCCAACTAGCAATGTGGGACTAAACTTTAGCATCCACTCCACTCCCATGTGTGCTGCCATAAATGTGGGTTTTTGAGATTTCTGAAATTGCTATTGGGCTGCTCACTAATGGGCCCAATTCTAACAGGTAGTGTAGCTTTTTGTAATTGCAAATCGTTTACCTATGAAGCTATCGATAAATTTGTATGTATGATGAAAATTTATCTATGTATGTTGCATGTGCTTACATTTTTTTTAGAGTTTTAAAGTGGGAAGTGTTTACCTATGAAGCTATTGGCCAGTCCCGCTAGGTGCAAAGTCGCAACGATTGGTTGCTTGTAGCACATCCACGTTGTGGCCCGTTGGCTGCAAAAGGCACCTTTAGACCAGACCCATGCAATCGATTTTCTACATAGGGTTCATATTTTTCCGGTTGAAAATATTTGCAGAGAGCGCGAAAATAAATTGTGAAGGCCTGTGAGCTGCTAGCCGCAGGGCGGGCAGCAGGCTAGCTATGAGAAGGCGTGCAGAGTTGACCTTTGACCCTGCCTGCACAGACGTACGGTGGCTCTCGGCCTGCACGTTTCGCCAAGACAGTAGTAACTCAGTCGCAGCCACAGCGTGCAAGCCCGATGGTCCATGCCCAGTCGACAAAAGTTTTGCATGCGGAAGGGCGCCATGTGGGCGGGCCCGGAACCCTCTCACTCACTCACCAGCTTTTGGTTGGGGCGTCGTCGGCCGAGGACCCGCGCGCCGCCCGGCATGCAACCACCCAACCCCAACCCGACCCTTCACATTTCATTTATCCTCTCTCTCTCTAGTGCTTGCGTGGTCATGGTTGCTAGCTCCATTCTACAAGTACTCTCAGGAGTCTGCCTTGGATCTTCTCTTCCCAGTAGCCAAGCTAGGAATTCAGACGAGGGAGGCGAACACATAAGGTCTAAAAAATTTAAGCCATAAAGATAAGTCTATTCGACAAAATAAAAGGTCCATAAAGATTCAAATATTTATAACTCATAAAGTACATGACAGTGACATACACTTTGCATAAAAAGAAGTTTAAAACTACTAACATGGACTCCTGCCATTTGAATTGGACAATTGGCAGCCACCATATGATCCCATACAAGAGATACCTACAAAATATGAAAACTTTGTTAGTCTAAATAGTAACACAATTGGACAAGTGGCAGCCACCATACGATTTTTTACCTTCAAGTTGTAGTTGTGCTAGCAAGATGGAACTTCCGAGGTAGATGACCTCGATGATTCCCTAAGGCATCAAAACGTAGCATAATCTTCTTATCATTAATCTTTTGAAATATTTCTCTCTCAACATAGCAAACCATCAAATCATTGAGCCAATCATCACCAATCTTGGTTCGAAGATCTGTCTTTACAATATTCATGGACTAGTAGATGCTACGGTCGTCGTCCTTGCCGTTGCTGGTCGTTCTCGCGTCGCCGCCTGCAATTTCGAGTAGATGCTACGGTCGTCGTCCTTGCCGCAGCCAGCGCTGCAGCTTCCTCTGGTTCCTCCAACTCAAATGCCTCCACCTCTGCAAGAACAGCTTCCCAATCCGACTCCTCTTCTCCGTCCATCGCTGTCGCACAGCGGCAGCGCAGCTCGCGCCGGAGTCAGAGGCGAGGGGAATTGAGCAGGGAGGACCGGAGGAGGAGGAGCGAACGAAGCGGGGGAGGACCGGAGGCGGATCGAGCGAGGAGCGGCCGGCGGCAGATCCAGCAGGAGCTGTTCGGAGGTTGGACGGGAGCGAGTAGTGGAGATTGGGGAATCGCGAGTTGGACGACCTAGGCGTGAGATGGCGAGTTGCGACCGAGCGCGTTGAGTCGTGCGAGCAGGTCTGGTCGACCGAGCGAGCAGTTTTTTTTCACCTCCCGTTCACCTGAATAGCGTATGTATAGCCGTATAATACATATAGGTAAAAAAACTGCTCGAGACGAGGGGGAGCGGCCACCCCTGCTCGCCCCCTGATGGCGCCGCCACCGTCTCTGCCCACTACCATCCCTCGAAGAGAAACATACTAGCACGGCCAGGGCTTTGAATACCGGATAGAAAGAATATCTGCTAACATTAAGAAAACCTATTTGAAATGTTTCGAAAAAGTTGTACGAAAAAGGGTGATTGCTCTATACCTTTCAAAATTTGCAGGTCCGAATTCGAAGAATGGAGCATTGAGAAACAAAAATGAAAAAACTAGCATGAATTCAAATTTGGACCTCGAAATTTTGGAGGGTGTAGACACATATTTTGTGAGCACTCCCACTTTTCATATAATTTTTCGAAACTTTTTAAATTACTTTTTAAAGGGGCGGTAGCACTGGATATTCTCTCTATCGGGATACTCTTGGCCATGACACGTTACGTTGGTAACCAACAAATATTGGTTTGTTACCGATAGAGCCATTATAAGCTCATTTTTCCCAAAGTTTGTTGGAACTAATCAAAATTAAGAAAAAAATGCTTGCTTTTTTTGTCGAGGTGGTATACTTTTCTCTCTACAACTATTTGTCGTCGATGATCGTTATCGTTACCACTGGCAACCAGCCGATGACCAAAAATACGGCTGCCCCCACCCCCACCACACAAACACTCACACACAGGGGTCGAGGTCGAGGGTGGTGTTCGCTTCCATGCTCCCGATGAACACTAGGATGGTCGGGGGAGTTGGCAACGTCAGAGTATATCGGTCGGACTTCCGATCATTTTCCTCCTCATGTATATTGTTCTTCCTTCTCCCCAACATTCTTTTCCCCAACATGGGCCCTCCCTTCCATCTTCCTCCTCCATAGCTTG
Organism: Poa pratensis; assembly: GCA_947311845.1. Taxonomy (NCBI): domain Eukaryota; kingdom Viridiplantae; phylum Streptophyta; class Magnoliopsida; order Poales; family Poaceae; genus Poa; species Poa pratensis. The sequence continues at coordinate 19,944,779 of CAMZMU010000090.1, read as the reverse complement.
AGTAGAACATCATACGGTGATTGAAAGTTCGCTCCCGAAGACACTGAAAAACACCCCTTTGTTATATGCCCTCAAATCAACTAAAACATTAACGTAAACATTAGAATCATGAAAACATGAGCGCAATTAGAAAAGCCTTGTGCCACAAGACATATTGGGTCGGATACAATTCACCGAGCTACATGAAGCACCACATATATGTTTTCCACGACGCGTTTTCCTGCGGACCCTTAAGCAACGACTAATTCTTTCTGCTGTGTGTAGGTGAATCTAACCGCTAGGTAACGCTTACGCTGTCGTATTGTGCCCTGCTACACTTGGTAAACCTAGATTTTGCTCCTTCATCATGCATGCTCTATTCCACTCCAATTCATGCTTATTAATGCTGCCCAAAACTGCATGCAACTATTGATACCGGAGGCATAAACGAAGCTAAATGAAAAACAAAAAGGCTTGAGATGGAAGATCCACACATGCACCAGCAAAAACACGAACGTACCATGATTTTTATAGGCCGGCTGACTAGCTTCTGTTGTGGGCTATATTTAACCAGTAGAGAGGATCGACTACTTAAATAGTGCAAGCTACCACTAAATGGACAAACTCACCAAGCTAAACAAAACAAAATTAGCAGGTAATGTAGTTAGCAGGCGGTAGGGGCCATCAACCATGCAAGGATCTACATCGACTAATTAATTTTTAGTCCCGTATGAAAGGGCCATGCACGCATAGACAGGGCCATAGCCAAGGGACACAAGATCCGGAGGGGTCATGTTCATCGGATCTCCCCACATCCATCCGTCCATCCATCTCTGTCTAGCTTTTGGTTTGAGCTAGAACCGTAAATAAAGTTAAGCTAGGGTTTTGGGAACTTGTGTGTGGGCCATGGCAATTATGGGGCATGGCCATGTAGTGCACCTCTTTGGTCCTACATATGTCTGCCTTTTTTGCATTAGCTAGGCAACTTTGTAAAGAGAGGCATACGGCATATATTTGGTTAATCTTAGGATCTTTTTGAGTTCTTGAATTGTTCATTTCCAACGTTGTGTGTCTGGGTTCTTTTGGCTGATCTAGACGTTGAATGGAGAAGAATAATGTTGATGCAAAGAAGAACGAAAACATTGAGAGCTTCACTAGCTCACATGTGACATGATGTATTTGTACTCCATTTTGACAATTGGAGTTCGGGGATAGAACCCACTTTGACCATAGCCTCGTGCTAGCTAGTGTGCACGTAGCTAGATAGGGGGTATATATGTAGTGAGAGATCGACCGGATTAGACGAAGATGGTATATTTCAATATTTGTATAGTTTCGATGCAAGAAAGAGAACTGAACTGAATTACTGAAGCGAAGGAAAAACGGAGCTCGTCGGGGAATCCAGAGGGACCGGCCGTTTCGACCTTTCCCGCGGTTTTACTCCAACGGCTTTACCCGTCAAACCTAATCATGCATGTGCACCCAACACAAAACCCCACACCACCATTAATGCTCCACCGGTCACCTCCAAGCTTTCAGTTTTTAATCTAGCTAGAACTCACCGTACATTGGAAATAATTGAAGAGCTAGAAATTTCAAATTTTAATTCACGAGAATCGGCTTGCTATCTGAGCCTTTTTGTTGAAGAGGAATGCTATTTAGTCATTGCAAAGCGAGAGCTAGCGATTTGGGGCACCAGAGCACTGAGCACTGAAAATGGTACTTTGGGGTTAAAATAATCCGATTGTTTGAATGTGAGTACGGTATGTATATTTGTGCAAAGTTTCAGTAAAAAGGTGCTTTAGGAGCGGGAGATCCTCCAAAACACTACGCCGTCTCAGAGATCTCCAAGCCGCATATCCTGAACAACCTACACATGCACAAGTCTCCAGAATTATGAAACACCGTAATCTTATTGGGAATGCGCTCCGACTAGAATCTTTTTCTGCTTTCATCCACTATGGACATCTGCCAGGAGAACGATCCTTCTGCCTCGCAGCACCTCTCGCAGGTGCCAAGGACAAATTCCGGGACGATAGCCAAAGACCACAAGGGCAAACACAAACCTAGAACTAACCCTAACCCTAAACGACCTAGCCTTTCATAAACTAAATTGTACATAGAAGGCCGTCCACCTCTTCGTCGCCATTCCAATGAATACCGCTAAGGAGTAAGGGAGAGACGGGCGCGAAGGAGCCGAGACTATCAACGGGAGAGGGAGGGGGATCTCCGGTATTCTTTTTCAACCTGGTCCTGGGTACAACCTTTGGTTCCAGAAGTTTGGCAAAATGATACTCTGAATCTTAAGAAAAGACAAGATTAGCAGTAAGTAAGTGTCTATTTAGTAAGGATATATCCATCACGAACGAGTATGAAGGTTGCTATATGATAACATACAAATAAGAAATGCTTAATCTGAGGTCATCGGCTTCGGCTCTGGCGTTTTCGGTTTTGAGCAAAGGCCATGCACTCGCAAGCCGCCACGTACAACACTCTTGAGAACATGGGGCGCACCGCGCACATACCCTGGATTCTCTCCTAACCTTAATTTAATCCGCTGCTCCGATCTGTTTTTCAGCAACCTCGGAAGCTGTGCATGCACCAGCACTTGGGGCCGGCATTAATTAGGAAACACGATAAACATATCTTGGACTAACACACCGTCTACTATATATACTAGTACTTGTATATAAGCATATTGCTTGGACTATATGATTGCACAGTATCATTGTTAATACGATCACCCCGCGTGCCCAACAGCAAGTTGGTGTAACACTGTGAACCCGTGCCGTCGCCTAGTTCAAATATAAATGTATTGTGTACTTTTTTACAAGCTCCAGCTGACAAGTAAATTAACTGGTTAGTGACAGTGTATCGGCGTATGCATAAACTCCAGAGTTGAAAGCTTGCTGAATCATCGACAGTAAAGGGCTCGATGGAACTGTCAGTCCATACAAAAGCAAAACAGCAGCACAAGATGAGCAGTGATCGGGATTACTAGCTCTGTGTAACACTCTCCTCTACCAAAATTTGTTAATTTAGCATTTGTTGAATTATAAATAGTTAATCCAGCACAAATAGGTTAATTAGTCGTAGGGGCTCGGACGACGTCGCCGCCTGCCGCGGCGCTGTCGTATGTGGACGGCTGCACATGGCCCCCATGTGTTGCACCTCGACCACCCATTGGCCCACGCGTCTCCATCGGCCGCGGTGGCACGGTCTCCGTCGGCCGCATGAGTTCATACGATCGAGCTCGCCGGCGGCGGGAGGCATTCGTGCATGCATGGTACGCTGGGTGCTTTTCTGCTGACCACCCGTATAAATCAAATACATTTATAGGCTCTGGGCATTCGAAAGAAATGCAGTACTCCCTCCGTTACTAAATATGTAATATTTTTTAGTATTTTTTTGGCCTACATGTATGCAATGTTCAGGGATTTGGCCGATTAATCAGTTAATGGGCTAGTTAATCGCTGCTCCTAGGGTGGCCTATGCGAATACCACATATTCACGTTACCTAGCCTAGACGACTGATCGGTAGTTAATCGGCTGTCAAAGCGAGTAATCGGGTGTTAGAGCGATTACTCGACATCGAACATGTAACTGTGAGCGCAAACATGGCCAATATTTTGACCCGTGGCATTGCCCAGGCCGCTCCCGCTCCTAGATAGCTAGGGTTGGGGTTCCTCCCATCTCGTCACACTCCTCCACCCCTTCTCGATCTGGCTTGCGGCTGGCCGTCGACTCCTCGCCGGCCCCAGCCACCGCACGACACGTCCGGCCGCGGATCCCTATCCCCTCCCCTCGTCTACTCCCCGTTGCCTCTCCAGCCCCGACGTGCAGCAGCCTGACCTGCAGCAGCGCTGATCCGAGCTGGTTGCCTCCGACCTGCAGCGGCCCCAAGCTCCATGGCTTCACTGGCTAGCAAGGTACCATCTCCTCTCTCTCTCTACGTCTCCCAGTTGTGGTATTGTTTTTACAGATTTAGAGGTAGTGACTGCGTTTATGGAAGTTATGGAGACATTTTATTACGATGATGACAACAAGCAAAATGTAGTGCTTAACATTGACTTCACCAAGTTTATAAAGAAGGACGGCATGTTTGGGAAGGTGGCTGCCATGAAAGCAATTAGCAATGACAATTTTGATGCAGGTAAGCTTGTTCTCAAAGCAAACAAAATATTATAACACTTCTAAAATTATTGGCTATTATTTCTCTTTTTTTTAATTTATTTTGCTTGCTTGTTGTCATGCCAGGTCTTGGTTTGGTTTGTTACTTTGTTGTGCTTGTGATGCGATTATGCGAGTTGTGAGAGCTATTTGTGGTCCGCCTGTGTCCGCGCGGCAGAAAATCAAAGCCCAATAGCGCGAGCAAGCATACCACTGTCCGTTTTTCTGTCGGCGGTGACCCATACTCGGACCAAATTTTGGCCAGGTTTGCGTCGGCACTAGACACGCGCGAACAACTCTTCTGTCCTCCCCTTGTCCGCCCCTGGCTTACCAACCAGAGGCACAATCTCCACTCTGTCCTTTCTTCTCTCAAACCCAAGCTTTAGCTGCTGTCCTAGCCATGGCCGACATAGCCGCCACCACCGTTGACCCTGCTGGAGATGCGGCCGACCATCCCGCGGTCATGGATATCATGGTCGACCCCCCGAAGAAGCCAAAGAAAGAGCTCACCCCGGAGCAGAGGGCCAATGAGACGTTGAAGCGGGGCGCCCGGAGGAAAAGGGTGAGGGAAAGCGAAGAAGCCACCGCCGTCCAGGCCAAGGCAATCGGCGCGGCCAACGACAGCGAGACCAATGTCGCCAGATCCCCGCTAGCCACCCTCCTCAGTATGGCACTACCCGCTGCCGTGGCCCCATCCACAACGGCTAGCTCGAATGCGTCAGTGGCCGGGCCACCCAAGTCGAAGGGCTCCATGGCGATGACGCCACCACCTGTGTACGGCTACCTTTCTGGAAGTGTGCCGCCGCGATTGTCACCGGAAGTGGGCGATTCAACGCCAAGCGCCCCCATGGTGCCTCCCCTTGATCTCAACGCCGCGCCTATGGCAGGCTACTCACCCGCGCTGCAGACGAAGCTGGATCTCTCCACCTTGACCCCCAACAAAGCATGTGTACTATCTCAAGAAGCACTGTATGGACCGGGAGTGATAACATATTGGTATTTTGTACAATGTTGTATGCCGGCATGAACTATGACCGAGATGGCCGAGAACCATGACCAAGATGGCCGGAACTTGGTGCGATTCTTTTTGGGTTAGATGTTGTATGCCGGCATTGAAATATTCTTTTAATACAAGGGACGTGTTTGATTTATTGCTAGCCATATTTGTTATCTTTATGTGGTCGAATTTGCGAAATCATCAAAAATTGCAAAATCTGTACAGAGCGGACCAAATGGGTCGCCTAGTTAGGTGCATGTGCCTAAAAAGACTGGAGATGTGCCGGACGCTTGTCGGCTTGATGACCCAAACGGATAAAATGCGGATAAAATTTGTGTTCGTTTGCGTCAGCTCATTGGCACTGCTCTAATACCGTATATATGAATATATCCATGTGTGTCTAGCTGCACATGAAAAGAAGTGTCAAGTGTGGATGTGGAATATATGGGCTCACATGCATTTTTGGTCCAAAGTAAGTGGCGTGCTAGCTCGCACGCCTATTTGCTCGGCCTAGACCAAGCATGCAGGCCACCTTCGAGATGTACAAAACTGGAAAATTCGAGCCCAACAGCATCTGTCATCTGCCAATAGCCATGCATGCATCATGACCCCATAATAACAACTTAACAACCATCCTAGCCTATCTAGCTCTACTCTTTAATTTCTCGCTACTCGCTAATTAAGTCGTGTTTATAGTAGTCCCTCCATCACAGTTTATAAGGCACACATGTAGTTTAAAAACACATTTTGACCATTAATTTAGTCAATAGAATTTATATTTTATATCATATATACTCACTCCGTACGATTTAGTCTACATCCTAGGTCCAAAATTTGTTTAGAATTAGTGTACATCCTAGGTGGGTCCCACCTCATAGTTAAGAGGGGAGAGAATCACATACGAGTACCATTAATGCACCGGTTTGCATTTTCTAATGCATGGAGTGCATTAATTAAACTTGGTTTAACCAATGGATGCTTTGTTTCTTATGAGACAACTAGCTGGGTGGCCCGCGCATTTGCGCGGCTAGAATATCCATTATCTTACCGTCACATTTTTAATTTTGTAGAAAAACACTACCTGCTGTCTATAGTACCTCTATTATAACAATTTTTATTTTGTACGGTTCGTATGGTTTTTCGACTCAGTTTTTCTTATAAAGTGGGTCAATTCTATTCAATCTATTCGACCAATTCCACCGGTGGATATCGACCACTTTGAGCCCAATTTTTTTTTCTCAAATTCTTTATTTAAAAAATGCTCCTATTCCAGCTGGTAAAATATCTTTGTCAAATGTCAACACAACGCACCGACCACACTCATCTCTACATCTCTCTCGCGACATTCAGGAACAAAAATCCCCTTTCTTGGTAGTCGACTCTACACAGGAGCCGGATCACAATGTCCCAATCCATTGGCTTTCCCGTGCATCTGAGGAGGCGCACGGTGGACCGTAGCTCGGCCATCTATTCCGGGAGCGTCCGCACTGCCGGCTGGTTGACTCGCAGAGCACGCAGCCGAGTCACAGGAGCCGAGCAGAGCGCCACCACGTCTGCCCTGAAGGCGCTCCGGCGCTCGATGCTCGGGCTCGCCGCGCGCGTCGTTCTCGATCAGTGGTGACAGCTGCAGCCCGCATTCGACAGGCAAGGCGACACATAAACATACCTCGCTGCTCCAGTCTCACCTTGCAGTGCTGCACGGTTGCTTCCGTATTTTCTTTTTATAATTTTTTGATTTCCCCAACTTCGATTGTAGGATGATCTATAATTTAGTCATTGGCTGTAGAATTGGATCTAATTTCATTGGGGATGGTAGTGTCAATGGGAAAGTAAACAGGTAAAATAGAGCCAGTTCATCCGATTTCATTTGTCTTGATTGAGAGATTTGATATACGTAATATCCCATTGCTTGAGAAAAACGATATAAGAGAGATGTGGATTTTGGTACTATTTATGAGATCGATCGTGATTTGGGAATATAGGAGAGTCCCTTGAGTTCTGGTCACAGCTGCGTTAGTGTATAGCGGGCCAACAACGTCTGTACCGTCTGTGCTGCCGGCCGGACCTGCATATTGGGCAGCTACTTCAACCCGGCTGTAACAGGAGCTGAGCGGATCTAATTTCAGCAGGAATAGTAGTGTCATTCGGCAATAAAACAGTGGCAATATAGCCAATTCATCTGATTGCGCTTGTCTCGTCGAGCTTGGCAGTAGGAGGCACAGCTAAATCAATCATCCTAACTCTATCCCACAAAAGCTAAAATTTATTCCATCTGATAAATAATATGTGGTGTAATCTCTAGGCAAAATATATGACTGAGATATTTGAAAGAAGAAATAAAATCTCCATGTTGTAGCCATTATTGAGATAGACGATATAAGTGAGATGTGGATTTTTGTACTATTCCTAAGAAAGATGTTAGTTATCTATTGTCGGTTCTCGAGGTCTGTATCAATAGAGATATTAGCTTTGGCGCATGTGTAGGCTCATGTAACTAATCCCATTATCCTCTGCCCATTGTATACCAATTTTTTGTTACTGTAGATAGTTTATAGAATATAGATGAGGTTTTCCCCATATTTTGGCATGCTCACTCTGTTGTCTATGAGGACTCCACATAAACTATGTACTCCGTATCTTTTATGTTTCTAGACAAAGTTTATATTTCCATTTACTATATTCTATAAAAGAAACATAAATGATACATGTATGTAGCTATTGAAAAAGAATCACGCCCATGAAGTACATGTAAAGCATGGTAAGCAAGCAGGAACATGCTAAGCTGAACTGAAATACTGTATCACCTGCTTAGATTTCCCCCCCATGTTTTGGCATGTTCACCGACGTGAGTTCCTGTAATTATTTGTGCCTCGATGTACTTGTTACGAAGTTGTACTATGGTCATTCTCGTACGGTTGAATAAACCTGCAGCTTGGTTGATGCTAAAAAACTACTGTCAGTTTTAGCTGATGGTCTGGGATTCCTGTGAACTTCAAGTTGTTGAGAAAATCAGTGGGACACATGTTTTCCATTCTGGTGTTGTTTTTGGTGGCCTTGCACACGTTATCCAGGCTTCGGTATGTCACCTCTTGACCTTCTATCTGGCTCATTATGTACTCGTTTATCTCCTTGCCTGTTTCATTCCGTGGACATAGTATTGTTGTTTCTTCTAGCAATTCGTGCTCAGGATATGTTTGCAGCAAGTCTGGGTATGCGCTTTGGATTATTTATTATTTTGCATTTTTTTCCTTATGTAGTAGTAGGTCCTTTGGTATTTTAATCCAATCCTCTCCTTCATCGACTGTTGTTTTTTCCGCTGCCTATTTGTAGTATCTACTCAACCTTTTGTTTTTGTATTGCATCATCTGACATACAGTGCAGCTGCATATTTCTTGTTAGTTCAAATATTTCAAAGTGGTTCCATTAGTGCGACCTTTTGATTGAAGCATTATGTATCTGCTTTCTCCTCCCCTTTGTTATAACTGGTAGGCTTTGTCTGAAATGGCCTCCTAGTACCACCATCATCCAACCAACTGGCTTTTCATCGCTGTTATCATTTGTGATCTTGAGAATATCTCTAAGGCTTTATCTAACGCCTCGAAGCAATGTTTGTTGTCCATAGGAGCTTCATCCAAAGTATAAGTGAGGTCTTCTTTACCACTGCTTTCCACAAATATGTTTTTCCTGTGCCACCATAGCCTTCCACAAATATTTGTTTTTCTAGCCTTTTGTCAATTGATTCCATGATTGCTTTTTTCTCTGGTCTTTGTTAAGATTGTTTAGTATGATTTGGTGCTCAGCCTTTAGTTTGTCCATGTCGTAGTTGACCTCTTCATTTATTAGTCTCTCCCAAGTTCCTCTAGCTCAGCAGCATTTGGTAGGTCTATGTCTGGATAGTCCTTTAGCGACTTTCGTACTTGCCTCATAAGTTTCTGTATCTCAATGAGAGCATACACCTTTTTCTCCGTGGTTGTAAGCTGCAGCGTTGTAAAGTATAGAATAGTTCTTCTTTTGTACTGCATAATATCTTCGCACAGTACCTCCCACGTTGGTTCCCACAACATCTTTGGTCTTCTTACTTCACAATGGGGCAATATGGTCATGAATAGCTGACGCACTTGTGTTCTAGAATGCCTAACTTGATGCTTCATTGACACAATCAATCCACTACATTGTCGTTTTCAAGAAATCTGAGAGCTTGGCATGCTGATTTTTTCTGTTGGGTGAATTACTCCATCAACGGTCCTAATGTTCTGAATGATGTGCATCCTTTCACTGTGTTTAGAAGCATACTTAGATAGTATCCCTCACCACTTGTCGGATGTGGGTAGTAGATTCTTCCAATCACATAGTCCCTTTTCTTCCGCATCTCCCCCTTTTGTTGCTTTTCCATACAAATTTTGAAGGGAATTCTATGTAGGTTAAATCTTTTCCTAGATCATGTATATTTTGCCTCCATCCAATGAATGAACTTTTTAATTATTTATCCTTCCCTTCTTACTATCCTCTCAAGATCTGTCGAGTCAGGAAAATGACTTGCTGCTCGTTTCAAGATGGAATGGAAGCTTCTCGATGGGTTGTTGATATGTACCTCATCTCTAGGTATTTCTTGATCTTGTCAGGATCATTTGTCGTGTCTCTTTCCTTCAGCAATGCTGTCACTTGGTCGTCATTTTTATGGATGTACTTAAATAGGTACTTGATTGACCTGGACCTGTTTCACCACTCCACATTTATGTGTGCTTGAAATTTGACCAACAGATCCTGGTTGTATGGCACGGCAAATCCGTTGTCGAGCTTGACCCCTCCCTTTTTATCTGCCTACCGTCATCTCTCGTTTAAGCCATCCTCGTGAATTGCGGTATTGACATTGTACCTTCTTGGGAAGTGTTTGGTCCATTCATGGTACATCATGCATGGTGACTTTTGATTTTCTTCTCCGCACAACCCATGCATCATGAAGTTCTCGACAGCTGCAAGTGTGTCCAGATGCTCATCCTTGTTCCGGATCTCTGCGCTTTGTCAATTTGAGATGGTTCAGGGTACTTGTACGTGTCCTTAAGAAATATTAGTATATGGAGAGAGTCCCCTCTGCTGGAACTCTATTGTGTATATAACTGCAATGGATTAATAGCAGGTTAGATTTGTTAAAATTAGGATGCATGTTAGTGTGTCACAGTGTATTCTCTGACTATAAGCAAGAATTTAGTTTCTCCTTGATAATACATCTATAAATTTTAGTTAGAATTAAGTGATCTAACTAATCAATAATTCACATGATAGCAGGTTGTTCGCAATAAAATTGCATGTTGAGAGGGAAAAATTAAACACAGATGAAGATTGCAGCTTTTACCTCAAGATTGCAGCCGTTCCCCAAAGCTGATGTGTTCCTTTGATGTGCTTGTTTCGTGCCATCGATTTGCTGATACAACCACCTCAAGATTTCAGCCGTTCCACAAAGCTGGTTTGCGGCTTTGATCTGCTGGTTTGTGTCATTGATTTGCTGATACAACCGAGCGGATTTGCTGGCGTCCTGTCACCCTGTTGTGTCATCTCGCTTTGCCGATGCAACCGTCAGTTGTCGAGGTGCCTTAATTCGATCTGTCCTGCGGCGTCTCCATGTCGTGCCTTTGATTTACAGATGTTCCGTATTGATCTAGCGATTTCTGACCCCCCCATTGGGCCGTGTATCAGGGAGCTGCATATAGGGATGAGAAGAATATTACTTGAAGATTTTAGCTTGATGAGTCGGATCTTCGATTTGATGATGCAAACCGGGTATCCTCGATGTGTATAGATATGTCGCCATGTCTTCAATCTGTCGTGCCGGCCAATTTTCTTCTGTTGCTTCATGCGCGAACATGGAAAGACATCGCTGGCCGGCCGGCCGGAGAAAATCGCCCCGTGCATCTCCATGTCTTTGCAATCGACGTTACCTTTTTTTTACGTGCAATCAACGTTACCTTTCGTGGTATCAGATATGCCTCCTGCAGGGTCTAGCAAATATAAAATAAATGATACTTGAACTGATCTCACGTGTGCAGTCAAGTCTCTTTATCTTTGTCGTAATCGATCTGGCATGCGCACCGTGAACTTGCGCTCTTTCCAAAACAGACCTGACGCGTTTTTTTTCTTTCCAATAATAGATTTTTTAAATCTGAGCCGTTTGTTTTCAAGTGCTTAATCTGAGCCATTAATTGTCCTGTGTTTTAATTATATAATAGATAATTATGATGCATGGTGGAGTGTGCAAAAGTAGTACTAATATATGATAGGCTAATTTGTCTGAATTTTTTCAAGATGTAGACTAAATCCGAACGAGGGAGTATAAATTATATTATTAAAAAGTTCTTTTCAATATGAAGTCAATGGTATAATTTTTTTGGCATATAATTTATATTTTGTTGACCAAATGTAATGGTCAAATTTTTCTTAAACAGCACGCGCGCCTTATAAACTGTCATGGAGGGCGTACATCTTGATTTCGTTTTCGAATGAGGGCCGTTAATTCAGTGGACCAGCTAATCATTACGAGTTCGGTTTAGTGTTACGTCGTGATACATCTAGCTATTGTCTGTACAGTGTACTGGACCACGCTGAGTAGCTCTCTACCTCTATGTACCTATCTCAATACGGATAAAATGGTCCTTCAACACGTTGTTGCATTCATATACTTGACATGACGCCCCAAACAAATATCTGATCAACATGGATAGACTCATATTCAAAATCCATTTTGAGAAAGCCGATGATAAGGCGAAATGTTTTTACTTGCAAGAAACCTTGCACATAATGATTTGCAAAATTGTGGTGCGAACTACTCCCTCCGTTCGGAAAAGGATGTCACAAAAATGGTTTTTGCGACATCCTTTTCCGAACGGAGGGAGTAGGACTTAGGAGTACGTAGTTTGTGTAGGAGAAAGTGTTCCTATCAAGATTAATGATGATATTGGTCATTATTTTTCAACTATGAAAGGTTTAGAGACATGGTGATTCGTTGCAGACAATATTGTTTAACGTTGTAATCAACGTTGTGTCAATATTCATAGCTAGGGCTAAAGAGGATGGCCAAGTGTGGGTCTCATTTCACATTTAGTTGACGGTGTAGTGTCTATCATTCAATATGCGAAAGAAACAATTGTTTTTATGGAGAACGACCTAGAGAAATCCATTAATGTTGAACTCATCTTATATATTTGAACATTAATCGGTGCTTAAAATTTTCATAAGAGCGAGTTTTCTGCTTTCGAGAGGCTTATAATTTTCATAAGGAGTTCATAAGAACAGTTAAATATACCTCTACAAATAAGAATCTTTGTAATGGTTTTTATATAGAAACGTACTACTCACAAGGTAATCTCGCTAAACAGAATTGGAATTTGATAAGAAATGCTGCTCTCCTGTTTAATTAAACTTTATAGTACATCTTGATTTCGTTTTCGAAACAGGGCCGTTAATTCACTGGACCAGCTAATCATTGCGAGTTCGGTTTAGTGTTACGTCCTGCACGTCACCCTGTGCCATTGCCTGTACTGGACCACGCTGGGTAGCTCTCTACCTCTACCTATCTCAAAATACGGATAAAATGGTCCGTCAGCACGTTCTTGCATTCAGTTACTTGACATGACGCCACAAACATTAGTAGCAAAAAGCTTATAGGTAAAATGTTATGTCTGGCGTACAAGCTTGTGCGTGCGCCATGGAAACTCTCTCTCCTCTTGCGGAGGATCTTGCATAATTTATCAGTGGGGCACGACATTTCTGTGCGCCACCCCACAAGGCCACGAGCCCACGACCGATCCATCCACACCAGGGCCTCTTCTTCCTGACCTTATCTTCTCGTACAGAACACAAACATATCTTCTCGTACTAGACAGAAACATATCGATCCACACGACCTTCTTCCTCTCATTCTTCCTCCTGACGCCTACCAAGGCAGGGCCCTCGCGGCCCTCTCCCACCGCGCCGCCGCGGACCTGCCCCGAACTTCGCCGCCGACCCGCCCATGGCCGCGTCGAGGGAGCATCACCGCCGAGTCACGACGCAGGAGCAGCGCGGCCCGCGTGGAAGGAGGAGGACGGCTACGAGGACACCGGCCCGCCCAGCCCCAGCAGCAGCGCCTATGGCATCGAGGAGGAGGACGCCGCCACCATTCCGTCCCATGACCCCGGCGGGTACCCATCGGGTCCTACAAACCCGACAAGTGGCGGGTATGGTGGAGCTTTGTACCCGACGGCGGGTATGGGGGCGGGTGGCGGGGGCGGGGACAAGGGTCGGGGGCGGGTATGGATGTGCCAAACCCGGCCACGAACCCGGCGGGTGCCATCCGGACGCACAGGCACAAAAATCTTCAAATCCATTTTCTCTCTCCTAGTCAAACCGCATCTTCCTCCCCTTCTCTCTCTCACACACACACACCAGCCACACACACCAGGCACGCACACACACCACGACGCACACACCACTCACACACACACACCACGACGTAGGAAGCCTTCCGCCGCTACGGTGGTCCAGCACGGCGAGAAGACCGAGGCGCCAAGGCCAAACGGCGGTTGAGCCATGGCCGCCGCCGTCCACCGCGAGCACGGCCGCGCCAACGTCACTCGCCGGCCACGGCGACCACGGCCATCCGCGAGCACGGCCACGGTGACCACGGCCATCTGCGCGGCGACCGCGGCCACGGCAACCACGGCCGCGTCAGCGTCACTCGCCGGCCCTGGCGACCACGGCCATCCGCGAGCACGGCCACGGCCACGGCGACCATGGCCACGACCACGGCCATCCGCGCGGTGATCACGACCACGGCGAGCAGACCGAGCCGCCATCCCCTCCCTCCACGGCCATCCGCGGCCGCCGCCACTCGCCGGCCGTCGATCCCGGCCACCGGCACTCGCCGGGTGGCTTTTAGTTTTTTAATTCGAAATAACTTATCAGTGGCGCACCTATCTACCTTAGCACCACTGGTATTTTTATTACCTGTGGCGCCCAACTTGTGCGCCACAGATAACACTTACGACTGGCGTAAGTTTATTGGCGCACGCTCGTGCGCCACAGATAACCTATTTTCGTGCGTCATTGATAGGCTTTTTCCTACTAGTGAAACAAATATCCGTAAACATGGATAAGCATCTGTTCGGCCGGCGCCGGTGAGAAACAGGGTAAATCTTTTGTCGACGCCGGAGTCAGGGTGTAAACGGTGGCCTTGGCATAACGTGATACCGCGGCAAGTTTGCGGGCTCATGCGCTCCATTTCGCATGGCCAAATTTTACGGAGGACATGCCAAGGTCAAGTGTAGGTTCTTCGCTTGGATGGACCTCCATGCCAAGATCCTCACGGCTGATAATCTGGCAATCAGAGGATGGGCACATGATTCAGTTTGCAACCCTTGTACGGTCCATCCTGAGACGATTTCACGAGTTCGCTGCGAGTGTCATTTTTGTGACCTCGGTCCGCGTGTAGATTTTTTTTTGCGTGGAATGGACAACTAGGGGCACCCCTTAGGCCGGAAGGACGAAACCTAATGAATGGTGGGACACAACGATAGTCGGGTTACCTAAGAGCATATCTAGCAGAGCCCGCAAAAGGCGAACGCGCAAAACTGTTTTGCAGGTCGCGCAACGCGCGTTTTTTGGCTCGAAACGAGGCGCGGCGGAGCAGCACCCGTAAAGCCGACCCTCAAAACAAAATATTCTGTTTTGAGGGTCGGCTTTACGGGTGCTGCTCCGCCGCGCCTCGGTCAGAAACTGTAAAACCCGCGGCATTCCGTCGACGGGTAAAATAGCGACAATTCGCCTTGGAAGCTTCTACTATCTTCACGAAAAGAGAGCGGGCATACGATACCTTCTCCGGAAGATGTGAGCCGGGTACGTTGGTATGTCGGCGAAGTAATCACGCATAAGCAGCTGGTTGCCGTAGAAGCGGTTTTGTGGTATGCAAAGGTGGCCAACCTTGGATCCTTGCCGCTGCTTTGCATACCAGTTCTCGAACTCTTTGACGGCGAGGACGGCGACCACCATTTGCTGCCGCCGGCTTTCAAACAGCGTCTCCACGTCGGAGTCGTCGGAGGAGGACGAATCGGAGAGCAAGAACTCGTCTTCCGGGCTCAACTCCATCTGAAACGGGCACCGCATAATCACTACATGCTACTCCGTCCGAAAACAAAACGAAATCGAGCAGAGATGGACTCACCGACAGATCGGCGGCGGCGGCGCAGATTTGGCCGGAAAGGGTTCTCCACGACGGGGCGAGCCGGAAACCGGCGGCAGGGTACGTCCGTGGCCGGGGCGACTCGCGTGCGGCGGGGCGCCTGCAGATGCGGCCGGAAAAAGGGGCGAATCGTAGGCGGCGGCGCTGGCGGCGGCGGCGAGATGGGGAAGAGGGGAAAATCGCGCGTGGTGAATACTCCCTCCCGCCAACCGTTTTCACCATATACAGGGCCCCCTCGGTTCGGCGGCGAAATCTGCGAATTAACCGTTCCGAGGGCCAGATTCACGGGGGCCCTCAAAAAGTTTTACGGGCCGGGGAGATTTGAGGGTTCTGTTCTCTACGTTTTTAAGGTTTCGAATCCGTATCGGGCGGTTATTTTGCGGGTTTGGGTCTTTTGCGGGCTCTGCTAGAGATGCTCTAGGTAGAGAAGAAATCCTATCTCGATATGAGACAGGTTATCTACAATGCGGCGCTCCTGCCGAACGCTGTGGGAGGAGATAGCGCAAAGGGCATATGCTCACGCTCAAGACCCGGGAGACGCCTAGTTAGATGAAGGGGTGTGTGAGTGGGTTTATTTCCTTTTCGCCCCAGGCTTCTCGGTGATGATCTGTACATAAACTCTCTTTTCCTATCTAATTGAATGACAAACGGCTGCCTGTTCCTAAAAAGAAGGTAAATTTTTGTGCAAACAATGAACCTCTAAACAGTTTTTCTGCATACACGCTAGGCGACATATCCTAGAGGAGGTTGTGGTTCTGCAAGAGACTATTCACGAGTTGCAAAGTAAGAAAATTTGGATATTTAAAATGCATGTGAAGTGCCCTTTCTTGCATCAAACATTGTACATTAAAGGATTGGCACAATTATGTTTCGTATTACATAGTTTTTGTAGGGAGAAAGTGTCCCTATCAAGGTTAATGACGACATTGGTCATTATTCACAAACTTTGAAAGGTTTTGAAACAAGTTGATCAGTTTTCAACAATTTTGTTCAAGTGGAGGTCTCATTTAGCATTTAGTTGATGGCGTAATGTCTAGTATGGGTTATATGGAATTCTTGGATTGGCATTATTTTCAAGGACAAAGTTTCTATTATTTGCATGTTGTGCCGTCCATTGGTTCAGTACAACCGTTTGAATACGGCTACTTGGCTTATGTTTAACAAGAATGACTCACGGGTTACCACTAAAATTTCCCTGCATAAGTGGGTTGTGTATCATCTGTGGCGTTGTTTGCAAATTCATAATGATAACTCCATAATAAATATACCTGCATGCATCTATCGAGGATGCCGGGACATCCCTTAAAAAAAAGATAAACGAAAAAAAAGACATTTCACGTTAACCTAGAAGACTAGAAACAACACATAAATATTACTGTAGTAAGCAGTAACACTGATATGGAGTAACAAATACTCCCTTCGTTTATAAATATAAGATGTTTTACCTTTTATCCACATTCGCATTTATCTAGATGTATGCGGACATATTTTAATGTATATATACACTCATTTAGGATTGTATCTAGCCAACATGTGAGCTAGCTAAAACATCTTATACTAAAAAATGGAGGAAATAACTCCAAACGACAATTCTTAATTCCTTCACAATGGAGTTGGCGCGCTTGTGAGCCGAGCAGTCTACAAAAGCTACATCTGATCAGCATCACTTAATCGGTAGGATGCGAAAACGGGACCCATTTGTCCCATTTTTTCTTCATTTTGTGTATAGATAGTATAAAAATTTGGACCAAAATTTTATACTAGCTATACATAAAATGCAGAAAAAGTGGGACAAACGGGTCCTATTTTTGCATCTTAATAATTGGGCATCTCCTATGTACAGTAATAACTAGTAAGCCATGTATTTGCATGGCACATGCACTCCCGATGATGCATTATTCCCTCACCTGAAACCAAAAGGTGGTCGCAGTATATACTCTATAGGACATACACAGTTAATACTGTATATATCCAGTGGCGGAGTCAGGATTTGGCCACGCCCCGGGCCAAAAACCAAGGCCAAAAATTACTGCAATTTTTTTCCATTTCAATTCATATAAGAAGTAAAGCTGAATTTCACACATAGTACAGAATATGTACACAATACTTAATAAATTGTGATTGATACAAAAAATGGTGCCTAATGAAAGAAGTCGCTGATCCAGTCCTCATATAACTAACATTCTCAATATTAGAATAATTTATACCATCAATGAATTTTTATATGGAATTCGCTGTTGCCTCCGGCACTGAGCTGGGGAAGGACAAGGGGTGGGCTTGCCTTGTCCTTGTCTCAAATTCTCAATCAATGTTCTTCTTTTACTCTTTGTTTTCTTTTCAAGGGCTTTTCCTCTTTGATGACCGTTTTCTACAGGCTATGTGCGACCATACGTTGGCCATTGGGCTATGGAATGTTAAAGGAATTTGTATTGGGCTTTGCAAGGCCTGCAAAGCTGCCCACAAAAGGTTTTGCTACGTGACTACCTGGCCTACGAATATGACACATCCCGGGCCAACTTCTGTACCTACATAAATTGTTGCATGTAAACATTTCCACGCCCCGGGCCATGGCCCAGGTTGCCTGGGGCCTGGCTCCGCCCCTGTATATATCCATCAGGACCAGACGGGGATGGTATCGACTGGTGTTGTCATTTAGTTGATGCATATGGATATATATCCACCCGTATTCAGGTATATGCATGGACCATCAGGATTCAGGAAGAAAGCTTTCGCCACCTGTCGAGAGTCCACATGAAGATGGAAATTCCTACTCCCTGCGATATAAAAAGTGCAGAAAATATTTTTCTTGTCTTTTTCTTCAGGGATCACACAAGATGGTTGCACGGCACGGCGGATTGTGCATGCCTTCCAGATGCAGCCTGCAGGGCTGGATTGTTCAAACAGAAAGGAACTAATGGGCCGGTATTCAGTGGAACCCCGTGCAATGTTTCATGATGGGTGCGAGTGATCCATTTGGATTTTCAGAGGCAGCATGGGCCTGGAAAGAGTCAACGATGTTGTTGGGCCCGTAGAGTTACACCCGTCGAGCACCGCAGTTCTGTAAGCACGGCGGAAACCCTATACATTGCCCAACGCGGGGCTATACGCCCGCGCCTCCCCCGAAGGCTGCTGTTTTGTGGAGAGATTTCTAGAGGATCTGACACAAACTAGTGAGAGAAAGGTCAAGCCAACGGCGCCGGCGCAAGCTCGGAGTGCGCCGATATGGCTCCCTCCACCTCGAGGGATGGCCAAAATTAACGTAGATGCTGCAGTGGGCAAGGGGAAGGACCAAGGTTCAGTAGCTGCTGTCGCAAGGTCCGACTCCGGAGTTTTTCTGGGAGCATCAGCTGTGGTCATGGCGGGGAAAACGGACCCGGAGACCTTGGAGGCGCTTGCTTGCCGAGAAGCAAGCGCTTTGGCACGTGATATCAACACACGCCAAGCTAGAGTGGCGAGTGATTGTTTGTCCGTGATCAAAAACCTTGAAACAGGAACTCAAGGGTTTTATGCACTCGTAGTGAGAGAAATTCTGGAGGCAAAGAAGGAGTTTGAGCACCTTTCTTTCTGTCATGAGAAGAGGAGTTCTAACAAAGAAGCTCATAGCTTAGCTAGAAGTGTAATTCTAGATGAACCTGGCCACCAAGTGTGGCTGATCGGCCCGCCTGAGGGCTTATGTATTCCAATTGTTATTGATGGTTAAATAAAAATGTTGTGCTGCCTATGGCCGCGCCATATTAAACGGTTTCTACTTGTTTGTTTTCTATTTTTTTCTTCTTACTAATATTCTTTTCAGTTTTTTATTCGTTCTCCTTTTTTATTTTAAAACTTCCAAATAAGGTTTACAGTTTCACAAAAATGTTCATGTACATGAAAAAAATGGTTCCTGCCTATCAATTTTTCTCGTAGGTTTAAAAAATGTTTGTGGTCCAGATATATGTTCACTAGGTTTAAAAAAAGTTCGAGGTGGTTCGAAAAAATGTTCATCTAGTACAAAAAAAGTTCACGAGGTTAAAAAAAAAAACTTTCAAAGGATAAAAAAAATCACGGTTTGAATAAAGTGTTCATGGGATTCTAAAAATTCATGGGGTCAATAGAAGCTTCATGATACAAAAATAGACCTACCGGATTAAAAAAATGTTCTCTGAATTTCGAAAATTGTTCACAGGTATCAGTATCCATTGGCTCATTTTGTAATTTGTCACATTGATTTTATTCTGAATAAAAAGTGGTATTTATCTATGATTTATTAAAATTTAAAATATATATTACAAAACAAGTAAATGCTCCTTCAGACGGCGGGTGGAGGTCACGCCGCTAAGTCTACTGAATTGGATAACTTCGCGAGAGAGCCCCTATAAGATACATGTTGCCCTTGAGAGAACACATGGGCATTCTTTTTGTTGCAGCGCCCGTTTATCAAACCCTATTAGTTTTTGTAAATATCCAAAAAAATCAACTAATATTTTTGGAAAGCTGAGGAAAATGTTCATAAAGTTTAAAAAATAAATGTTAACGATATTTCAAAAAAATTCATATAAGATAAGAAATATTCCTATAGTTTATAATGTACTACAAGTTCAAAAGAATATGCATCTGAAAGAAAAAATATATTCATAAGTTTACAAAAAACTAATGACGATGTTTAAAAAATAACATATTAGTTAATAAAAATACATATGATTTCTAAAATACAAATTTAATAGAAAAGATATAGAAACGAAACATGAACAAAAAGAAAAGGAAAAAGGAGGATTGAAAAAGAAGAACCAAGGAAATAAAATAAAGTAAAATTAGAAAGGAATAGAAAAATGAACAACGATAAAGAATAAAACAAAAAAGTAAACAAACTAAAAACAGAGAAAAAAGATCACGTGGATGTACATCTGCAAACTAGGGCAGATATTTGGGATTGCATTTTGACTATGTATGGTCGTATATAATTAGTTAAAAAATAATTTCACCCAAACCTACTTGGGATATTGATTATTAGCCTTTTAATGTTTTCCAAGAAGTCATGCATGCAAAAGGGAAATGCGGTCAAAGAATATGAGAATAGGGGTACGGTTGTGCTCCCTTCTAATAGACGAACACTCGTGTTTAATTTATCTTAATCTAAATTAGGCTTAATTCCCACAGAAAAGTTAAACTGAATAGGATGCCAGTCAAAGATTCATATGGTTATCCCTTCCATTTCCACCAGCAACTCAGAGATACAAAGGTCCCAATTTTCACACATATATATTATCTACTGACGAAATGTGTCGCCTATGTGAAAAAAGATAGAGTTGATTGGAAATTCCTCAAAAAGGGAAAAAAATAAAGAGAATTTAGGAGGACCATTTGGACAATGGGGAATGAATTTAACGGAGGTGAGATCGTCACGTGTGGGGTAACTAGCACACTAGCTGAGACTTCACACCAAAGTTTAGTTGGTGAATAGCAAGTGGGTGTAAACAAACCACAAAGATAATGTCAAGTTAATCAGGATCAGGCCCAAAGCAACTCCAAAGGAAGAAAGAAAGTTGAGGCTACTCCTTATCACCACCTTTCGCCGTCTTTTTTATTCATCTCACCCCTTATCACCAAGCCACTTGACATTTTTATCCCTCAACCTTTTGCTCCAACTTGCATGACCTATGGAAATATGCTATGCCTAGCAATGGAATTGCAATTGCGATGGAGTGTACACCTCTCAAAATGCAGACGTCCAGCACCCATGGGTCGGGCCGGCCGGGGTGCACCCGGTGTAGATCGCCCATTAATCAAACCCTCTTTTGAGGTGAAAAAGGGATAATTACTGTATCAGATGGGATTTGAACATGCTAATGGAGGGATGGAAAGTCAGATGTGAAGAAAAAGTTTGAAAGAGACCTGCACAAATGGCAGGCATGCATGGTGGTGGCCTGATGGGTTCCCTTCTAGCTCGATCCCTTCCCAGCTCCCAGCTGTCCTCCTGATCCAAGCATCTTCTAATGTAGCAAGTTGCTTGCTTGACTTGAAGGCTAGAGGCTAGGGTTCTATCAATAGATTCTAATGCAATTTTTTCTCAAACGGAATCCCATGCAATGGCGTGTTTTGGTATCTTGGAATATATATTATCTGGTGCAGATGATCGGTTGATCTCTACTTGCATATACACAGCTGTAATTATGCCATTTTAATTTACGCTTTTCTTTGTGGGTGAATATATATCATGTTGCCCTGTTATTTTTGTACATATATAAGAAAACCCAGGGAATTAATCCTGTTGGTATGCAATCCCAGGAAATTAATCCTGTCATTGTATAAGAAAACCGTCGAATTTGACAAACTCGTTTTGTATAACAAAATCATGAGAAAGCTAGCAATATATATAGTAATATTGGACCTGGTGACTAGTCTCTTACACATGTATACAACCAAGCTGATCATGTCACTAATATATTCTCAGACTCAATTTCTAAGTATATTTACATGCATGGATTCAGACAGATCATAGGTGCAAGAACTAGTTGCGTAAAATCAAGTACTATAAATTCAGAGCGTGTTGATCGATCGTGTTGTAGTACTCCTCGTCGTCGATCCTCCACAGCGAGTAATCCTCGCAGAAACCCCACACCGGCGACGAGGGCTCCGCGGCGGCGACAACGTGGCCACCTCCCCAGCTCGTCATCATATCTGGGTAGATCTCCGCCGCCGCGATCTCGTTCCACAGCTGGTCCATCTCCACGGCGCAATACGGCACCTCCTTCTTCTCTTCGCTCGCCGACGTGGTGGCCTCCTCCGCGGCCTCGCCGTGCATGCTAGTAGTCTCTCCGGGCGCCTCGGTGGTGGTCGTCGCTGACGACGACGTCGTCAGGGAGGTGGACGTCGAGGAGGATGACGAGGACGGCGAGGCAGCTTCCATGGCCTTCTTCTTGGTCTTCTCCTCCTGGGCCTTCTTCCTCATGTGCGTCCTCCAGTAGTTCTTGATCTCGTTGTCGGTGCGGCCCGGCAGCTTCCTGGCGATGCGCGACCACCGTGATCCCCACTGGGCGTGGAGGCTGAGGATGAGTCGCTCCTCGTCGGCGGTGATGCGCCCGCGCTTGAGTCCCGGGTGCAGGTAGTTCACCCACCGGAGGCGGCAGCTCTTGCCCGTGCGACGGAGACCTGCACATCAAGCACAGCCGAGAAGAGACGCCCGAGGAGGAGGAGGGGAGAGAAAGATTGGGTTAATGGCGTTCCCCGAGCTCAGGTTCGATCGATCACCCGCCACCGCGCAAACCTGAGACCTGAGCTAAGAAATCCCAACGGCGTTCGCCGAGCAAGCGCACGAACCATACCAGTTGGGCGTCCTCATGCTCCGTCCACGGACCCTTCCGTGTCGTCGCCGCCATCGCGCCCCCCACGCCGTTGCTGTTGTTGCACATGGCTGAGTGCTGGCTGGTGGACGTGATGATGGATCGTTGGACGTGCTTCGTCTCGGACTCCGGTTGATGGGTTACCTTCACGACGGCGATGAAGAAGAGAAAACGAAGCTTGTTTGTTATCTTTACTGGCGTGAGAATTGAGATGCTAATGGAGCTAGCCTCCGGTCTAACCACCTGTGTTATATATAGAGCTAAGCTATAGCGAGCCGAGGTGCGAGTGAGTGGTAACTAGCTATGTTATGGCTACTGGTGATGTCAGTCGGTGAATCCAGGACAGGTATGCAGCACTCATTGGAGCCCAATTAGTGCGTGCGTGCGTGCGTGCCGCGTGACACTAGCGCTACCTGTCAATCGTTTGTCGTATCCCCGGTGATGACATTTTTTTTATAACAATACCATATATTATAGTCTTTTTTTGACAATCAATACCATATATGATAAACGCAAATAGTACATGGTCATGAGCTGGCTACGACGATTAAAAAATCAAGCCTAAAAGAGACAAGCAAATCTTAGAGATCTTCAAGCATTTTCTTCTTCTATGACACAATCTTTTACTTTTCTGAAGGCAGTCGTAGAACAATAACTAAGATTTCAAATCACAGGCCTGTGAATACCAACGAAGTTTCTCCCATAATTTTAATTTTGAGCCGCAATGTCAAGTCTTTGCGCACGCACGTAGTCATTAAATTAATTAACAAACATCGGCAAGAGTAACAACACTGATATTTCAAGGAAAAACAATCGAACAACTTGGTCGATGTCGTTAGGAGCCGATCAAACGAATCACCATGTCGAGGACGTAGTAGCCGGGACAGATATTGCGAGGATAATCCTCCTCGCGGCAACCATGAGAAAAAAAATCCAAAATTGATCTAGCGAAACAAATTCTGAAGAACCATAACTAGACAAATATAATATTTCAACACCACCATTAACGCAGGGAAGGAGATCTCGCCGTCGAACGAAGGGACGAAGATTACTTATTATAGACGACACCATCTCCAATGAAGAAGAAGATGACTATCAAAACCCTAATCCAATCTATTGGGAAACACTAATGTTATTGAAAAATCCACTCATAGATCGGGTTCCCCACTCCTCCCGACGACGGCGAGGCCAGTCGAAGGAGGAAGAATCGAACTATGGTGGAGACGGAGGTGGTGGTGGCGGCTAGGTCTTCCGAAAGAAACTCTCGTAGAACAGGTACGAACAAGACTTGATTAGCCTTCCGTGTCTCAAGTGC
Organism: Poa pratensis; assembly: GCA_947311845.1. NCBI lineage: Eukaryota > Viridiplantae > Streptophyta > Magnoliopsida > Poales > Poaceae > Poa > Poa pratensis. Next base: position 19,920,789 of record CAMZMU010000090.1, on the reverse strand, counting down.
TGAATCATTTGTTTACTGTGTTGTACGCCTGAATTATTATCTGAAGGGCACGATTCCGCACCGATGCAACTCAATCGCTCTCCTGATCATGCTGAACTCAAGCTCCGGAAGTGAATGGAGAGGCGAGCGGAAGTCAGGACGATGACGGAGTCGCTGATGGTGAAGGTGAATAAAGTGAAGCCCATCGTGATACAGCTAAGTTGCCGCACAAAGCGCGGTGCGCCAACTGTTTGTGTTTCATAACCCGCTAGTAAATTTGTATGTAGGGTAAGGCTTGTTATCATGATCGTATGAGCCAACAATTTTCAGTCACCCGACCCAGTGATCTAATAACCCTATTCCAGTGTATGTAGATGTATTCTGACATGTGAGGCGCTCAATGTAAAGGGAGTGTATGTGTATGAGCGTGTAGATGTGTGGATGATTAACCCTCTCCCGAAGGAGAGACATACCCCTTACAAAGGGGCGCACCACCACCTTATACTCACTCCGTTTCAAATTAGTTGACTTGAATTTGTCTAAATACGAATGTATCTGTACTTGTTTAGTGTCTAGATACATCGATGTTTTGCCAAATGTGAGTCAACTAATTTGGAACGGAGGGATTACATATGACAGAGGGGTGTTACAAGCCTGTGCACAAGATATGATGGGACAGGAGTAAGAAGAGGTTGCTGTAGCTGGCACCCGACTTGATGGATCGTACATAATATGGCAATGGGCCATTCCACGGGTCGTTAGTGATGACTTTGAGGCGTCTCGCTGCGGAGGCGTTCGGCGGTCCTGATTGCAAATAATATATGTATTTTACTTTATATTGGTCGATGTGGAGTTGTAAATAATAGGTAAATGCGTTTTGACTCCCGGGTGCATATACACCTTTTATTTAAAATGAATTTATGAAACCTTTTGAAGTGTAAAAAATCAAAAATAAACTTCGCGCTTACATCTTGACATCCTATGTGTCAACAAAGTTGTTCCACGAAGAGCTGACATTTTTGGTGATTTATGTAAAAAAAAAATGGTGCTAAAATAAGCCTTTTCTTAGGACACTTTTTTTTTGTCTTTTTTACATAAGCCACAGAAAATGTCAGTTTTACATGAAATGACTTTGTAAACATATTGGATTTAAAAATGTATCACACTTTTTTCTTCTTATTTTTCTATATTTTAAAATATGTTTCTTAAATACTAAGTGCATATACAGAGCCAAAGTGCATTTCACCTAATAATAGTATTATTTTCAACAAAACTGGACCGATCAATTTCTTTTGCAGGTTATCCATATGGACACACATTAAATTTAGCTGTAGTCTTTTCTCCGCCTATCAGATCAGTAATAGTGTTGGTTTCTTAATGCAGCCGTGTGGTGAACGTTAGGTCAAATATCTTAAGAACCGGTGGGATATTAGTAGAAACAATAAACATATTGCTACTTAACTGGAGGGAATGAATTGAAACAAAAGAGATGACTATCATCAATGGCAGGGAAAAGGCACGAGAAAATAAATAATAAACTACATGATATTTATATGCTATATGCTTGATCTATCCGTTGATTGATTCATGTATCAAACTTCTGTGATCTTTTATAGTAAGGTGGATTTGTGCTGTGCATCTATTGATGCAAAGCCCAGGTTATGCTCCCTTTGTCGGAAGACAAAATTTTGAGATGTCTTATTTGGTTAAATTACACATGACTGTGTCCCCATAAATTTTGCAGGAAAAACTTTGATGTGGAAGTCCATATTAAAAAACGCTCACACCAAATAGTTGAATTCTCATGCATACATCATCCATAAATCATCTCATGGATACATACACACACTTCACGTAACCATCAACTGTTACATAGTTTCCATCAGTTGGAAAAATGACAACCTACATATTTCTTCTCATGGAACTAGAGCCATAAGGTTGAATAACCGATTATGAAGAAATAGCAGATTGACTAAAAAATGCCTCTAGGATTTACCAGACTCGATTACTAATAAGCCAAAATATCGTTGATAAAAACATAGTATATGATTAACTGGTTAAGTAGTACGCCAGAATCCAACGACGGCAACACATGCAACAACGGCTGGCTTGAATCTCTTAATTGATAGAAGTCATGACAGCAAAAATGTCTTTCTGCTATCGCTAATTACAGGATGTTCAACCTGATTCTCTACACGCCTTCTAGACGATCTTTACTTACAGCCATGCATGCATGTAACCTACTTAATCGCCCTGTTTGGAATTATGTAGTATATACCTTATGTTTTTGCTAAAGAAAAAGGATGGAAGAGAATTTGTTCTCTCCAGTGGTAAACTATACAGATCAATGCATCAAAGGGAAAGATGCCCAAAAATAATTTACTCCACTTGCATCCAACTTTGCCAGCTAGTTTAGTCTTGGATAATTTACGACCACATCATATCAAAATTCTACAGCTACCACTCGCAAAAAAAAAAAAAAAAATCACAACAGATACAACTACTCCCTCCGTTCGGAAAAGGATGTCATAAAAATGGTCTATCTATAGTTCATTTTTGTGACATCCTTTTCCGAACGGAGGGAGTACTTGTTGCCAACTTGAGAATATATCCATGAATCTTTGCTATGCTCCATTTTGGTGGTTATGTGCTAGGCGCTGTTCACTATCTTGTACTCCCTCTGTTCCTCAATATAAGACATTTTGGTACCAAAATGTCTCATTCATCACATATATTTCAGGTTACATAATTATAGTTATTTCAGCCTGGAATAGAAAAAAGACATTCAACCATATGAATCTATACATAAGAAGCTTAACTAAACCAAATTATTATATTCCACCATTTTCTTTTTATTAGGTGTATTAGTTTTTAAAAATTCAAAGTTTACTATCTTCAACCGAGTTTATAGAAAAATATTAATTTTCACAATACAATATAAGTATCACTAGATTTACCAGGAAATATGTTTTGGGCTTATTACTTCTGTGCCCGGGTTTGCTCAGTTTTCCTCGTCTGTGCCCTACTTGCATAGTTTTCCTCGTCTGTGCCCTACTTGGCTCTTTCGAGGCCCGCGGACGGTCAAACGCGCCGTTTCCGTCTGGACAATCCCCTTTGACCGTAACTTGGCCTAACTGGTGGGGTCGGCCTGGGGCAGCTCGTTTGGAATCGCCTCCTTATGACTAGTGGGGTTGGCTAGGGCAGCTCATTTTGAATCGCCTCCTTCCGAATAGTGGGGTCGGCTAGGGTAGCTCATTTTGGTCAATCCCCTTTGACCGCCACTGCGCTGACAAGTGGGATCTTGACTAGTGGGGTCGGCTACGGTAGTAGGGTTCCCTCGCCCACCGCCCACCGCGGCTAGAATAAAAGGGGGCCTACCCCTGCAATGGAAGAAAACCCCATTCTTTCTCTCTCTCCCTTCCTACCTCGAAAATGTGGTGGAGCCCGCCCACGCCGGAGAGCCCCTACTCGCCGATGTCGGACTCAGAGCTCTACTCGCCTGGTTGCCTGCACGACATGCAGGAGCAGGAGCGGGAGGAGCGGCGATAGGCAGAGAACCTTTTCCGCAAGCAGCAAGGGCTCCCCCCCCTGCGCGAGAAGAAGGAGAAACCCTACGAAGTGGCGCGTGGAGATCTTCCGCCGCAGTCCCTAGTCCACGAGTACGGGGCGTCGGAGTCCTCGGACGAGCCCTACTCGGACGAGGAGCGCGGGCCTGCTGTCGTAGACCAACTGACCGCGGCCGTCGTCATCGAGCCCATTGCGCCCATTGTCGAGACCAATGTTGTCATCGAGGACATCTCTGGCGATGAGAACTCCGACGACATGGACTCATACGAGGGGACGACGAGGAGGACGATGAGGACGACGATGAGAATGACTTCGATGACTCCGACGCCTCTGAAGTCACCATCAGTCCCCCGCAGCACCCATGAAGAAGAAGAAGTAGCTGCAGTATTAGTTCATGTTTTAGGGTTTAAATCGTTTGTTTCTATGTAGTAAATATTTTATTATGATTGTTTATCTTCTTTAACTAATACATTTACACCGTGATTGGACGTGATGGGTAGGTTAGCCTGGGCTAGCGGTGAGGCAGAAGTTCTGCGACGCCTTCAATGGCCATGTCCATCCGTGCATACTACATAGACACAGGGTGGACTATGGCATGCCATTGCCACGGCATGCCACGCATGCAATCAATGTGCACGCAGTGCCACGCAGTGGAAAGCTCTCAGATGTGTCTCATCCTCATCGTACTGCTCGTAAAGAGAAATCTAAAATTGATCTGCTTCGGATTCTGAATGTACTTTCCTTTCACACAAGTAGATAAACATGAACGGATACGTGCCGCTCGTCTCGTTTTGCTCGTTCTACCATATGGTCAATGTAGACATAAATGATCGAACGTATTACGCCGACTGGCGCAAGCGATCGAGCCGTAACGCAACTACGTGCTTGGAACGCGACCGACATCGCTCTAGTATGCATACTGAAAACTTCATTACAAAAATTGCATTGGAATGATACTGATCTTAGTTCAACAAACATTCGACAAACAGTAGTTCATACATATTTTTAGGATAAATCTAAACCCTAATCTAAACCCTACTCACTGTCGGAGAAGGCGAAGGCTTGGTTGAGACGCTGGCGGCGCCGCACCTCCTCCCACTCCCGCGCGCGAGCAGTGTGCTCGGCGTCCTGCCGGAGACCCTGCTCCAGACGCACCTCGTTCATCACCTCCTCAAACTCGACATCCACACGGCGACGCTTCTCCACGCGGCGCTCTGAGACCACGAACTTGGCGAGAAGGCGTGCCTCCTACTCGACGGGGTCGACGATCTTGACGGGCTCCTCGCCGTCGTCGGTGGAGACCGATTCGACGCTTGAGTACGACTCATCGTCGCTGGGCTTGGTAGACGATGCCGGCAGCGGTTGGGCACGCGCTGTGGCCCGCGATGACCCAACCTCCCCATCGTGGCATCGCAGCGGTGGGCGTCGCGGTGGTGGGGTGGGGGAGTTGGGCCTGGGGTGCGCAGACCGTTCCAGTTCGTCAAGCGACGGCGACCGCGCCTGCGGCCCACATCCGAATGTCAGAGGCGGCGCTCCTCCTCGCCATCGCTCGCGGCAGGAGAACGTCCACTGCTACGGCCGCGCCCGGATGCGGATGACATGGAGGCAAGAAGGCGAGAACGGAGAGGGGTGGAGAGAAGGCGAGAAGGAGAAACCTGCAGATCTGGGCGGAGGAACTGCCGTACTTGGTATATAACCGGCGCGGAGGAGGCGGGAAATGCTAGGCATATGGCGTGCAACACGAAACTGGCACATAGATTCCTCTCACCAAGTTTGATGAACGGTCAAACTTGGTCAAAATGGTCTAACTTGTACGAACATTCATGGATTTCAAGCTATATGACCAAGGTCATGGCTAGCCTTTTTCTATGATGACAAAACTCGCTAGGTTTATGGGTTTTGACATTACAAACAAGATTGCCGAAGCAAAGAATCCAAGAAAATTGACCTTTTTTTCTAATTTTTGATTAGTGGCAAATTTCTTATTTTTTGTGAAGTAGGTATGACAAAAAGGGTGAAAAATGAAAGTCCATTATTTGTACGGAGAGCATGACATTTGGGAGGCATAATACCGGAATATTTTGAATTTTTGAGTTTTTTAGCTATATTTCATGCATTAAACGAGTTTAATAGGATTTAACGCTATTTAACGAGATTTGAACTATAAGTGTGTTATAGTTTGTCACCAAAATTATAGAAAAATTACATAAACGTATTATAGCATGGTTCTATGCAAAAGCGCCCAAAACATCGGGAAATTCACGCCTTGGTTATGAATGGTCACTCCGCCAATTTTGACCATTTTTTTTAGAAAATTCTCATAAATCGAGAAAACTTCAAAAAATACGAAACCCAGCGACAATCGTCCCTTTTAGTGTACTATAAATCATAAACTTGTAATTCAAGTTTTTTTTAAACGAGTCTTGTCAAAATGGTCTAACTTGTACGGACATTCATGGATTTCAAGCTATATGACCAAGGTCATGGCCACAACCATGGCTAGCCTTTCGCTATGATGACCAAACTCGCTGGGTTTATGGGTTTTGAAATTACAAACAAGATTGCCGAAGCAAAGAATCCAAGAAAATTGACCCTTTTTTTTCTAACTTTTGATTAGTGGCAAATTTCTTATTTTTGTGAAGTAGGTATGACAAAAAAGGGTGAAAAATGAAAGTCCATTATTTGTACGGAGAGCATGACATATGGGAGGCATAATACCAGAATATTTTGAATTTTTGTGCTTTTTAGCTATATTTCATGCATTAAACGAGTTTAATAGGATTTAACGCTATTTAACGAGATTTGAATTAAAAGTATGTTATAGTTTGTCCCCAAAATTATAGAAAAATCATACATATGTAGTATAGAATGGTTCTATGCAAAACCGCCCAAAACATCGGAAAATTCACACCTTGGTTATGAATGGTCACTCCGCCAATTTTTCCCTTTTTTTGAGAAAACTCTCATAAATCGAGAAATGTTCAAAAAAATATGAAATCCAGTGGTAATCGTCACTTTTAGTGTACTACTGTCCAGGAAAAATCATTAACTTGGAATTCAAGATTTTGAAAAAACGAGTCTTCTCAAAATGGGCTATCATGTGTGAACATTCATGGGATTCAAGCTATATGATCAAGCTCATGGCCATATCCATAGCTAGCCTTAAGCTATAATGACCAAACTCGGCACAAACATGGGTTTTGAAATTACAAACAATATTGCCGAAGAAAAGATTCCAAGAAAATTGACCTTTTTTTAACTTCTATTTAGTGCCAAATTCCTTATTTTTTGTGAAGTAGCAATGACAAATAAGAGTGCAAAATGAACGTCCATAAATTTTACGCAGGGCATGACATATGGGAGGCACAATGGCGGAATATTTTGAATTTTTGAGCTTTCTAGCTATATTTCATGCATTAAACGAGTTTAATAGGATTTAAGGCAGAAAATTCATATAAATTGGGGAACATTCAAAAAATAGGAAATCCGGCGGCAAGCTTCTTCATCAGAATACTAGTTCCTCAGAAAAATAATAAACATCCAATACAACAAGTTTTGACTTAAGCGACGCATAGAGCGCGCGCGTGTGCGCCAGTCCGCGCCCAGAGCATGCCATGGTGCGCCCAGAGCGCGCCCAGAGCACGCACATAAGGTGTTCGACAGAAGTAACACAACAAATATGACAAGTTTTCTCAAATGTTCACCCTCTTTTCTTGCTCCTTATGTTACTAGATGGGGCCACTACTCTGCTCCGGGTGTTCTTTGCTGGATTTGGACCAGTTTGGACCTCCCCCTTCTTGTGCTTCTTGGTGATAACCCCCAAGAGCAGGGGATCACTGTAGCACCTCTCAATGTGGAAGTAGGGTATCGATCCGCAGGAGCAAGAAGGAAAAGTTATCTATTCCCTACAACTAAAGTGTCACAAGTTTTAGTTGATTATGCACTAAACAAGTTTAAAGAACAAGATGGTTGATTTAATGGATGGAAGTTTAATGTAACAAAACAAGAATGTAAAAGTGTCCCAATCCTCTTCAATGCAAGAGGACAAGACAAAGGTTTTCTCTTATAGGAACAATGGACATGGGTTCATGGGTTCACTCAATCCTCTCTCCCATCTATGGTGATTATCATGTTATAGATAAAAAGTACACACAATTGTCATGCTTTAATGGTAAACTTCTATGACGGCTACATGTCCTAAAACACATAGTTGAAAGAAAATAATCATTTGTGTTGCTAGGTCACCCTCGTAAGGCTAGCGTGGTTTGTTGTCACTCCCACATCATACTTCTTCCTTTTTACCCCCAGATAAAGGATGTTGGGCTGTATTGTGTCACTCAATACATATGCCGTTGTCACATCGGCCATCCCGTACCTACATACATCATACTTCATAATGGACAATATTCTAAACACTAGTGCAATGATTCATATTTCGTGTGCATGACCACATCTCTCTCATCTATCTACACTTGGTGGTGTCAATCACCTCATGACATGGATAAACAAGGCATTATGCATAAATCGAACCATCACATGCATCATAGAATATCTCCAAAGTATGACAAGTCATAAAAGATCCAACACAACGGTAAATGCATAACAAATATCATCTCATACCACAATATCCACCATAGGAATTACATAGATAGATCCATACTTATGCAAGGCACATCATATGGACTTCAACAATGATCATACATAGAGAGATTAGATCAAGTTACCACCACAAACCCAAAGTCCAGGGGGTGGACTACTCCCCCTTCATCATGGTGATGATGGTGGAGATGTTGGAGAAGATGGAGACCACCCCGGCAGCGCCCCGCCGGAGTTTTCCCCCTCCAATCTGCAGCTCCAGGTCTTCTGTTTCGTGGTTTTGTGTTTCTGCGGCGCCCCTTCCGAAAGCCGTCGGGGGACTATTTTTATAGTCGTTTTTAGGTCAAGACGAAGGCACGGGGACGAAGATCGACGGCATCGGAGGCTCGAGGCCCAGGATAGGGGGTCCCACGCGGCCAAGGAATCTGGCCGCGTGGGCCCACCTCTTTTGGCCCTCGGGTTTCCATTTTTTCGCTTCCTTCGCTCCTACGCTTTGTTCCTTCCAAAAAATGATCCCCGCAAAATATTAGGTCATTTGGACGTCGTTTGGGTCCCTGAAACATCAAAATATAGAAAATAGGGTTTTCTGCCAGTGCAGGGTTAATTCCAGAAAAATAGGGAAACTGTGAAATATTCCCAAAATCAATATAAAACAATGATATAACCCTTATATGATGCAAATATGATTGAAATATAAGTAATATAATGCAAAGTTCATGTATGCATTTTACATGCATCAACATCCCCAAGCTTAACCTATACTCGTCCTCGAGTATGAAGGTGATAAAACTAACATGGACTTTGCTTTTTAATACTATCAATGGATATCAAAGATGATTACTATTGCTACATAGAGTCAAATGATTCATTCTTCAAAGGAATAGCAATATACAAGATAGATTATGAAGTGATATCAAATATTCAATGTAAGGATGTTCAATGATAATTCACAAAGTGTAACATAGAAGAAAGTACTATGGACCAAATGTATGCATAATAAAAAGTAAAAACATCCTATAATGGTCATAGAGTATTCTTGTAAATCTGAATATAAAAGGTGGACACTTTGGAAAGATATATAAATAAGTAGAGGTAAAACATGAATAAGTTTCATCTAGCTTCCAAATGCTTCTACTTAAGTTAATGTTTGCAATGTGGTATCCATTGGTGTGGAGCTCTCATTACCCCTATCATAGCATCTTGAATGGTTAAAGTTTAAAGTGAAAGCAAATATGAGTAGTGTGCTTGACAAAGTATGGGTTGAATGCCTCATGCCCCGTGAATACGAGTACCTACACCACGGTGTTACTCAACTCGGGCCACAAAGCAAGTTCAAGTTAAAGTCATTGTAAGTAATATAATAGCGTCATCAAGAGCGTCAACTGGGGTACCTCTTGCCTCAGGACATGGAAACTAGCCCATGTCAAAATGACAAGACAAACAGACAATGAACAATCTCAGCACTCTTTTATTTACTATTTGTATAGCTTTTTATTATGACGTGCATCACTGAATGTTCACTTTGGTACGCTGTAAATTTCCACCATGAATGATGCATGGCTTAGGTTAGCGGCCCAGGCGTCTCTCTAGCCATTTATACAAACTCCTCAAACTTACTAAGTTTCCGCATTTATTTGGCACCATGATAAGCATCCATAAACAAAAGTACATGATATCAACTAAATATAATTAAGAGCACGTTGAAAGCTTGCCATGTGACAGCACATATGAGCTAACTCCCAACCAAGACTCTTGTCAAGCATACAACTTCATAATTTTAATCACAATGGTTCATGTTTATTAAGTGCAATAAAAGTAAAGTGTGCATCAAGTTCGTGAGAGCTTTTTAACCAACTTTCCCATAACAATCAATAACATAAGCATTTTAATTTGGAAACATAGATAATACAATATAACATGATAAACATACTCGGAATAGCATTAAGCTAATAGGTAGATATGGTGGACTCACTGGAAAACTTTGGTTGAAGGTGTTGGAAAACAAGTTTTTACTTGTTGGAATTTTTGGGCTAGCAAAAGGGAGAAAGTTGACCGTCTAAATGCATGCATAAGTGTCCATAGAACTAATCAATCCATGTTAAACAAAGTAAAGTAACATTCAGCATCAAAACATGAATAAAAGATAGCTCTTGATAAAACACTTGCAAATTAATACTCATTAAAAAGCACATGAATCATGCAACTATATGTATCTTTTTGAATCAACTCAAACATCCCTTTCCCAATCTTTTTAATAGCATCCAACTTAATTCAACCCAAATTTCCAGTAGCTCTCTCATAATAAATGAAAAGTGGTGGTCTCACAAATAAAAACCAAACCGAAATAACAAAAATAAAAGACGCTCCAAGTTTATGCGATAAAGTGCATTGATCGAAAAACAGAAGTTAGACGTGTGCAAACCGAGAGTGTGTTGGTCCAATGGGGTTGTCTTCACATCCCCAAGCTTATGGTCTTCACCATCCTTGGATAACTCTTGGTGCATCTCCTCTAATCCCTGTGAAAAAACTTCAAAACACCGTTTCTCCCATCTCTTTTCTGTGGGGTGACATTAGTAGTGATAGACAAATGAATTGCTTGCTGCATAAAATCCTTAAACAAAAATGAAACATGTCCAGAAAGTATATAATGTTGTATGCCTACTTATAAACTCAATTGGATCAAAAAGATTCAAGTTAAAAGTTCAAAGAATGCATCAAACAAAATGGGACAGAATCTGTCCAGAAAAACAGCAGCAGCAAAACGCATTTTTCTACCCTACTTAAATATGTCGAAAAAATCTGAAAAAATTCACGCTTACAGAGGATGAAAAGTTGCAATTACAGTTCAAATTTCAGCTCATTCGGAGTTACAGAATAGAAATGAAAAATCATACCGTGCACAGATTCGTGCTGGAATAAAATCTCCGAATACAAATAGCAACTTTTTCAAACCAAAACGGGTAAAACTTGGCACTTTATTAAAAATTCCAGAAACAAAATTAAAAACTAAGTCTCTTGTTACAGCAAGAGGACACAAAGAAAATCAAAAATAAAAACAACCGGGTTGCCTCCCGTAAAGCGCTTTCTTTATAGCCATGTAGCTAGGCTTCTTACTTGATATCAAGATGGTTGGAGTGAGGTGGCTTGGCATCCCCAAGCTTGAATTCTTGTCCTTATTTGATATATGTTGGGTGAGTCTAGGGGTAACATCCCCAAGCTTGAGTGTTTGTCTCTCTTGATCTTTGTTCATCACCCTCAACTCTTCCACTTGAAAATTCTCTTTACACAAAACTCAACATAAAACTTGATTAGAGGGGTTAGTGTCTCCATAAATTAAATCCTCATAGGTACAGCAAAGACATATAATGAGTTGATTCTAAACATTAACTACTGTTACTAAGGTTATGTTTTGCTCTTTGATCAAAAGAACCACACAAAACATAGTAATGAGACTAATGCAAAATAAAAACAGAATCTGTCAAAAACTGGACAGCCTGAAAGGAGCGAATTTTTAGAGGCACTTATGTTGCTCAAATCAGAAAACTTTGAACTAATGAAATGTGTAATAACAACTGAATATTGCTGTCGTAAAATATCAGGTCAAAATTCCTCTGTGATTTTTAACATTCTTCGCAGTGAAGCTTAGGAATCTGTTTTCTGGACAGCAAATCACTATTGTTTGATCCTAGCTCTCAAATAGGACCATCATCTAAAGCATTATCATATAGAATATCTAAACCAAATTCCTCATCACTTTCAAAGCTATTATCAATAATAATATCATTTTGAATGTGTTGATCATCATCAGAATCAGAATCAAAATAGCATGGTGAGTAAGGATATGGGCAATCCTCTAATACCTTTTCCTCTTCTCTATATTCTTCTTGTTCCTGCAAGCCATTAGATCTCTCCTTGATAGCAACAAGATTGTTATAATATTCAAGGATATAGGTATTCTTACAAAAGAGTTTCAAGAGTTGTTCAAGTGTTGTAGCAAGTCTTGGTGTGAGGCTACGAGCTTTATCTATATTAAACATAACTATCTCAAGAATTCCCATTACAATAGTAAATTCCTCGGCTGCCTTCATATCAGTGGTCATAATTTCATTATTATGGTAAGAGGCAATTATAGGCATACTCTCAAGCTTGCATTGAAAATTAAGATGCTTAGGATATTGATCTATGCAGCAAGATACATTATACCTATCACATAATCCATGGCCAATTACATTTAATGCTTCCATTATAAACCTTTTTTGATCAACATTAATTGATCCAACCATAGGGGGTTGCATAAGTACGTGACTCATACATTCCACGAACATAACAAATGAACTAATTTTTTTGTGTTTTTCAAATAAGGAGAGTATAAACTGATACATAACTAAAAGTAAAGCTAATGAGAAACTCACAACCAAACAAGTTTAAAGGAACCTCCCCAAGCTTAGATGATTGTAAGATATAAAACAAGATAAAATAAATCTAAAGTCTAGTGCACACAAGAATAGAAACTTAAGCGCTACGCTCCCCGGCAACGGCGCCAGAAAAGTACTTGATAACCCCCAAGAGCAGGGGATCACTGTAGCACCTCTCAATGTGGAAGTAGGGTATCGATCCGCAGGAGCAAGAAGGAAAAGTTATCTATTCCCTACAACTAAAGTGTCACAAGTTTTAGTTGATTATGCACTAAACAAGTTTAAAGAACAAGATGGTTGATTTAATGGATGGAAGTTTAATGTAACAAAACAAGAATGTAAAAGTGTCCCAATCCTCTTCAATGCAAGAGGACAAGACAAAGGTTTTCTCTTATAGGAACAATGGACATGGGTTCATGGGTTCACTCAATCCTCTCTCCCATCTATGGTGATTATCATGTTATAGATAAAAAGTACACACAATTGTCATGCTTTAATGGTAAACTTCTATGACGGCTACATGTCCTAAAACACATAGTTGAAAGAAAATAATCATTTGTGTTGCTAGGTCACCCTCGTAAGGCTAGCGTGGTTTGTTGTCACTCCCACATCATACTTCTTCCTTTTTACCCCCAGATAAAGGATGTTGGGCTGTATTGTGTCACTCAATACATATGCCGTTGTCACATCGGCCATCCCGTACCTACATACATCATACTTCATAATGGACAATATTCTAAACACTAGTGCAATGATTCATATTTCGTGTGCATGACCACATCTCTCTCATCTATCTACACTTGGTGGTGTCAATCACCTCATGACATGGATAAACAAGGCATTATGCATAAATCGAACCATCACATGCATCATAGAATATCTCCAAAGTATGACAAGTCATAAAAGATCCAACACAACGGTAAATGCATAACAAATATCATCTCATACCACAATATCCACCATAGGAATTACATAGATAGATCCATACTTATGCAAGGCACATCATATGGACTTCAACAATGATCATACATAGAGAGATTAGATCAAGTTACCACCACAAACCCAAAGTCCAGGGGGTGGACTACTCCCCCTTCATCATGGTGATGATGGTGGAGATGTTGGAGACCACCCCGGCAGCGCCCCGCCGGAGTTTTCCCCCCCAATCTGCAGCTCCAGGTCTTCTGTTTCGTGGTTTTGTGTTTCTGCGGCGCCCCTTCCGAAAGCCGTCGGGGGACTATTTTTATAGTCGTTTTTAGGTCAAGACGAAGGCACGGGGACGAAGATCGACGGCATCGGAGGCTCGAGGCCCAGGATAGGGGGTCCCACGCGGCCAAGAATCTGGCCGCTGGGCCACCTCTTTTGGCCCTCGGGTTTTGCTAGCTTAAGTTGACGAGGGAATATCTCCCCGGCAACAGCGCCAGAAACTATGCTTGATGCGTGTAACGTCACACGTCAGTTGGGAACCCCTAGAGGAAGGTATGATGAGTGCAGCAGCAAGTTTTCCCTCAGTATGAAACCAAGGTTTATCGAACCAGTAGGAAAACGAGGTTGCTTCGATGGTGTTGGTGAAGGAGTGTAGTGCGGCGCAACACCAGGGATTCCGGTGCCAACGTGGAACCTGCACAAACACAATCAAATTACTTTGCCCCAACTTAACAGTGAGGTTGTTCAATCTCACGGCTTGCTGAAAACAAAGGGCTAAACATCGTATGGAAGATGATTTGTTTGCATAAAAACAGTAGAGAACAATGATTGCAGTAGATTGTATTTTAGATGTAAAAGAATGGACCGGGTCCACAGTTCACTAGTGGTGTCTCTCCAATAAGATAACTAACATGCTGGGTAAACAAATTACAGCTGGGCAATTGACAATTGATAAGTGCATATAACATGCATGTGCGAGTTGTGGTGTCTACTATGAGATTCATTTGGGCATTACGACAAAGTACATAGACCGCTATCCAGCATGCATCTATGCCTAAATAGTCCACCTTCCGGTTAACATCCGTACCCCTTCCTTAATTAAGTTGCAAGCAACAGACAATTGCATTAAATAATGTGCATAATGTAAACAATACATTCATCCTTGAATAAAGCATTGGTGTTTACCCTAGTGGCAACAACACATCTACAACCTTGGAACTTGCTGTCACTATCCCAGGTTAAATAGAGGTTGAACCCAACTATCATGCATAAATACCCTCTCTTGGAGTCACAAGTATTCACTTGGCCAAGGCTTCAACAAGTAACGGAGAGCATGCAAGATCACAAATGACATAAACATGATAATATAATATTCAGCTCCACATAGGTATCAATATAAGTTCAGATCGCATCAAACACAACATGTAGCATTACAATAAGATGATCTTGATCATGATAGGCAGCTCACAAGATCTAAACATGATGGCACAAGTGGAGAAGACAACCATCTAGCTACTGCTATGGACCCATAGTCCAAGGATGAACTACTCACGCATCACTCCGGAGGCGGGCATGGCGATGTAGAGCCCTCCGGTGATGATTCCCCACTCCGGCAGGGTGCCGGGAAGAGCTTCAGAA